>JARHVA010002479.1:1425000-1997500 GCA_037957365.1 Torreya grandis
ATTTTATATATTTTTTGTAAACCGTACCTAATTGTACTGAACCAAGAAAAAATAAAATCAATGTACCTAAATTCCATACCAGTGCCAATGGCAAGAACTTGGTAGATCATATTTGAAGGGTGTGAATGATGTTTTTGTAAGAAATGGGACCTTGTGATATTTTTGAATGGTTTATACATGCCATACTTATTTTGATCCAAAAAATGGTTATTCTCTAGCTTTGTACATGTTATGATAAAAAAGACTTTTTAAAGGTAATGGTGTATTCAAATTTATCATTGAAGGGACAATATTTTGAACTAATTCTACGTACATTATATTGAACTAAATTTACTTACAATATTTTGAACTAATTCTACTTTGCAAAGATGTGCATGTGAACTAATGCCATGCATACATTTCTCAAGGGTTAAATACTTAAGTGCACTCATACTTTGATATCAGGGGTCACTAAAAGATCTTGTCACCATTTTAAAAATTTCTATTTAGCAAGTTATACTTACCAAAGTTATTATGTCAAGATTTCCTTTCACTATAATTTATCTCATTTTATTCTAAATGGTGTTCACTGTTTGAATGTAGGTAAGCATGATATTTGTAAGATATTTATTCTGATTTTTGTATGATACTAATTTTGTAATTGATGCTAAGAGTTTGCAAGTTTTTAATTCTATAATTTTCAAAGTGGAAATTTAAGTCCTATGGAATTTTCGAGGCTGTTAGTCTTATGAATCATTATGATTTCAAATTTGTGTATGGGATGCCTGCAATTTTAAGAGATCATACTTTTAAACCAAAATATGTGGTATTTCTGTACCAATAATTAACCCGTTTACTAGTTACTTGTGTCACAACATATTGAGTTGGGACATTGCCCTTGTTTTCATTGAAGAAAACGATCCCTTTTTTTTTAGTACCACGATTCTAGCATCTTTAACAAATGAATTTATGATAGGAAGTAGTAACAAATAATAAAATTTATGATTTCATAGTCCATGAAATGTAAAGGATTTTTCTTTGGATAAACTATGTTGATTGATGTTTTGGATCACAACTTCTTATCCATCATTAGAAGGAAAACTTAAAAAAAAATTGAATCAAAAAATTCTATATAGTCCAAAATCCCCCTCTACAGTAACACAATTGATTTTTCTTATTATAAATTTAGTTTTTTCATCGTTTGACACCTTGAATCTTAAATGGCCTTGTCAATGATGTTATTATAGGTTGTGATGCTTGTAATCACATTGCTTTCTATGTCGTATTACAATTTATTCACATGTCAGTGACAACACACTCTCTGACTATCAGCCAATATAGCTAGAAATCAATCCTCTAGGACCAAAAATCACAAGAATACACTTCTGATATGGGAACATATGGCCGCATCATCTAAAATTTCATGTTCTTCTAGACCACTCATGATAGGGAATGAATCACATTCAAGGACAAGCCCTTTTCAATATGCCTTCTACCCCTAGGTGGCCAAACTGCCATCAAATTTCAGTGATTGTGATGTATCCTACATCTAAAAGTTCAAAGTTTTCATAGTCTAGCACTTGTTCCTACTAGAATCCTTCCAGTTTTAGAATCTTATTATCTAGTAAACCCTTGTTTATATTTGATCCCACATATTCTAGCCTAGATGTAGAGGCTTCAAAGAGATTCCCTCAATTAACTCTTAACAGTATTACATCATTCTACATTGATTTAGACATGGAATCTATGACCTTTGTTACACTCAAATGCTTGCTACCACACCACGAGGCACTTGTTTCGAAGGAAGGATGGAAAAACATTATTTTGATTCCTTAAAATAACTTGTAACGAGTAGAATTTCTTGTTTTCTTTAATGTTTAATATTTAAAAATAATAATCTTTACATTAAAAAAACCACATTTTAATGGTTATCACTTCTAAGACCACTAGGACCCACATGATGGGAAAGATCACTCTTTATGCAATAGTTTGGCAAGATAATAAATTGGGAAAGATTACTCTTTATGCAATAGTTTGGAAAGAGTATTAATTTATGAAAACAAACGACAAAAAACAAAAAAAAATATATAGATTCTGCCATAAATTCAATTAGACAAACACAATTACGATTATAATTAACTCAGACAAACACAATTACGATTATAATTAACTCTATTACAATTATGAAAAAGAAATTGTGAACTATTATTAAAATTAGGGAATACACAATGTACCATTGTAAAATCTAAGTTAGAATATAAATTAAACACAGCATATACATATTTATGTGAAGAAACAACACGATATCTATTATACTAATAAACATAAAAAGTTTGACTCTCATCAAAATAATATTAATAATCAATTAAATACAATTTTTTAAAAATCCATAAAACCATTCAACTCTCAAATATCTTAAAATATCTCAAAGATATTGTTGAGAAAACCAAAGGATAAGATGGAACCATATCTGTAGTAAAATGTCCCTAAATTTTCTCAACAATACTTTAAGACACATTTTATTACTCCGACAACAATTAATCTCTAACATCTTCAAATTTAAACCCCGGAGGTTGTGCTCTCTTTCCACAGTGATTATTTAAGTCTTCTAGGTTTTCAAGATCTGCTCACGTTTCAAGGGTATTTCTTCAAGGGTTTTAAGGTTTTTTTTTTTAAGGGTTTCAAGGATTTTATAGGGTTTCCGTTCGTAACAAAGAGCAGAAACAGAGCGCGCAGATGGCGAAAAAGAGAAAGGTCACAGAGCAAGCAGGGGTAGAGGCCGTTCCAGAGTCCGAGCCTCAACCCGTGAAAACTGAAGACGACGACGACGACGACGAAGAACAAATTGAAAATGAAAACACCGGCAGCGACGACGACAGTGAAGAAGAAAAAGACGAAGCCGAAGTTTCAGAAGAAGACATAAAAAATATGCTGGAGCCCTTCAGTAAAGAGCAGATCGTCGGCATCCTCTGCGACATTGTAACCAATGACGCCGATATACTTTCCAACATACGAAAACTCGCCGACAAAGACCCCGCCCACAGAAAAGTTTTCGTCCATGGCCTCGGCTGGGACACCACCTCCGAAACCCTAAAATCCGTCTTTTCCGAATACGGCGAGCTTGAAGAATGCATAGTCATCATGGATAAGGCCACCGGAAAATCTAAAGGCTACGGCTTTGTGACCTTTAAGCACATGGACGCCGCGCAGAGAGCTATGAAGGAACCCAGCAAGAAAATCGACAGCCGGATGACCACCTGCCAGATGGCCTGCACCGGTCCCACGCCGCAGCAACCTGTTGCCGATATCACTGGGCGCAAGATTTACGTAAGTAACGTCCACGCCGACATGCCTTCTCAGAAATTGCTTAGTTTTTTTTCAAAATACGGTGAAATAGAAGAAGGGCCGTTAGGGTTTGATAAACAGTCGGGAAAATCCAGAGGGTTCGCTCTTTTTATATATAAAACCGCTGAAGGAGCTAAAAAAGCTCTGGAGGATCCCAACAAGAATATTGATGGTCATTCCATGCATTGTAAAAGAGCAACCGAGAATCAAAAGCAGAAGAACAATACACAAACCCAGTCTAGCATCACTGGCCCCCTGGACCCGAATGACCTGGCACTTACCTATGGTAAGGGTTCGATTTTGGGGTCTGCTTACGGTGTATTGCCATTTAATCAGGGAGCGGCATCGGGGTTTAGCTCGGCCTTTAATGCTATATTGGCCAGTCAAAATCAGAACTCTGCCGGCATGAACATGAACATGAACCCGCCAATTATGGCCTCTATGAATCCTTCTTTGGCTTCTTCATTAAATCCATCCCAATCCTTTTTGCCTTCCGTGCAAGGTTCTTTGGGCTCAGCCAGCTCTTATGGAATGCATCCAAGTTTGGGGGGTTATGGCTCTCAACACGGAGGTGTTGTTGGGGGTGCTAATCCAGGTGTGTTTGGTGTGTATGGTTCACAATCGGCAGCAATGCAAGGACTAAATGCATATCAAAATCAGCAGCTGAGCCAGTCTGGATTGCCTCGAACATCACAGTCTGGAGGCGGTTCACTAGGAGGGTTTCCATCATATATGCAACGTTAGGTATGTGTTCTCTTCTCTTTGCCTGCATTATTTTCTATGCATTTTTGTAGGATATGCTCATTGCAAGTTATGCAATGCGATTTTACTTATTATTGTATATTCATTTATTCCTAGTTTTTGACTATCAGTTTGCTTTTTCTAATCTTACAAAAGTGTAGCCATAAGTTCTATCTCCATTAGATTCAATGACCTGTTCTCAATTTTGGGAATCTAGATTCGTGGAATAGCTTTAATGGGAATTGGTACTATGCACGTACCTGTTTGTGCCTTGGAAAATTCTGCATTGATCTTATGCACATACTTGCATGTACCTTGAAAATTCTGCATTGATCTCATGCATTTCAATAGGTAACTCTGTTTGATCAACAGTATAGAATTGTATCTGAGGTTGGGTCTTTCGTAAAGATTTATTGTGGGTATTATTTGGTTGTAGTTTCCCTTGTCACTAACAATATTGTTCATGTGTTAGCAAGTATCCACTTTTTGCCAAGAATGTCCGAAATAGAGTTGTGCTTATTGTGTTAGCAAGTATCCACCTTTTGCCAAGAATGTATGAAATAGTGTTGTGCTTATTTGTTAAGTCTTAGATTATTCACCTTATGCCAAGAATGTTTGAAATAGAGTTGTGCTTGTTGCTTATATCATGTAAATCAGGTTTCCTGGAAAATATTTACTTTAAAATATGGTTTTGTTTGGAGCCTTGTATTGTTTTCATATTGGTTATTATTTGTCATGACTCGTAGCAGTACTAGTTAACATGACTGGTTTGAAATGAAAGTAATAGTTTTTAATTTAATTTTTGATTGTAAAGCTTAATTTGTTACTCTTTTGAATTTTGTGACTATGATCCTTGCACTTGGGCCTGGTAAGCATTTGTTTCTTATTTGTTGATGAACATATAAATTATCTTATACATGTTTTCAAATACTGGTTGTGCTTGAATGTTTTAAAGTGTTTATTATTACGAATACTGCACATTACTTTTCACTATCTTATTTTGGTACAAAATTCTCATCATTTTACAGAATTGTGCAGCTCACTATTTAGAGGATGGTCCTGATGCGATCTCGAAGATATATGTTTTTTTTGTGCTCACTTGGTCTGGATTTATTGAGCTTAGAGAGAATTGTTTGGATTGGGCCAGTTTTCATCTTTCTTATTATGTTTTACTCAAAAATTTTGGTGCTTAAAAGTAGCTGACGAGGAGAGTCATTTATATTTGAAGCCGTTCAGTTTTCTTTACTATGTTCTCCAAGCAAACTTTTGACATTTTGAAGTTGCTGATGTCAAGCTTTATTGGTGTCTGAGTTGTTTAAATTCTGATTATTCTTGCCATGCACATTGCAAAAGTTTGAGATAAGAATGGTTTAATATTTTACTTGGCCTCTTTGCCAGTATACTCTTCATGGATATTTGGTAATTCATTTTCATTTTTTTCTTTCTTATGCTTCTTGTTAGATAGCATTTTAGTATTTCTCTGTGACAGTTCGAATTTGTGAGATCTCTCGATTGATCTTTGGTTTTCACTTTTAAATGTTCCTTAGTTTGACTGTCTTCACAACCATACATTTTTTTCATTGTAATGTCGGATTGGTTTAAATTGCTTGTTATTTCTGTGGATTCATTTCTTGATGTAGGCCTTTTATTTGCAACCCATATTTGAAATTTCATTCTCAATCTTTGTTCTTTTGCTAGCTTTTCTTTTAAAATAATCCGAGAGTTAGCATTTAATTCATTATCTTTGTTCTTTTGTTTCTTTGTATTTTGCAGTTTATTGTTCTATAATTTATTAGTCACATTTTGTTAAATCTGGAGTCATACAGGGACATGCATTTTTTTGAATCTGCAAGGTTTTTTTTCAAGTACCAGTTGTAAATATGTAAAGTTTGGTGGGTAACTTGATGGTTTCCTGTCTTTATCAGTGATGGCTTATTGATACTGATATAATATCGGGGATGTGTACAGCAGTGCTATTGTTTTATTTTGACACGCCTGAATATGTTTTGCTTGCCCTAAATATAAGATAACAAAATAACCAATAATTAGTCATAACTAGAATTATAATTTATCAATTTTATTAGGCAAATGTAGATGCTTATATTGTAACTTGTAATGTAGATGCTTATTTTTGGTAGTCTGTTCCTATATCAGCCATCCAATTCCATGATCAAACAAAAACTACATGGTATCCAGAAAAAGGCATTTGTTCAGATACTTAAATTGTTGTCCACCAAGACTGTAATATGTTAATGCTTTTTTATTTTTTGTGGATTGGGAGTCATTCTTATATCTAATGAATCAGTAGTGTTTTGGGGAGAGCCTTTTCTTTATTTTATTTGATTTATCAATGTGGGTTTTCGGGAGGTGTCCAAAACTTGCTGGGACACAAATGGAGGTCCGTTCTCCTGGCTTGCTACTGCACATGCTTTGAATGCCAGATTTATTGGGGAGACAATTTATGCGATTTGAACCTGTGACCCAGCATAGGCAGTATATTTTTCATTGCCTATTCAACTGTTGAAACACAGCCCTCAGGCGAGAGTTCTGTCTTTATTTACATGATTATATGAAACCATTATTTCCTGAGTATGAAATCTGGGTTGAATCAATTCTTAAGTATATTTAGGTTGAGTGAAAAAGACCAACAAGCTAGGTAAGGATCAGGCTCAACATGTCATTAGGCTAATTTTACATCTGAAATATTTCTCGTCTGTGTATGATACCTAATATGAAGGGACTATCCTCACAAAATATGTCTGGTGTTCTTCTGCCTTTTTGTTTAATATTCGGTTATAGAGTGGTGTGCTTACTTTTTTTATTCAGAAATCTATCTGGCCGCCACCATGAATTTTATAACTAAACCTACAACTTTACTTTGTATATATACTCAATGGTAGACAGCAGTGTAATGTAAAAGATATCATAAATTGTCTTCATAGCCCTATCCTTGGTAAACACAATGGTAGACAGCAGTGTAATGTAAAAGATATCATAAATTGTCTTCATAGCCCTATCCTTGGTAAACACAAAATGGTAGACAACAGTGTTTCATAAAGTTTTGCCATTGCACTTTTCTTGGTATACTCAATGGTAGATAACATGGTATCGTAAAAGATATCATAATTTTTTTCCAAAGCTCTTTGCTTGGTATAATCAATGGTAGACGAGACGGTATTGTAAAAGATATCATAAACTTGTCATAGATTAGATTGGAAATATGCAGAGTTTGAAAGGCACTAATAGACTGTCTTGAGACTTTGGGAAAGTGATAAATGCAAGAGGGCTTGCTGCTTGTTTTCGCGCGAGGGTATGCCTGTCGTTTGCACTTGTGGGATTTTATATCTAGGCATTCACAGCTGTTTGGTCAGCAACAGATCACTCTAGAAGACAACTGTGAAATGATTATATCAGAGCTCCTCCACTCTTAACGCTAGATTGTAACTTGCGACTGTTATTTTGGGAATTCAAATTATTAATTTAATTATGTAGTGATTGTTGTCAATTGGTTGTGCGGTAGAAACGTTTAAGATATCATTGAGATGTTATGCAACAATATATAGAGAATCTTAATCAAATAAAAATTGGATGAATTGGGCTTCTTCTTAGCCTTGGTTATGTTTTGTTTCTCTGTTATTACTAGTTAGATACTATCAATTTTGCCATTTTATTCAAATTTTCTAATACCCTGCATATGAAAATGAAGCTTGTCCAATCTTCTTTGGTGATTCACGATGGGAAATTTACTCTTAACGATAAGACTTATAGGCATTAAAATGCTAACTAAAGTAATTTACTCTTTTAACAATAAAACTTATAGGCATTAAAAGACTATTCAAAGTAATTTACTCTTGAACAATAAGACTTTAGACATTTGAGGTTGAACTAGCTCTTGATTGGGGTCCCCATCCAATTCATAGCTCCAGTCAATGGTGCTGGTTTCCAAACAAGAAAAAGACTTAATAGGCATTAAAAGCCCAATCAATGTAATAATAAGTGTGATGATATACATACATGAAGGCACTTTTACATATGGCATAATCTATAAACGTCGAACATGTGGTCCATATTGGGTGAACCACGTTAAATTTATGTCTCTTTTGTATTGTATTTTTTACATTTTATTTGTGCGTTTATTTTATTAATATTGCTCTGCATTTTATATTCCTAACAATTGGTGTCAGAGTCAATAGTTTATTTGGCAAATAAATTCGTAGAAAAATAGGTTTTTTGGTTCAAGTGGGAATAATGGTAAAAGAAGGCAAATTTAAGGTTGAGAAGTTCAATGGCCAAAATTATTAGTTATGAAAGCTACAAATGGTATCTATAGCAGAAGGATTTTTTCCTTCCATTGGGTAGAATAACAAATAAGTTATTGACTATAAAGGATGAAGAATGGAAGGTTATTGATAGAAAGGCGCTGAGAATAATATGATTGCCCCTGTTAGCTTTAGTAGCCTTCAATATTTTAAAAGAAAAGACAATATTATTTCAAAAGAAAAAACAATAGAGGATGTGTTAAAGGAAAACTCTCAACTTCTAACAAGGAATTTCTTATGAAGCATTTATTTAATATAGAGATGTTAGAAGGTGGGTTTGTTGTTTATTATTCAAATGAATTTAACATGATTATAAATCAATTAATATTTGTAGGAGTAAATTTTGATGATGAGGTTAGGGCCCTTTTGATTTAATGCTCATTGTTAGAAAGCTAAAATGGTTTGGTCATGGATGTGAGTAATTTTGTTTTTAGTTTAAATACTTTAAAGTTTGATGATGTTATTGGTGTTATTCTTAGTAAGGATATGCGATAGAAAATCATAAGGGAGACATTAGGTAATGTTTTGACTATAAAAAACAAGGGAAGATAAAAGGATAGAGGAAATGGTGTATGGAATCATGGGAAGTATAAGAAAGACAGATCCAAATCTAGAAGAACATTGGTGTGCTAGATTTGTGAGAATAAAGGACACTTGAAGAAACACTGTTGGTTTTGAAAAGAAAAATAAGGAGACGAACAAGAAGATAACAATCAAGGAGAAAATGTAGCAAGGGATATGTTGCAAGATGTTTTAATCCTTTAATTAGATAATATTAATTATTTTTGGATGTTAGATTTAGGGGCTTCATTTCATGCTACATCTTATACGAAATATTTTCAAGATTTTGATTTTGGACAAGTTTCGCTGGGTGATGGTAAACCTTATAAAATTATTAGAAAGGGTAAGATACAGATAAAATTATATATTGAAAACAAATAGTTATTGAAAGAGGTGAGGGATGTCCTTGAGTTGAGAATAAATCTAATTTCAGTATGGCAGTTGGAAAGTGAGGGTTGTACAATTACATTTTCAAAAAAATTGTGAAAGATCACTAAATGATCATTGGTAATAGCAAAAAGAGAGAAGGTAGGTATATTATATTTATCTATTGATAATTTTTACTCTTCTATTGCTTTAGCTTCTACATAAGTGGATACAAAATTATGGCACCATGGCACACGAATGAGAAGGGGATGTAAATTATCCATTCAAAAAAATTATTCTCAAATTTGAAGAAGGTGGATTTGGACTTTTGTGAGCACCATGTGTATAGAAAATAGAAGAGAGTTAGATTTTTCATAGTGGGCAAGATAAAAAAAGATGAAAAGTTAGAGCATATGTATACAGATGTATAGGGACCATCTAAGGGATCATCCCTTTGTGGCTCTTATTATTATGTTACTTTTATTGATGATATAACTAAAAAAACTTAAGTTTATTGCATACAAAAAAAATTGATGTTTTTGATACTTTTAATAAATGGAAAGCTTTGGTTGAAAATGAGATAGAAAATAAGTGAATTGTGTTAGATCAGATAATGAAGTGAATATTGTAGCAAAGAGTTCAATAATTATTGTTTATCCCATTATATTTTTAGAGAGAAGACAGTTCCAAGAACACCACAAAAAAATGGTGTGTCAAAAAGGATGAATAAGACAATCATGGAGCGTGCAAGCAACATGAGATTGCATGTAGGGTTGCGCTTACATTTTTGGGTAGCTGTTGTAGATGTTATTGTTTACTTAATAAATAGAGGGCTTTCAATTCCTTTGGATGGTATTTTTCTATAGGAAGCATGGATAGGTGAAAATGTTGATTATTCTTTTTTAAAGACTTTCAGTTGTGAAACATTTGTCCATATTAACAAATAAAATAGAACAAAGCTTGAATAAAAATCCAAGAAATGTACTTTTATTAGATATAGAGTTAATGATTTTGGTTTCCATTTATGAGATTTTAAAAGTCATAAAATCATTAGTAGAGATGTGATCTTTAGTGGGAAGGTCATGTACAAATATCAATTAGAAGGAAAGAAACAAGAAAAATCAAATATATAATATGTAGTACTTGATGAAATCACTGGAAATGATATTCCAAAAGTGTTAGAAAATTAGAATGTGTAATAACTACAAAAACAAGTATCTCAACTCTTGAAAGTGTAGTTAAAAGATTTACTAAAGTAAGTAGAACTCTCCACTTTATTATTTATTATTGACTGATGGTGGTGAGCTAGAAAACTATGAAGAAGCAATGGAGGTAGAAACTAGAAAAAAGTGGGAGAAAGGCATGACAGAGATGGACTCCTTGGTACATAACCAAACTTGGGATTTGGTTCAGTTGCGTGTAGGTAAAAGAGCATTACAGAATAAGTAGGTTTATAAGTTGAAGGAAGAATATGGATGCAAAAATAGGGACAAGGCCATATTTGTTGTAAAGAGGTTTGCACAAAATAAAGGTATAGATTTTGATGAAATATTTTCTCCAGTTGTTAAAATGACTTTCATAAGAATTGTTTTAAGTTTAATAGTAGTAGAAAATTTGTACCTTGAAAAATTAGATGTGAAGACTGATTTCCTTCATGGTGACTTGGAGGAAGAAATATATATGGAGCAGTTACAGAGATATGAAGTCAAAGGTACGGAGAAAATGGTATGTAAGTTGAAGAAGAGTTTGTATGGTCTAAAACAAGCTCCAAGGTAGTGGTTTTTAAATTTTGACATGTTTATGATAGAACAAGGTTATAATAGATGTCATTATAATCACTATATTTATTTTAAGAGATTAGATAATGACAACTATAATATCATGTCATTGTATGTAGATGACATGCTTATTTCAAGGTCTAACATGCAGAATATAAATGAGCTCAAAAGAAAACTATAAAATTCATTTGCAATGAAAGATTTGGGTGTTACTAAACAAATCCTTGGTATGAGAATAACAAGAGATAGACAAATAGAAAATTCTCATTATCTCAAGAAGAGTACATCAAGGTGTTAGTGAAATTCAATATGCAAGATGCAAAACTAGTGAGTACAATTTTGGGAGGACACTTCAAATTAAGGAATAATGTCTTAAAATGTAGGAAGAAATCAATTACATGTCCAAAGTAACTTTTGTTTTAGCAGTTGTAAGTTTAATATATGTTATGGTGTGTATGAAACTAGACGTTGCTTATGTAGTGGGAGTTTTTAGCAGGTTTATGAATAATCTAATAAAGGAGCACTGGGATGCAGTCAAGTGGATTTTTATGTACTTGAGAGCGACCACTGATAGACATTTATGCTATAAAAAGTTAGATGTTACCTTACAAGGATATGTTGATGTAGACATGGCTAGAGATTTAAATGGTAGGAGGAACATCACAAGTTATGTATTCACTATCAGTGAGACAATAGTTGGATTTTAAAATTGTAAAAGATAGTTGTTTTGTCAACTACAGAGGTAGAGTATGTTGAAGCTACAAAAACAAGTAAGAAGATTATATAGATGCAACGATTCATGGAAAAGTTGAGGCAAAAGCATAAATATTTTAGGTTGTATAGTGATAGCCAGAGTGTGATTTATTTATCAAAGAACTCAACATTCTACTTGAGAACCAAACATATACAACTTAGGTATCACTTCATTCATTCAGTTTTGGAGGATGGTCAATTGAAATCGAAAAATATGCATATGAGTCAAAATTCTATATATATGCTAAAAAAGGTAGTCACAAAGAAGAAATTGGAGAGTAGTTCAGTTTTAATAGGTCTTTAGGGGATAACAAGGAAGATGAGAAACATCCCAGGGTTAAAGTTCAAATAAAAGTCTAAGGAAGAGTTGCAACAATCAGTATCCAAATGGGAGATTGTTGGATGGTAGAGCTTGATCTTATTAGAATGCCCATTTCCTGGCGAGGGGGTGTATAGGGGTGTGGGGGGGGGATTGCCTCCCCCACTATGGTCTCCATTACTCCTGGTAGGGATTCGAGGGTAGTGCCCTTGAAGAGAAAATTTTGTGAAAAATATATTGTAAAATATTGTAAATTCATAGTAAATCTAGATTGTTCACTATTAGGTTACAGATCTAATGGTAGAAATTATTTTAGTGCATTTTTTCTCTAATATGTAACCCTCCTTTGATATGAGGGCATTGTAATCACAATGGCGCACTGTGTGTGAGTGAAGAGGAGTTTACAGTGGATGTATTACAAGTTTATCCCTTAATTTATTGGACTGAATAAAAGAATTGGTTATATTGGATGAACCACATTAAATTTGTGTCTCTCTTGTATTGTATTTTTTAAGTTTTATTTCTATCTTTATTTTATTAATATTGCTTTGTGTTCTATATTCCGAACATATTCATCATAACCATCATTGCAACAATAACCATTATCATCATTGTAAATAAAATCATGCCCATCATTATTTGCTAATGTACAAATCTAAAAATCACTCCATTCATTATTATAATTATGAGAAACTCTTGTGAATTGATCAATTAGGTGAGGGGGAAGAGGATCACTAGTGGTCATCTTGAACTTTTCACAAAAAGTAAAAGAAAAAGACAAATAGTTGGCAAAAGATAATCCAACATGAAATAATATACTGAATTTAGGTTAACATGCAACCCTATGTAATATCAAAATTGGAATTCGATCTAAAACCCTAGGGGGCTAAAATTATGGAATGAAGGCCCTAAGGGTAGAATCTAGGGTTTTGAGGGTTGTTAGATAAAAAATTAAATTTTAAATCAGAGAAACCTTAAGTTATGGTTTATTAGGAGAAATCAAAAATTTGAAACCCTAATTACGCACACAAATAAATGAAGGAAACTTAGAAGTAAGCTAGAGTTTGAAGCAATATTTGAAAGATAAAATAGGTTCACCAATATGTTTTATTAATTTTGGGATTAAATGGAATGTACCCTAATAAAATAAACGGTTGAGTAGAGTGAAATGACTAATTAAATCGACATTCAACCATATATTTTACTTGCATATAAAATGACAACTAGGGTTTTGAGAGGAAAGTATATAAAAGGATGCAAAACTTATCTTTTTTGGAGCTTGGGAGCTATATTTGACTCTATTTGACTTGTAAGATGACTATCCCACTGTCAGATATCACTGTTTACTTGTCATTTTAAATTTAAAAACTAGAGTCAGATTGGACACTAGAGCATTGCACCTCTGTCCTTCATGATTCTCATGTCCATTGGTGTTTTTCACTTGAACTGAGACCTACAATTTTGAGAAAACCTTAAGTAGTTGTGGGATATTCTATCACAGATATATGTTCACATTATTAAACCTGTTTTTTGCCTTCTCAAAACCCTAACAGAGTCTTGCATATAAGAAGCACATAAAAATCAAATACAAAAGGGGGAAAATTGGGGAAGGTGGGATAGCCCAAGCTATCCTCAGAACTCCTTGTCATGAGTGTTGCTTACATAGCCCCAATGATAGGGCCCTTCGATTGTTGCTTAGGGAATGTGCATAATCAACCAAATACGATGCATATCTAAAATGCTTTTCTCCTAGGCCTTCCTTTTAGTCCAAGCATGCAATCTAAGTGTGGTATGTAAATACTTCAAAAATATGTAGAGATTAAGCTCGTTGTATATTGATATCATTTTATTAGCCAGTGGCAAAAGATAAGCACTAGATGTAAAATGCCTTAGAATCCCCTTTAAATGAAAGAATCTTAATTTTGAATTTGAAAAATTTATTCACGGCCTGACCAATTCAAACAAAATTAAAACAATGATAAGAAGATATCCAAAAGAAAATGGACCTGAAAAACTCTTTGAAATGTGCCTTGGACAATAGTAATGGGAAGGACACTAGAGCAATTTGCCCCTGTCCAATGTTGTGCTCATGTACAAAATCAATAAAACTGAAGAATGACACATTAGATTGGTGGACCCCAATGACTCTATTAAGGACTAACATGGAAGAACTAAGATAGTGAGAAGAGAGAGATATAAGCATGAAAGAGTGACAAAAGAGATAAAAGACAAAGGTGACACATGCAAATAAGAGTTGGATTCCACATTAAGAGCTACAAAAGACACAATACTTGCATTTGCTTGACCAAATTTAAGTATACACCTCTATATAACACCAAAAACAAATGTGAAATATACATTTCAACACCATTTAAATTAGAGGAGGCAGTTACCATGTTTGGAGGAATACTTGATTGGAAAGCACTCACAAAATTGAACATGGAGAAGTGTAATTTTTAGAGGTTGACCTTCAAAAGGTGTAGAAGAGCTCCCTAAATTTAAAAAATAATAAGATGTGATAGAAGATGAAAAGCAATCAAGTCATAAAGGAGTTGGATAACATGAAAAGCTCATAAAATATCTAGCACTAAATCTACATAAGAGTAAGCAACACAAGACTTAGAGCTTGCAAGGCTAAGAACTATAACATATAAAGGCAAAAATAAAAGATGCAATAGAATTACTATTGAATATTTGTGAGCATAATGGAAGTTGATACCTCAATGGGAAGTTGGCCACTTATAATGTGATGATTACTTGATTTACGCAAAATGAATTTGTTGAGGCCTTGGAAACTTTTGATCAGATGTAATTAATAGGTGTAAAGCCAAATGCCACAATCTTTGCCAACATATTTCCAACCTATGCCAAAATGGGAGTTTTGAAACCGGATACAAACAACCATTAAAGAACAATCAAAGTTTATCTTTTAGACTCAAATTTCCATCTCATCCTCACATTATCATATGCTTTATCCCCATATAAGTCATATGCACATGCAATCCCTTTTTCTCTCCTTTTTAGGTCCTATCTTGTGGAAGTCAACTTGGGTGTGTTTAGTGTCTAATTTCAAATATTTCTTATAAATAAATATGTCTAAGAGTTCACTTGTATAAGGAGAATACACATGAAAGATAGTGAAAGAGCATATGGAACCTACTATTTTCTTGCATCTCATACATAGGGATAAGGGTATGGATCTTCATACACATTGAATTGATTTTTAACTTGCATGAATGTTGATTACCAACTTGTCAGCGAACAAGGGTAGGACTAAGGCAAACCCCTCATAACTAGCCCCATTTTTTATGTTCTTATAAGGTCTCTTGAAGTGTATTAGGGCTTGGAGAAAAGAGAAATGATTCTAGAAGTTTTGTGCATCAATTCAATGATATGAAAGAGTTTTATAATCATAATATATAGATGGAGGAGGTTGAAAATTTTCAAGAAGATCTAACACTATCGATAAAAACCATCAATTTCAAGAAATTTGAAACAAATTTTGATAAATTGAGAAAGGTTTTTTATAAGCTCAAGTAAATAAACAAAACCCTAAAATCATTTGGTAAGTAGATAAATAAGTCTTTTTTAATGTTGATTATGGCATGGGAAAATATAAATCCTCAATGAATTATGAGAAACTAAGAGGGTATTTTATCAACTCAAGCGGATGATGAAAACATGTAAACATATCATATTCAAAAAATCTACATTCTTTAAAAGTGCACATGTGAGTAAGAACTAAGATATTCTTCTATAAAGTTCCTTTGTCAAGTTTCAAGCATCTTAATAAAAAATTTAACATATTTCAAATCTATGTTTATTGTTATGTTGTATTTAATTTAGATCTATCTTGTACACATGTTTACACTATTTTAATGTAATTTTGTTAGCCTTACATCACATTATGTAATTTCCATTAAAATTATAAAGTTGCTTCATTTAGAGTCTCTCTGTGGGTTGGGTTAGAGTGACTTTCCATATTGTCCATGTCGACAATCACTTAAAGCAACGTCTAATTTCCAATGAAAGTTATAGGTAAGCAATTATGCCATATAAAAACTACAATTTGTGTTATCCATAGTACTTTTCATATAGCTATATCTTTCTTTATGCTCTAAATTTCAACTGGGCACTTTTATCTTGTTATGAAGTGCAATGTGTGTGCATGCACATTCATTAGTTATATACAATTCTTGTAATATTATTTTGGTGTTATATGGATGATTACGAATTGTATGGGTGGTTACAAATACTATTTGGGTGTCTTGTGTGTGTAAAATTTGGGTGTAATCTTGGTGTTTGTATTTTATAACATTTGGGGTAGAAATCTCCCCAAGATATTTTCCCTCAATGTTCTATTTTGTTTTTCATGTAAGGAAAAATGAAGAAAAATTAACAAGGATTTAAAAACATATATAGATTTGTCATATTTCTTATATGTACTTTACAACAACTAGCCAATACAACCAATATTGGTTCTCCATTCTTCTTTATTATATGGAAATGAACTATGAAGAGTTTATGGCATGTAACAACAATTTACTTTTTTTTCATCAATTGTATTTGGGGTAAAAGTGTAGAGATGCATACTTAACCCATGGGAAGTCTGTTAGTCTGCTTTTAACAAACATTATATGAATCACTAAATTATTTTTAATCTTCCATTGTAATAAGCACATATAATTAACAAATGTTTATTTTTGTTTTAGATAATACTCACTCAAACTATTGAGTATGACAAGAATAATTTTTTAGATTGTGAGTTCTCCCATTTAGTTGCATTTAGGTTTTGATCCATTTATTCTAAATGTGTTTATTCAATTTCCAACATCTGAGATTCTAATTTACTCTACAAATTGAATGAATAAGACACTTTCCATGCCTTCGTATTTTATACAAGGCAATCCCCTAAGTATCTTAAGGTCAAACTAAGTGTTAATGTTTATTTTCCATTAGACATATTCATGATATCTTATGTTGGATTTTTCTTGTGATCTAAGACTTAGTTTCATATGGATTTTGAGGTGGATAGTTGATACATACCTCACCATGCGTGGATTTTTATTTCCATACTTTAATTACTCTTGGTAAATTTGCCTTTATGGTTCCATGATTAGTAGTTCTAGTGGTAGACTTTAGGAATATTTCATCTACAAAAAATGGAAAAAGAGCTAGGTATTTGGTTCATCCCATATTTTGTAGATATAGAAGGTTTATGAGATGAGAAGCTTGTAACAAGGGATCCCATCGTAGGCTATTGTGTCATGTACCATTGCAAATCAAACACAATTAACAATGCATGTTAGATGCATAGTTCAATATGTGCATTTGTTCTTGAATGCGTTGCAAGCATGTGACCTATAACAATGTCAAAATACACCGCATTGGTAGACAAGTTGTGCTTAATGCATACAATTCCCCTAATATTACTAATGATATGTGGCAAATATATGTAATCTCAAACTTGTCCATACTAGTTTAAAGCTTGTGAATTCATTCCTTGATCACTTTAGTGCACAATCAAAACATATACAATTCATAGTGAAGGTAGAATAAAATGATAAAATTCCATTTATGGATGTCCTAATCATAAGAAATTAGGATGGCTTGCTCACACATCAATTATACAGAAAGAAAATGGACATAGATGTGTAAATCATAGTTTACTCACCCTATTATATTCAAAAGAACACTCAAGATCTAAGATGATAAACATATTAAATCTTAGGAATACATCTTACCAAGGTACCAAAAAGGAATGTGGATATAATAAAGGGAAAATTAATGTGGCTCCCAAAAGATAAAAAAGAGGCCCCCAATATAATGAGGCTAATACAAACCAAGGTCATAAAATGAAAGCATTTATTCCTTACATTGAGGGTACCTCCGATAAAATATCAAAAATAGTAAGGAAAAATGGTACTATTATAGTAATATGAGCTCATAGGCAATGAATTACATTATTGTTAGAGTAATATTAGCTAAAAATGAAGGAAAAATATTGTATTTAAAGGAACAATTAGTGGAACTTATAGTGCCTCCATAACCACTCGCTAACTTGTATCAATAAACAAATCATTAATTTGTATTTTGACGTGTAATGGACACATTGTTGAATATTCACACTTGTAAACAAGTAGTAATAATAATATTTAATTTGTTATAAAATTAACTTATCCGTAAATGTTTCTACCATTCAATGTTTTCATACATGGTCAAAGTGATTAAGTCATGTTATAGCTTGGAATATGTTTTGGAGAAGAAAATAGGGTTACACATCATGGAGCAAGGTTGAGCAAGGAGTAAACGGGCCTTGAATAGTTATAAGGTTTGTGTTAGGTTCATTCATTTTTTTATTTTCATACATGTCATTGTTATAGGGTTTGTAGTTATGTGCAAGGAATAGAAAGGCACCTGGAAAATTCCCCTTTCCATTATGCTTGGATGGATGTCCATTCTCTATCCAAAGATTTTATTTTGACACATGATAAGATTATAGCTCACATGCAATGGATATTTTGAGTTCATGGTAATTTTTTGTTTACATATAATAGATTTGTGGGTTTGTATAAAAAACATAAGACATTTGTTGTTACTTTAGTTTAGTGTCTCCTCAATATAATATTGCTTAAGCCTATTTTTTAAATAATAATCCACAACCATTATTTCAATAACAATCCACAATAACAAACATCATTTTAATGTTGTTAAAGTTTAGATTTTATGCAACTAAACAATTCACACCTTCAGGGAAATATATGACAATTACGCAATGGAAGGCAAAATGTCCATTAAAGACATATCCATAGCAAACCTCTAAAGTGCAAAAATAGGATTGGGCTTAAAATTTCCCTTCTCAAAAAAATTATAATGCCTTCCTCTAATAATTGATCTTGAGAATATATTGTGCCAAAAACAAAGTTTTCCACAAATCAATCATCAAATGTAAAAAATGGCAATTTAAAGAACTAGTTATTTTATGTTGATTGACAAAGCTTTTGCATTTCTTAGTCTTCGTGATTGTCCTCTTTTGCTTTGATATAAATTGAAATTGTTACTATTTCTTTGAACAACAAGCCTCAACTTATCATAAGGGAGTTATCTGTCATGGCCTTTCAAATAATGCTAACCATAAATTTTAAAACTTGTCTTTTGAGCTTTGAATTAATCAACACACAAGTGTATTTTGAAATTGATTTTTACTTTAACCTTCACCTTTTTAATGAATTTCCTTTCAATGTGGGTTTAATAATATAGAAGTCTATTAAGGCCACCATTTTTAAATGTTGGACCCAACTCTGACGCTTATGATTATTCCATGTTAGGTATTGATCAAACCAAGATTTTTTTGACTTTACCATTTAAATTTCAAATCCACTATTGGGTGTCTCAGAATTAACACGGAGTTACCATTTATATATAGAAACAATCCCTAAAATTGACATATCTTCAAGGGACACACATCTTAAACTATCTTTAAGGGAAACAAGCCCTATTTTGTTTATCATCGTCTCAAAATGGCAGTGGTGATTTTTTCTCTTCGATTGAGTTGCATTGGGCATGTGCTTGACATTTATTTGGATTATAACAACGGATGGAGATTAGACAAGTAATTCTCAATGTATTTCTCATTAGAAATGACGTTGGGATGTGAATATCCATTGTAGATATGATGTACACTCTCATTAATATGCGATTTGATGTAAATATTGTTAGGTTGTGGAGCTAAAAGCTTCACCAGGATGCAAACAGGAGAAGTTACTGATGATGCAGAGTTGCAGAGTCAGTTGCAGGGAAACCAGCGTCGGTCTAATCAACTGACGTTGGTCAGATAGCAGTGAAGAACCAATCGGTGTCGGTTACCAGTCGATCGACATCGGTCATGGAGGCGCTGACGTCGGCAACCTGTGCGTGAACAGGTAGTTTGCATGTTGATCTCGGAGAGTCTATTTTTAGACTATTTGTTTGCATGTTAAAGGCCAGTTGTAGTCTTGAGTTGCGTGTTTAATTATTGTAATTTTATAGTCTAATTATTGTAAGCATGAGATCTATATATGGACTCATGAGCTGTATTGTAAACTGGTAGCTAGAGAGTAAGAGAGCAATAAACTCCTTTTGAGAGAAGAGAGCAATGGTGTGTTCCTCCTTGTGCCACAGTACCAAGGTGGGTACTGGATTGGAGAATCAGCAGGGTTCTTCATATTTGTATGATCTTAGTCAACAGGATGGCATGGCTTCTTCAGGAGATCTACAATGGTGAGTAAAGTCTAGTTATTTGCAGGTAGCAGCAGAGAGCATGAGATCTACTTGGAGAACAGTTGTGTACTTGACGTACTGGCAGCGTGTTATTGACTGGTTGGAGAGGTGAACATTAATTCTGTATTGGAATTGATTGTTGTGACCAAGAGAGAGAGGAAAGAAGGTCTTGAGGTGTGGCAAACCTTTGAGGTGGAAGAAGAAGTGGCATCTTCTTTATTGTATATTTTTCTGAGTGATTATTAATACAATTGTGTATTGTCTCTCATATTCCTGTGTTATTTCATATTTTTAGTTACTTATTGATTCTGGGTAAATTTCGTGTTTAGTTGTTAATACAAGAAGTAATCATATGTGCTCTATTGGTAGAGCAAGATCCTGACTAAGTAGGCATCGGAGCATGTTTATTGTTCTAGGTTCCTGACAAGTGGTATCAGAGCCTTGGTTGTAGGTTCAAGAGCTGATACCATCAAGTGGTATCAGAGCTTTTGGTTGGGTTGATTAACAGGTGGTTCAAATCTTGTAGTGTTTTTTGATTACAGGTCACTCGCATAGGTTTCAGATTGAGTGAGAGTATAGCAATGGCAGAAGCAAGTAAGCTACGAATAGAGAAATTGAATAGCACGAATGGTCTGATTGATGGAAAGAAAGAGCAGGGAAAAGGAGATTGTTGGTCGGTAGAAGATCAGCGTGTAGAAGCATATGTTGCAGGCGATGTTGCACAGGATGTTCTGGATAAAATAGAATCTTTGTTTACAGATTCTTTTGCCTCTTTCCATGCAGCCCGAAATAGAGCATCTTTTCATGGGTACGTCTTTGGAGAGATTTATTTAGGGGTTGGAAAGCCTTGTCAAATTATTGACAAAGGGGAAGTGAAGCTGAAATTGCAGGCGGATAACACACATGTGGTGAAAGAAGTCATGCAGGTATCAGTCTTGGAGATGAGTAATTTTTTCAAAAAATTTAGGTGATGAGAGATGCACTGTAGCTCTCACAGTGGATACACTTGAATTAGATGGTGGTAAGAAAGTAGGTATCTTTTATCTATCTACTTATATTGTTGATTCACCTTCTGTTGCAGAGATGTGGCTTCGTAGGCTTAGTCACATATGTAGAAAGAGAATACAGGTTTTGAAGCGAAAGTCAAATGTCTTTGACAAGCTAAAGAACTGAAAAGCCTTGGTGTTCATGAGGAGATGACGGACAGAGATCAGGGGAGGGAACTAAATTATTTTGAGCAGAGCAGGGTTGATTTGATCAAGATTTTGATCCATGGAGAGCTCACGGGTAAAAAGTTATCACTCACAGACGAACACAGGTACCAACATCGATCAGACAGTAACTGATGTCGGCAACAGGAAGATCGACGTCGGTCATGAAAGAATTGACGTCGATAGAAAGGACACCGGCGTCGGCCAGGGAAATGACGTCAGCAGTCAGGGTCAGTGCAAGGAGCCGACATCAGTCGGAAGCAGACTGGGAGATGGTCGAGATCGGTCACTGGTACAGATGGTGGGCAGACAATAAGCTGTCAACAAGTCTCAAACGCTCATATCGAGGTCAGAAAGGGTAAGTGAACTTCATATTCATTGTTCACCTTCTTTATATTGCTTATTGATGGTCAAGAATCAGGAAGATGTGAAGAGGCAATGCAGATAAAATTCAGATATAGTGGGAGCTTGGCATAGATGAAGAGTGTGAGTCCTTGGAGAAGAACCAAATAGGTGTTTGTTGGTAGAGTTGTCAGCTGAAAGTAAGCACTGAGAGACGGAATAGATTCTTAAGTTAAAGAAGAGAGTGGATGGATACGTGAGACGGAAGGCCAAGACATATGGTCTTGAGGAAGCTGCAGGACAGTGGTACAGATTTTGACAGGTGGATGACTAAGCATGACTTCAGTCAATGTCAGTGTAACTATTGTGGTTTTGTCTTACCAGGTGGATGATGAGTCGCGACATTATCCAGTTACTGTATGTGAATGGTATACTAGTTATAGGTTCAGAGATATAGGGTTTTACTGAGCTAAGGGTAAGGTTAGTTCAGAGGTATGTCAGGAAGAATTTAGAGCAGTGAAATTTTTTGGCATAAGAGACATGGAGATTTTATTTTCAGTGGGAGCTGATGTGAAGACGGTGTTGGCGGGGTTCATGATGCAGGATGCAGAATCAGAAAGCACACCAAAGGCTGGACAGTTCAAGCTTAGCTTAGAACACGGTTCGAAATCACATGAGGTCTAGTGTAGACTTGAGTTTTCCCAAGCAGTGGGAGTTGTCAGAAAGTTTGGAGCCAATTCGGGGAAGGAGTACTGGAGGGCAGTTCAGTGGGATCAGCAGCAGGGATTCTTGTTATGTAGGGTCAAGGTCTTCACTACATGGATATGTAGGTTCGGATGTGGCAGGTTACTTGAATGACAGGGAAGGCATCACATGGTGTGTGGTGGTTGGTCTTCAGGATTGATCTTGAAGAAGAATACAAGCCAGAAAATAATTGAGACGGTGTACAGGTACAGGTACAAGTGCAGCTGTTTATCTCCAAGTGAGAGATTGTTAGGTTGTGGAGCTAAAAGCTTCACCAGGATGCAAACAAGAGAAGTTACGGAGGATGCAGAGTTGCAGAGTCAGTTGCAGAGAAATCGGCGTTGGTCTGATCAACCGCCGTCGGTCAGATAGCAACGAAGAACCAACCGACGTCGGTTACCAGTCAGCCGACATCGGTCATGGAGGAGTCGACGTCGGCAGCTTGTGCGTGAACATGCAGTTTGCATGTTGATCCTAGAGAGTCTATTTTTAGACTGTTTGCATGTCAAAGGCCAGTTGTAGTCTCAAGTTGCGTGTATAATTATTGTAATTATGATAGTCTAATTATTGTAAGCATGAGATCTATATATGGACTCATGGGCTGTATTGTAAACTGGTAGCTAGAGAGTAAGAGATCAATAAGCTCCTTCTGAGAGAAGAGAGCAATGGTGTGTTCCTCCTAGTGCCAGAGTACCAAGGTGGGTATTGGATTTGAGAATCAGCAGGGTTCTTCATATTTGTATGATCTTAGTCAACAGGATGGCATGGCTTCTTCAGGTGATCTACAATGGTGAGTAAGGTCTAGTTATTTGCAGGTAGCAGCAGAGAGCAGGAGATCTACTTGGAGTACGGTTGTGTACTTGACATACTGGCAGCGTGTTACTGACTGGTTGGAGAGGTGAACATCAATTTTGTATTGGAATTAATTGTTGTGACCAAGAGAGAGAGGGAAGAAGGTCTTGAGGTGTGGCGAACCTTTGAGGTGGAAGAAGAAGTGGCATCTTCTTTATTGTATATTTTTCTGAGTGATTATTAATACAATTGTGTATTGTCTCTCATATTCCTGTGTTGTTTCATATTTCTAGTTACTTATTGATTCTGGTTAAATTCTGTGTTTAGTTGCTAATACAAGAAGTAATCATATGTGCTCTATTGGTAGAGCAAGACCCTGACTAAGTAGGCATCGAAGCATGTTTATTGTTTTAGGTTCCTGACAAATATTAGTCTTAAGGCATGATTTTCATTTCAATTCCCTATTGACGTGCCCATTGTAACTTGGGGTGCAATCTCTAGTTCTAGGCAAATTGCTATGGAAGATTGCAATAATAGAAAAGTTTTCTTCTTTTAAAACAAGATGTTACTTCTAGTCTAGGTTTCATTCCAAGAGTAGGCCAAAGTTCCCCTTTCCCCCATCCCCCTAATACTTGAGACCATGTCCTCCCAAATGGTTTATGAGGTTAGACCTTGCCTTCGCAATAGGGTAAGTTTATTTACTTGGTATTAGGTATTTCCATCATCCAATTCTAATCATATTTTTAAGAACAAGAGTAATCTTATGAGCAAAATAAGATACAATCAAATTGGAATCCTTTATCTAATAATGCATGTCCTTTACGTAGAAATGGCTAGGGAGATAAGTTGGATGATCCTCTACCACATTCTTCTGTCAAATTGGCCACCCCAATAGGTGTATATTATATTTCTTCATATTGATGTCACAAATTTTATCTTTTAAACCACTTGAAAAAATGCATTATTGTAGTTTTTTTTTTGTTTAACACATTGGGCTTCATGTCAACTAATGCCTTTTTGGAATTTCCAGTAGAAATATTCCCCATATGATGACACTCGAGGTGTGATTCATTAGAATGGGAGGGTGCTATAATGTCTTTTTCATGTTGATATATTTCAAAACTCTTTCTCAAGTTTCTAATTTAGACAAGATGAATATTTATTGACAACTATGATAGAGACCATAAACATAAAAAAGGGGCAAGTGGCACCTAAAATAGAAGACATTCATATATTTCCCTCATGTTGTTGTTAAATGTGCCACATACAAGTAATCCTTGCATGTGTGTTGGGATAATTTAATCTATAAATTTAATATCATGAGACCCTGTGCTTGTTAGTGTCCCTTGGAAGAAGTGAGTGTGCCAAAATCCATTTAAAGTGGGATTGTGCCACCCAACTTAAATTACACCTTATAAAATGAGTCTTATAGATAAAGGGGTAGTGCCTTCTCTCGTACACAAGAAATATAGTGACAAAGGAATGATAATCACTCTCTATGTTTATGCTTGAACGTTTTGCAATAATGAAGTAGAGTATTAGTTGCTTGTTTTGCTTCAATAATCTTGGCTAAGTGTTAAATAATTTGGGAACATTCATGTTACTATCATAATACTAAATCTTATATAAAGGGGTTAACCCCCTAAGGTTTTGAATTATTTAATCTATTAATCCAAAAAGAGTGTGTGAGCTCTGAGTGAGGAGGTGGATTAAATTTTCAATTTTAATAGTTTTAAGTCGAAACTAATATGAATTTTGGATTAGTAGTGTTGGGGATATGGTCAATGGAAGCCATTATTCTCATTATATCTAAGAATTTAACTTGAAACACTATTTTACATTTGGTTAAGTTACAGATAGGTTTTGGTGTAGAGGGTTATGAACTCAAGAAGTTGTAATCAATTTTTTCATTACATATTTGGGTTCCTCTTGAGAAGTTATGTAATTTCAAAAATAATACATCATTTCAAATTCATATACAAAACACGTGGCCTTTGATAGTTGGTAATGATTTTAGGGTTACAAAATTGTTAGTTAACATAAGTGTTGGTTACATGACTACTGCTCAAATTTTGTACAAAGTTAGAGAATAGGTGGAGTAATGGTTGTAGATGAATTATCTTCTTTTGAATGGTTTTAGAGCTTCCTATGATGTGAAATTGTATATGTGTGCCTTTGTGGTCAAGAAAAAGGCATTGGATTAAATCATTCATGGATTGACAAACTGAAAGGGAATGTCGATTATCAATGATTCATTCATTCAATCAATTATGTAATATTTTCCTAACAAATATTGTCCTCGATTATGTGTTTTGGAATTGGAGAGTGATGGAACAAGTTACACAAAATGTATGGGTTTTTTGACATGTTGCCAATGTAAATAATAGATAGTGGCAAGAGGAGGAAATCCCTCTCTTTTATATAGTTTTCTCAAATTGGATTTCTTCGAGGTAATATTGTATCTCTTTACCATTATATTCTTGTGTTCTTGTAGTAGTTTATTTCTCTACTATCATGCATATTTTTCTTTCAATATGTAATATTTCCAATTTTGTATCATGCACATTTCTTGACTATCTTTGGCAAAATCATGAACACAACAATCTAATCAATCAAACATTGTTAGGAGTAATAGACAATGTGTTAAATGATTTAATTATGGAATATCCATGTAAATTATGAACAATAAAACAATTAGATCTATTCTTTACCAACGGTTGATTTGGTCATTGATTGGTATGTTTTGAATGATGACCTCTAATTCCTCATAATTTGGATGTTTTCTAATTTGTTTAATTTCCTCATTTGACCCCTCAAATTTGCATTGAGAAAATCAACCTCCCTCCAAATTTAATTTTGACTTCCTTTTCAAGAACGCTCAACAACAATGTTGCATGCATGGAGCTCCGCTCATAAAGCGACACAAAATGGAAAAATAGACACACAAGCAAGGGAGGTAGAACAAGCAAGGGAACCTTTATTGGATTAGGGAGACACAAGAATTGACATAAAGCAAAATGAAAACTAAAGGAAAGAAATGAAAAGTAAAGGATCCTTGAGAGCAAGGAGTGATAACATTGTCAAAATGGAAGTCGTTGTAATAGTAAAATTTAGGTATGCAATAGGATTGACACCAATTTGACAAGTAAAAATAACAAACAATCTATTCAACTCACCCATTTTTACTGATTCATTGGTCCCAATTCCTTATAATAACTTGATGTGAACCATTACTATCAACGAATTACCTTAACATATTTTTTAAAGATTTAATTTTGAAATTTGTGTATTCAATATATTATACAAAACCAACTTGAGCCACATCATGTACCTTTGTTATTTTGTGTTGGTAACATACTAAATGGGAATATGGTTCCAACACATCTAATATTGCCTTCCAATTCTTTTTGAGTCAAATTATGACCTAGTAATATGACTTTCTAACCATTTTGATTAATTGAGGACCAATTTCCAAAGAATTACACAAATATTGATTAATCTTATTTAGGGATAATTAATTCAAATCAAGAGCTTAAATGGATTTTACATGGAGGTTTTTTTTTTTTTTTGGAAATTGATTTCTATTAACTGCATCATCTAATGACATCATTTTTGGGGAAGGCATTCCTAGGCCATAAATGCATAAAATATCTGAATTATGGTTTTCCATGTCTTTCATGCCTCATTAATGCCCCTTCTTCCCAAATCATGGTGAACATATTTATGGATTTAATTATAAATATTAGATTAATTTATAGACACACATCTCAATCTCAAGACAGATGGTCATGACTAATCTTGAACAATCTAAAAAATCTATAAATAGAAGGCCTCGCATTACCATTTTTAAGCTTAAATTGTGTAAACTTATAATGCTAAAATCTCTCCACAAGTCATTTTTATTTTGATTCTTGTGTTATTTGTAATTGGATTAGCTTTATTGATAGGCAAAATAGATAGTTTATATCATGAGCCTAGGTTTTGCATAATGTTCTTAAGACAATTGAAGAGTAAAGAAGCCATTGTTGACAAAGACAAGAGCTCTAAATCAAGGGGAGAACACGCTTGGAGCCACTCTTGGATGGTGGAATCACTTGGGAAGGTAAAAGTTTATTGTTTTCTTTCATTTGTCTCTTACTATCATTAACAACCCCCGTATGAATAGTTTGGCTTAATTTGTTTAGTTTTTTATGCATTTCTCTTTATTTTATTGACTAATTTAATCTCATAGTTCACTCTAAATTTTGGCACACCTGATGGGATTGAACCCTACAAATTTGATCAATGTTCCTACAAGTAACCTACTAACCATTTTCATACAGAATCTTGGAGTGTGGGAGCAAAGAGAGTGAAAAATTTGCTCAAAAACACGTTTTCTAGAAGTCATGATATTGTAACTGTGGAGTTGCAATATTGTCCTCTAGACCATAATCTCACAACTGACATAGTCATAGCTTTGTCTTTCAGTTACAATATTATATCTTAACTATGTTTTTGGACTAACATTTTCTTTGTCTACAAGTTAAGTTATGATATTGCAATATCGCTACTCGATAATAGCAATATTGTAATACCACAATTTTACAATTTTTAATATTTTAATAACATGATTTAAAAATTGTGATATTGCAATACCATGACTTGATTGTCATGATATTGCTAGTCTGAGTCATGATATTGTGATTAAATTGTTAGTGATTAAGCAACAATATCACAATTCTTGTAGTTACGATATTGCACTGTAACTTGTGTTATTAT
Organism: Torreya grandis; assembly: GCA_037957365.1. Classification (NCBI taxonomy): domain Eukaryota; kingdom Viridiplantae; phylum Streptophyta; class Pinopsida; order Cupressales; family Taxaceae; genus Torreya; species Torreya grandis. The sequence continues at coordinate 1,453,268 of JARHVA010002479.1, forward strand.
CAATTTGAGTAGTGATACTGTCAATTTTTTGTTGACTAACCCATGAGTTAGGATATTGTGTTAACCAATCATGGTTTTATAGATTTACGGTATTGGACTATGGAGTAATAGGATTGCATTGTGTGAACATGAGAGTTCAATTTTCAAAGTTACTTGTTTCATTTGAAAAAGTGTTTCAAAGCTAAAATACATGTTGACCATTTTATTGTAGGACCTACTTGGAAAGTTATCCATTTGTGCTTAATTAAGTCTTTTTAACCTTTTTTTAGGTACTTACCTTAGTCCAAAGGTGTAGAAGAGATGTTGTGAAGACTCTCCCCAAGCCTTGCATAACTGGGGTGCTCTAGAAACAACCTTAAATCTCTTTTACTTAGTTTTCATTTCATTGCATCTTGGCTTGTGAGGGGGACTTTATTACCTCTCATAAGTTCTATAGAGAAAATTTGACTCAGAGATTCATTTCCTAGCATCGTCTTCAATCCCTCTCCATGGGGGGTATATAAATTGGGATCCCCTCATTGGAACAATGGTTTGAGTGGTTAAACCCTCTCCATTAGTAGAGGCTAAACCTCAAATGTATGATTATGTTGGACATCGCTCTATACTAAGCAAACGATATATGTAGTGGTTTTAAAAAAGGCAAGACCTTTTTACAACAAGTCATATGATGCAAACCCAATTAATGTGTTAATTATTTTGTATGTTGACGTGAAAGCTATATGCATTTGATCCATCTAGAAATGTTCAAAAACTTGTTAGTTTAGTTAACCTCACTTTACCATACCTTGTTAGTTTAGGGTTTAAGATGATTAATTAGTTGATTTGTCTTTGTCTTAGATTATTTGGTCTTATTTTGGGTCAAAACTTGCTTGTTAACCAAGCGTCATAACTAAACACATTGTCCATAATTTCTTGAACAAGGAGGCTTTACATTGTCCAAGTGAAAATCAATCATTTTCTTGTTTAAAATTGTTATCTTAAATGTTGTGTCATATATTCTAACTGACGTAGTTACGCTACCCATTTGATTCTAGATTATTTATCAAAAATTTTAAAGTCCCTCAATGATAATTTAAATTCACAATTGAATTTTTCTAAGTTTTAAAGGTTAATTTGTTAAATTAGGTTCAACATTTACACTTGACTTATTTTAACTTGGATTCAATTCCCTGTTTGAATTGAGGGCCGTTTGTAGACTCATTATCACATCGTGATCTTTGGTGGACTTAAGTCATCTCATGTATCGCTCACACTTTGAGTCCTATAACACATTTTATACTACCATTCCTATTACCATGTGCTAGCGTTGTGCTACACATTTGGTTCTAGTTTTATACTTAAGAATTCTTGTATGTTTCCACATCATGGGTTTTTTGGTTCGTATATTCTCCTTTCTAATTTAGAAGGCTTTATTCTAGTTTTTAGTAGAAACTCATCAAAGTTTAACTAGATTTTATGGCATTGACGTATCTCAAAAGTCTACATTTTAGTGTACTAGTGACACTTTAGGATTTTCGAATTATCATACCCTATTTTGATTTATATGATTTCAACCCTACCCAAGGTTGAGTAATTTTGTGAACACATTATTCTAATTATGTGTGGTTCGAAGCCACCCTCATTTTATAGTCTCTTTGGTATCTTAGTCATTTGATTGGAAAAAAGATCAAAATCTCTACCTTGTTTAAACATTTGTACAATATTGATCCAAATCCAGTCAAACATATAGAGTAACCCTTTCTAAACATGACTCAAAGGTTCACTCGTAGTGGGGTCCCTTATAGCCTTATCTATGAGGATGAACACTTTTATGATGTACAAGACAATTCTGTTGTCTTTGGGGACATTCCTACAACTATAGGATCAAAAGGGGATTATACTGAATATCAAGAAAACCAAGATGAAGCACTCCTTAAGTTGATAGAATATGGTGCTAGACTACCCTCAAATTTTTCTATGGAGCAATTGCACACCTTAGTTAGAGAAGGAGAACAACAACATCAAGAGCAAGCTTTTGCACAATCAAACATACCTTCTTCCTCTAACAAAAGTAAATAAATACTTAGAGTCAAAACCAATTGATTAAGATCTTGTCAACAAGATTAAGAAAATAAGTCAAAAGTATGCTAATCAATGTATCATGAACTTAACAAACTCTCTAGTTGCTACTTCAATCCACAACGATGCCTCAAAAGAACAAGGAAATATGATTGAACCTACACAATAAACATTTATTGAGAATCCAACAACTAATCAAGGTGTCTCAAATGAACAAAACAAAACACAAGAGGTTGTGAAAAATGTTTCACTAGACACAGAACACACATTATTTGATCACCAAGATCCTCTTGTCACTTTACAAACACAAAAACACAAACACTCGGTTTGAATTGAGTAAATCCCTCAAGAAAATTTGGCTAGTTCATCTCAACCAATGCAAAAATTGGTAAATAGACCATGGACGCCCCAAAATCAACAAAACACATATAGTTCAAGGCAATAGATTCTGAGGAATAAATACCCTATTTACTTGACTTTAGGAGAAAATCAAAACCAAGTCATAGAACATAGGGTGTACATCCATCATAAATCCACACAACAATAGGGGCACATTCCACCCCAACAGTAGCAACAAGGACACATTCCACCCCAACAGAACTATGTTCCACCCACAAATGCACCAAACATGCAAGAGTGGAACTTCATGAAGGAGATTGTGTCATGTTTGGAGATTGAAAATAGGATCAAAAAGTACAAATTTGATGAGATATGTCTATATTTGTTTGATTTAAGCATTCTCCAAGTCCCCTTTCTATGTCATTTCGAAACACCCAAAATTGATAAATATAAAGGAAAAGGTGACCCACAGAACATATCCAGACAATTTTTGTATTATGCCAAGAGGTTGATTATAGTAGCGTGTTCCTACTATGATTATTTTCATGAAGTTTAACAGGACAAGCTTTATATTGGCTACTTAAGTTACCCAAAATATCAATTACGGATTGGAATGACTTGTTTGAAGAGTTTATCAACCATTTCTCATACAACATAGAGAATGAATTGATCATTGTTGACTTGTGCAAATCTAAACAACAAGATGGAGAAATATTCATCGCATATTTATAGAGATGGAGAGCATTAGCGGGTCACTTTCAACATAATTTTCCACACAAACAGTTGGCAGATATATTTGCATAGAACTTACATCCTGAGGTCATGCACAATTTATGTCTAGCTTATGATAACTCATTTGAGGAGATCATAGACAAAGGTGTATAGATTGAGAAGGATATTATTTCCAAAGGCCTTATTAATATCTTGCATAAATTCAAACATCAAATCAAACCCCATCTTCTAGTCAGATATTTGCACAAGATAAGCCTAAAGGCTTTAACAAGAACAAGAACATGGTTGAAAATGGGATGAATGATACAAGGTACATACAAATGGTATAGGCTCCACCGACCCCAAATGTAAAATTAGATCCCCCTAATCCACCACCTAATTTACAGAGATAACCTCTACGAAGAGCAAACAATGACATTTTTAGGGTCTTTAGCAAATTGGGAGAACCAATTGAAATAGTGTTCCAAAAGCTTGTAGCAGCTAACCTAATTGTATGGCAAGTGCCAAGTCCATTTCCTCAAGATCAACTGAAACTAGATTGGTACAAAGATAATGAATGGTGTAACTTTCATCATGTTGTTGGTCACGATGATTATCATTGCATCCAATTACAACATATTATTGAAGATCTCATTGAGAGTGGTGAAGTTGAGATTAAACTGGCCCATAATCAAGACATAAATCAAGATATGGGAATCTACAAGGACACCTTTCCTTGACATAATCAACCACCACCAAGGAACAATAGAAACCAAGGATAGAGGAAGAATTAGGGTCAAAATCATAATCAACATGAGCATAATCATGATCATAATACCCATACTAACAATGTGGGTTACTACAACATGCCTTATAACTATAACAATGTTGTGGGATGCATTTTTACAACCCATATTACCACTGTTACTATTAAACCATGTGAACTATCTCATGATCCTCATAGTATGGGACCCATCATTATAGGGTCAACACCCTCTCTCTCTAGTAATATCATGTCGAGTTCGCATAATTCTATTGCAGCTCCATTTGCATGGGTTACTATTTCTAGACAATACCCTTATTCTAATTATAATAGCTCCTTGTCGACTCAAAATTATAGCAATGAAACTAGATGCCCACAAGTCACCCTCTAAGGCCCTTTGCCTTTGTCTTCTAATTATGTTGGCTCCCCACCACCTTTATGTTGCATAGTCGTAACTAGATGCCCGTGAGTTACTTTTTAGGGCCCTTTGCCTACTTCTTCCATAGAACCCAATGTGAACATTACACCAATGAATCCAAAGTTGACTACTGTCCTAACCAAAACTAAGTCATCTCATCCCAATGTTGAAAAGCATTATAATCTATCAGATCAATTGAACAAAACCCCTATACAGATTTCCATGTTGGATCTCTAGCAGACATTTGAAGTCCATGTAAATATCCTAAATAGCCTTTTGGAAGAATCCACTATTCCAAATGATATAAAACCTAAACAATTCCAGAACCTTGTGGGACATTTATCTTCATTTCATCAAGTGATGTTTGATCAAAAAGACATGTCTACACTTGGACCAAACCATAATAACCCACTATACATTAAAGTAGTCATAAGATCAAGTGGGTTCTTATAGACAATGGTTCGGGGTTGAACATCATATCTCTTAAGTTGGTACAAAGATTGGGTTATACCGTGAAAGACATTTAGCCAGAGATGATCACCATCAAGGCTGACAAAAATGCTGAAAGGGAGTCTGCTAATACTATTTAGTTGCCAATTATTGTTGGGTCTATTTCAATCATACATTGATTCATATTGTGGACATTGAATTGAATTATAACATACTTCTTGGTCATCCTTGAATCCATGAAGTACAAGCCATTCCTTCCACCCTGCATCAGTGCCTTAAGTTTCCCCATGATGGGATCAAGGTTAATATTCTTGTCGATCAACCACCTTATGAGTATTGTAAACATCTTGAGGCCCAATTCTGCAATTATAACTACTATTCAAGTTCTAAATTTGTTGTGAAGAAGAATAAGACTATAGTTTCACATCCACCTCCATCCAATTATATCAACCCTAGTGATCTTGCTTCCACTTTGGTTGATCTATTTCCCACAGCTCCTATAAAGTAGGTTGTTATTAAAGACGTGGGCATCTCCACGTATAGTCTTCAAATGCCTTCCATGTTGCTTAAAACTCCAAAAACATTTGGTAAGCCTAAACCTTCCAAGAATCTCAATGAACCCATAATGATTTGACAATAGAAGAATAAATAACAAAAACCACATGTGGTTTTTGTACTTGCTATTATGATAAATAAAGATCAAGAGGCTTTTATTGAGGGAGATTGGTTATATTCTGAGGGCCTTGCTAATTACTTTCAAAATCCAAAGTATCATATCCCTAATTGAATCATGGATCATCTTGAATATACACAAAAAGGCCTTGGCCCATGAGCGCAAGGAATCCTGGAACCCTTATCAGCTAGAGCACTTAATTTGAATCATGGTCTCAGATTTATACCGCTTGAGGGTGACCTCATAACTTTTGATAGTGATTATTTTAAATTGACTAGCGACAAGACTCATGGTAGTGATACAACATCCCATTATAGCCTTTTTTATGAGCTTGTTGATGCGGACCTATTTGATTCAAATGCCATTTTAAATTTAACCATTGGAGCTTCATGTCCTAAAGCAAGAACTCGTTCTTTTAGTGCTTACCCTCTTGAAGCAGAACATCATATTTTTACCATTGGAGCTTCCCATCTTGAAGCAAACCCTCATTTTTCCCTAGGCATTTGACATCTCGAACTCATTGATTGGGACCATCAAAATTTAGTCATATGCCTTAATGAGTTTCAGAATGAAGAATCGCTTGTAGAATAAATGGGCCTAAGAGATGGATTGCTCATTGGCGATCACCAATAAGGCTTTGATTTTTCATTAGATCCTTCTGCCTAGGAGAGCAAGCAAAATTTCTTGGTCATAATAAAGATCAAACATCAATATCTTCAAGTGAAAACCTCTTTGAGACACTTGTCGATCAGGGAAAAAGTAAAGAAAAAGACAAGCCTTCGAGTGAAAACCTATTTCAGGCACTCTTAGACAGTAAAGTTTGCTCATCCCCTTAGGATGCAGAAGGTCCATCTAGCCCAAGTTATATATCCAGTACAAGCATCTTTTCAAAACAACAAATGTTTGAGCGTCTTGCTCTTGAGTTTCCAGAGGTTTTTTCTACTTGGCCTTTACCTGAGATGGTGGATTCTAATTCGTCACACTATCTAGAACTTTGGGAGGAACAAAAAGATGTGATAGAAGAAGATGATCATGATCATATCTTGCCTACAATTCTAAAAGATGGATCCACACTCCTTGTGAAAAACATGACAAAAGTGAACTTGAGAACCTATGGGGATCCCAAAATTGTTTATCTTAGAGCTTTCCTTACTAAAGCAGAATGTGAACAAATTATATCCCTCTTAAGGGATTTTATTGACATATTTGCATGGGCATACTCCGACATGCCAAGCTTAGACCCATATTTGGTTGTGCATCGCCTTGTTATCTATCCCAATGCTAAACTTGTCAAGCGAAAATTGAGGAAGATGCATTCACACATCACCCTATTGGTTAAAGCAAAACTGAAAAAGTTACTAAGAGCAGGTTTTATTAAGCCACTGGATTACTCTAAATGGATCTCAAACATAGTCTCAGTGAATAAAAAGACCCTAGATAGCGTCTTTGTACTGATTTTAGAGATATCAATAGTGTGCCTTAAAGATGATTTTCCTCTACCCAACATCGACATGATTATTGACTCAACCACTGAGTACGAGATGTTATCCTTAATGGATGGATTTTTTGGATACAACAAAATCAATATATCCCAAAAGATCAACACAAGAATACGTTCATCACTCCGTGGAGAACATTCTGTTATCAAGTCATGCCATTTGGCTTGAAGAATGTTAGAGCTACATATCAATGTGCCATGACTATCATCTTCCATGACATGATGCATGATATTATTTAGGACTATGTTGATGATATAATAGAAAAATCAAGAACAAGATCTAGACATCCCAACGTTCTATGAAGAATCTTTGAGAGGTTTATTGAATATAAAGTCTACCTAAATCCTAAGAAATGTGTTTTTAGAGTCACATCAAGGAAACTGCTAGGTTTCATTGTATCATAAAGAGGGATTGAAGTCAACCCTGCCAAGGTCAAGGCCATTGTAGAAATGCCTCCATCAAACAATCTTAAATAGTTGTAAAGCCTACAAGAAAATATCCAATCTATACATAGGTTCATTTCTCAATTAGCAAATAAGTGCCACCCATTTACCCATCTCTTAAAGAAAGGGATCATGTTTCAATGGGATAAATATTGTCAGATAGCATTTGCAAAATTCAAGACATATTTGGCCAATCCGTCAGTCTTGAGACTGCCAACACCTGGATGACCAATGCTTATTTACATATCAACAACAAAGCATGCACTAGCGACATTTTTGACCCAACATGATGATCAAGGTAAATAACATGAAATATATTATGTGAGTAATGCTCTTGTGACTTATGAACATGATTATACGCCTATTGAGAAGGCATGTTTAGCTATGGTATATGCTACCCAAAAATTGTGACATTATATGTTAAACAATAAAACTGTTGTCATTGCCAAGGTGGACCCTCTTAAATTCCTATTATCCAAAGCAACACTTCAAGGACACATGGCTAAGTGGGTTATGCTCTTAAGTGAATTTGACATTGAGTATCAGAATCAAAAATCAATCAAAAGGTAAGTTATTGTTGATCAACATATAGATGCCCCTATCACAGATACTCAACCTTTAACATTCGACTTTCCAGATGATTCTATTATGGTAATAGAATAAGCATCACAGGAACCTAAATTATGGAATCTATATTTTGATGATTCTTGTAGAGTAATTTCCTATTCTACATCATATTCAATTATTTTTAGTCGAGCACTGCAATTTTGGCACTTCAGGTGAAGCCGCAGAGTTTTGGAGCAGAGGACGGGTTCATTTTGCCTAAGTGTCAAAGCGCAGTGGACGCTGCCAAGTGTCATCCTCAGAGCGTGGTCCATTTTTACCTTTTGTTTCTTTTCATTTCAATTTTGGCTTAAGTATTGGATTCAAGTGGAAGCGACCACATGTCGGCCTCCAGGAGACGAAGATGGATAGCTGACAACTTTTGAGGACCTCTTTGTAACTTTTTAGAGAACCACAGATCGTGCCACGTACCTAGTAGCAGTTAAACAGAACGCACCACGTGTCAACATTCGCATATCATAAGAGGCACCTATGTTTTTATTTTGACAAAGACTTCTGATGAGCTGAGCGACAAATAGAGCGAAAAGTGCCATGTGGCAATTGCGGAGGCCCTGAATTACCTTTGAAAGAAGCAGTAGAAGCCACCACGTGTTGACTGTCCAAGAGCCTTTGTTTCAAAACTGGTTCCATGCTTTCCATTCAATGCATAAAGGCGTCATTCATTTTGCTAAGTATCAAAGCGCAGCGGAGGCTGCCAAGTGTCACCTTTCGGGTCCCTCTCTACTCCATCCCCAAAAAGTGGAAGGCACCACATATCCCCAGCAAGAAAAGTGGAAGATGCCACGTATCTTCCCAGGAGTAGCGGAGGTCGCCACATATCAAATTCTGAGAGATCACCTTCAAGCCTAATTGTCGAATGAAGATTGTGGCGAGTTTCAAATGATATTTTAAAGAAAGCGAAAGTGGCCAGGTGTCATCCTCTGGTGCCTTCTCGATCAAAAAAAGAGTTTTTCATAAATTGGCTAAGTATCCTCTTCCATCCTAACAGAACAGAGTGCCCGTCTACCTGTTACAACAAAACTGGAGGGAAATTTGGCGAGAGTTAATTTGATAAGATGAAATAGTGCACTGAGTAGATTTTTAGGGCTTGTGAGCATTGAAGGCACCGTCTATTTGTCCCCTAACAGTGGAGGCAAAGTAGACAGTTAAGCAGCCAAAGAGACGAAGGACGGAGAAGATTGCACGGGAAAGAAAGTGATCAAATGAGACACCTAAGGCTATATAAGTAGGATTGTAAAATCTAAAAGGGGGAAGCGATTCTCATAGTTTTAGACTTTCTGAGGTTTGTGACCAGTAATATCATTTGCTCTTGTCTCAATTTTCTTGAGTTGTAAGGTTGATATAATCGTGCATGTTTCTGTGCCCTTTATGTGGCTGAATGAATTAAGAAAATTTGAGCTCCATGCCTTGGTTGGTGTTGTTTGTGTCATTTGTAAAGTAGTCTATACTGTAGATTTTCTAGTGTTGTAATTGGAAATGTTATTTGCTTTTATCTCATTTTTTGGAGTCTGAAGTTCTACATAACTATGCGTGACTTCTGTGCCTCTTATGTGATTGGAAGATTCTACTAAGAAGATAGAACACTAAGCCTTTGTTGACAATTCATGTATCTCAGCAAAAGACTCCCCTGTTGTGAGCCTTCTGTTTATGTTATTCCAATCTTTTACATTGATCATGCACTTGTCTGCTCTTAAATGTAATAGAATCCTATAATAGTCACTCTGTGCTCAGGGTAGGATTAGGATTATGCTCAGGCGCATCGCCATAGATAGGTTTTAATTCTTGCATTTTGCATTTCTGTTAATCTCCTATCCCTTTTCCCCAACACCTATAAATAGAAGAGACCAACTTCTTTAAAACTTGGAGGTTGTTTCAAGCCGCATCGTCCCACAGCTTGAAACTTTCTATTGTTGATTGGCTAGGATCTAGCACAATTTTATGCCATCAATAGTTTTTGGCACGCCCGATGGGACCAATCTTTCAAAGAGTTGAAGAATTTTGGTGTATTCTTCAGCCAATCTGCCTTTGGAGGTTTTTATCGACACCAACAATGACTCTGAGTCATCAGCCAATCAAGCAGTATCATCAAGAAATCCCTTTGGTATGTATAACTCTATAACTCATAGCTATGAGTTTTATTCTCCTTATATATTTAATCAAGAACAAACTTCTCCTGGAATTATGTCAAGTAATGAGGATGCACATGGCCACGAGCTATACCAGTTTTATGCCCAGCCTAATCTCATTTTTACCTTCAAAAAAGCATTGCTGGGATTTAAAAATATGTGTTAGAGCTTGATAGCAGAAGGGGATATGGCCAAGAGATTCCTTGTCATATCATCTATCAAGTAAGGGAAGCAATAGATCTGATTAAAAATGAGTGGGATCCCATTAAAAGGGCAAATTGGCAAGAACTTACATATGAGATGTTAGAAGTGTGTGGATTGATTGTGTTCTTAGAAGAGAGGCTAAGCATTCATGAGAACCAGCCTTACCAAGTCTACCAAACTTCATATCCACCACCACAAATCCCATATCAGACATATGCCACCCCTATTCATGAGCAGGGTTAAATCCATCAAGATCACTTTCCCAATAACGTAGAACCTATAATAATAGTAAGGGAAGAGGATCCCAAACTCTCACTTTCCCCTCAAGTCCCTTCCGCCCCTACTCAAGAAGCTACTTGTTTTCCATCTCAGCCTTCTTCTTTATCCCCTTTTGAAGAAGAATATATTTTAAAAGAGGTAATTGAGTATGCTGAAAAATATGCTCAATTCATGGCTAGTCAAGAGGATTCCATAAGTACAGATGAGGAAAAAATCACCATAGGTACCCCCTTTGATGAGTAAGAGGATAAGCCGCAAGCTTTTTCCTTAACTTTAGGTGAGGAGGAAATCATTTATGACTTCTTTCTCACTTTGCAAGAGGATATGAAGGAATATGGATGCTCCCTTGACCAAGTCATTGAGACAGATGGCACTATCATTTAGGAAGACTATGGATTGGCCAGATATGGAGAAGATGACTATGAGGCCCAAATGAGTATGCAGAAGGAAGGCCATCTTTCATTCATCAAGGAGCATACTGATGCAATAAAGCTGGAATCTGAAGAAGATGAGCCAAAAGATAATGGATATCAAAAGGCATAGAGTGAAGAACCAATAGCTAATGATTTCTTGATGACACCTGATAACATGAAGAACTAGTATTTGATGGGCATTCAAGAACAAGAAGAGTTCATAGGTGTCGAATACACGTTTTGATCAGACTCGTTCGAGTGTAGGCAAATTCGTGTGGCTGGCACAGAGGACATCCCATCAAAGGTATCATGTTGCAATCACTGGTATGGCAATACAAGTTGGCTTGTCATAAAGAAGATGTTGGAAAGTTCGTTTTTGATCTTAGAGAAAAATAAGGATTTGTAATTAATGTAGTTAGATAGTTTCCATTCCAGCATTGCTTTGTTTTATTTTTTGCTTTCCCACTTTTATTTTAAAATAAGCATTTTAAATGTAGATTCAACGTCTTAGAAACTTTAAATTTTTTAAATTTTACCACAATAAATGCTTCCCCAAATCTTTCAAAATATCTAAGGTACCTTGCGTCGCATAATGTGTCAGCCTCGTTGTTTCCCAAAGATTGAGTAGGATTTGCTAATGGTCACCTTAATTTAATGCTATTTAGGACTTGATAGGCCCATAAATATCCTTTAACAAATTTTAAAGTTTACAAACTCTCAAACATTCCTGCAAAAATATCTTACTCATTGTGATTGTGGTGCCTACTAGAAATTTGTTGCAACAAACGTGTTTTTATCTTGCGAAAAGTTCATACCAAGTTATTATACAAGATATTTAGAGATAGTGGGAACGTCAGAAACACCCAAGAAGAGAAGAAGGGTGCAGTTCTAATTGGACCCAGAAGAGGAAGAAGAGCCTTCACAACACCCATTGCAGAGCACTGCAACTTCTCCTTAGGTAGGAATTACTCCCCCTCCTGATAGAACCTAGGTTCCACAAAGCTTTGACACAACTTGTCAGATTTAAGAGCACACTTGGTTACCTTTGTATTAGCAACTTAACACAGAATTTAACCAGAAGCAAAGAGTAACTAGAAATCAGAAATAGCATAGAATATGAGAGGCAACACACAATTATATTCAACTCATTTCAGAAGGAAATTACAATAAAGAGATCACACTCTTTCATCCACTTCGTGGGCATACCAATAATCTTCCCTCAAGAGTTATCTTCTCTCAATACAGGTCACAACAATTGGCTAACACAGAGTTGTTGTTCACCTCAACCAGTCAGTACAATACTGCCAGTACAACCGAGTACGAACCGTAATCTAAGTAGATCTCACCTGATCTTGCTCCTTGATGTGTTGCTATCACCTTTGATCTTACTACCCCACAGATCTACCTTTGACCTCACACACACACACCTCTGTAGACCAACCGATCTTACTTACCCATGTAGATCTCCTCCCTGATCTTGCAACAACTTACAGATCAAACCTGATCTTACATACCTGAAGAACCCTTGTGATTCCACTAATGAAAGAACTCTTCTAGTTTTACACTTTACAATACAGCCCATGAGTCTATTATATAGATCCCATGCATATAATAATTAGACAAACAGCTCAAGACTCGAATTAGTTTTTAACATGCAAACAACTAGTTCAACAAACTAATTGTCTGTCAACAAGCAATTCTGAAACTGCATAGGCGACCGATGTCGGTCCCTGTCCATCTAGAGGTGACTGACGTCGACCAACTTCTGACTGATGTTGGTTTTTTCTGTCGACCTCTGACCGATGTCTATTGGCCTGTCGACATCGGTGACTGTGACACTCAGCAACCTCATCCATGTTTGCATTTGGGTGAAGCTTTTAGCTCCACAACCTAACAATCTCTCATTTGGAGATAAACAGATACACCTGTACCTATACCAGTACATTGTCTAATCTATATCTTGGCTTGTATCCCTCTTCAAGATCAATCCTAAAGACCAACCACCACACACCCTATAGTGCTACACCTGTGTTTAAATTTTTCCATTCTCAGCTTACCTTCTTCTGCCATTGCTATACTCTCACTCAATCAGAAACCCCTAAGAGTGACCTGCAATCAAAAAACACTTAACACACTCTGTGACCAAGGTGTTAGTGAACCTCGCTCTGAGAACCTCCAACATCGCTTTGATACTAATTGATAGGACCTAAGTTCCACAAAGCTCTGACACAACTTGTCAGATTTAAGAGCACACTTGATTACCTTTGTATTAACAATTTAACATAAAATTTAACCACAAGCAAAGAGTAACTAGAAATAAAAAATAGCACAGAATATGAGAGGCAACACACAATTGTATTCAACTCATTCCAGAAGAAAATTACAATAAAGAGATCACACTCTTTCATCTACTTCGTGGGCATACTAGTAATCTTCTCTCAAAAGTTATCTTCTCTCAATACAGGCCACAACAAATGGCTAACACAGAGTTATTATTCACTTCAACCAGTCAGTACAATACTATCAGTACAACTGAGTATGAACCATACTCCAAGTAGATCTCACCTGATCTTGCTCCTTGATGTGTTGTTGTCACCTTTGATCTTACTACATCGCAGATCTACTTTTGACCTCGCACACACACACCCGTACAAATCAACCGATCTTACTTACCCATGTAGATCTCCTCTCTAATCTGACAACAACCTGCAGATCAAACTTGATCTTACATACCTAGAAGAACCTCTGTGATTCCACCAATGAAAGAACTTTTATGATTCTATACTTTACAATACAGCCCATAAGTCTATTATATAGATCCCATGCATACAATAATTAGAAAAGCAGCTCAAGACTCGAATTAGTCTTTAACATGCAAACAACCGATTCAATAAACTAACTGTCTGTCAACAAGTAGTCCCGAAACTGCACAGGCGACCGACGTCGGTCCCTGTCCGTCTGGGGGTGACTAACATCCGCTGACTTTTGACTGATGTCAGTTTCTTTCTGTCAAGCTCTGATCGACATCAGTTGGCCTATCGACGTCGGTGATTGTGACACTCATCAACCTCCTCCATGTTTGCATTCGGGTGAAGCTTTTAGCTCAACTTAACACCTCCTTCCTCTCAATCCATTCCTCACCCTGTTGGCGTGGTGCCTCCACCCAACCAAATGACACCTCATGCCACTGTTGCCATTTTTATTTCGTAATTCACCTCATCTTTGATGCCTCAAGCCTTAACATTACCCTATTTTCCCCCTTCCATTCTCAGAAAGATGTCCTTGCAACTCACCCCTACACAACCATTAGCTCTCCAATACGACCTGTCGCAAGGATTTCCCTTTGCAAGGGGACATATTGCATCCCCTTCCACCTTCCAGACGCAGGCTGATGCCGTAAGAAAGGTAAGAGAAGCCCGATTAGAGAAGAAGAGGAGTAAAGAGAATAAAGCATCAACAATTTCACATTTGAAGTCACAATTTGACCCCATCTAACAGCAGCTGACGGTGACCCATTTATCACCCAATGTTGCCAGGCTGAGTGAACAAATGCGGCCAGAAGACTACACCATGAATGCAGTGGCCATCGACATGTCTCTGTTCAGGCCTCAAGACAGAGTCGAGCTCATGATCGAATCCACTTCTATGGTCATAGAATATTATCTGAGGATATCAAGGGGACTGTAGAAGATGGAGGCCGACCTGGCCATAAAAAAGGCAAACTGTAGTAGTTTGGCCGAAAAAATAAACCAGAAAGATAATGAGATAGCTAGTCTACAAAAATAGTTGCAAGATACTGTTTTCCTCCAGACTCAATGAGCAATTTAGGCCAAAAATGATTCATTAAAGATAGAGCTTGTGCTTGCAAATGATGCAGCAATAGCTCTAAGATGGAAAAATGCAACACTATAGGAAAGAGTCGAAGGACTCCAACTGCAGATTAACCAATCATAGCAAAGGTTATTAGAAGAATAAAATAAGGCTATGACTTTTCAAGCCCAGCTTTAGGCAGAGCAGCAGCAGACCACACAACTAGCAATTGAGCTGGCCAATAGGCTGAGAGATATCAGAGTGGTGCAGTTGGTAAAGGGCCTTTACCAGTCAACATGGGAGAGAATCTCTTCAGAGATTCTCTAGCTTAGGCCAATTTTCACCTTCCTCCTCAAAGCACATCTACTGTGTGAAAGGATCAAGAATTCGATACATAGCACTCTGACCACAATCTCCAGAAGAGTCGCAGACTCTCATTCTTTACTGGAGAAGCTCTATAGCTCAAGGGATGCAACATTGGTAGTTGTGGGGATTCTCGATAGAATGGCCACCATGAAACTAGTCAATGAGGAGCTTAGTCGTAATGCCACAGACAATAATTGTAGAAGCTATCTCGATGTCGTTAAAGAAGGCATCAGTGAAATGAGGCAGCAGATTAAAGATCTGGTGCGACTGGGCCTTCCTTCCTCATTTTTGAATGTGAAGATAGTGCTGATGGTGGACCAAATCCAACCATTGATGCTGGTCAGGCAAAGGGATCAAATAGTTTTTCAGAGCTTGCGGGATGATTCTCCAACCTCTGAGGTTGAAACTATTCTAATTCTTATTTTTTTGCTAGAATCCAAGCTAAAAGCCACTACCCAGGTCCTGGAAACCTTCTCACACAAGGATCTCATTAGCTTGGATTTGGCTTTTGATGAGTTGCAGAATAAGCAAGGATTATCTGACCATGAGTGGTCTATCTTCCAGATAGCTCTTTTGAAGCTGTAAATTTTGAAATTTTGATCGAGCGGGAGTCAGGTTCTTTTTGAGTGGGCTCAAAAGCCCTGATGGTTGCCAATAACTATAGATTAATTTCCTACTCCACGTTGTATTCAATTATTTTCAGTTGAGTACTACAATTTTGGCACTTCGGGTGAAGTCGTAGAGTTTTGGAGCAGAGGACGGGTTCATTTTGCCTAAGTGTCGAAGCCCTAAATTACCTTTTGAAGAAGCAACAGAAGCCACCACGTGTCGACTGCCAAGAGCCTTTGTTTCAATACTTGGGTCCATGCTTTCCATTCAATGCATAAAGGTATTGTTCATTTTGCTAAGTATCAAAGTGCAACAGAGGCTGCCAAGTGTCACTTTTCAGGTCCCTCTCTACTCCATCCCCAAAAAGTGGAAGGCACCACATACCCCCAATAGAAAAAGTGGAAGATGCCACGTATCTTCCCAAGAGCAGCAGAGGTCACCACGTATCAACTTTTGAGAGATCACCTTCGAGCCTAATCGCTGAATAAAGATTGTGGCGGGTCCCAGATGATATTTTAAAGAAAGTGGAAGCGGCCAGGTGTCATCCTCCAGTGCCTTCTCGATCAAAAAGAGAGTTTTTCACAAATTGGCCAAGTATCCTCTTTTGTCTTAACAAAACAGAGTGCCTGTCTACCTGTTACAGTGAAATTGGAGGGAAATTTGGCGAGAGTTAATTCAAGTAGATGAAACAGTGCACTGAGTAGATTTTTGGGGCTTGCGAGCATTGAATGCACCATCTATTTGTCCCCTAACAGCGAAGGCAGAGTAGACAGTTGAGCGGGCAAAGAGGCGAAGGACGAAGAAGATTGCGCAGGAAAGAAAGTGATCAAAGGAGACACCCAAGGCTATATAAGCAGGATTGTAAAATCTAAAAGGGGGAAGAAATTCTCATAGTTTTAGACTTTTTGAGGTTTGTGACCAGTAATATCATTTGCTCTTGTCTCAATTTTCTTGAGTTGTAAGGTTGATATAATCATGCATATTTTTGTGCCCTTTATGTGGCTAAATGAATTAAGGAAATTTGAGCTCTATGCCTTGGTTGGTGTTGTCTATGTCATTTGCAAAGTAATTTATACTGTAGATTTTCTAGTGTTGTGATTGGAAATGTTATTTGCTTTTGTCTCATTTTTTGGAGTCTGAAGTTCTACATAACTGTGCGTGACTTCTGCGCCTCTTATGTGATTGGAGGATTCTACTAAGAAGATAGAACACTATATCTTTGTTGACAATTCTTGTATCTTAGCAAAAGACTCCCATGTTGTGAGCCTTCTGTTTCTATTATTCTAATATTTTACATTGATCATGCACTTGTCTGCTCTTAAATGTAATAGAATCTTATAATAGTCACTCTGTGCTCAAGTTAGGATTATGATTATGCTCAGGCGCATCGCCATAGATAGGTTTTAATTTCTGCATTTTGTGTTTCTGTTAATCTCCTATCCCTTTTCCCCAACACCTATAAATAAAAGAGACCAGCTTCTTTAAAACCTGGAGGTTGTTTCAAGCTGCATCTTCCCACAACTTGAAACTTTCCATTGTTGATTGGCTAGGATCTAGCGCAATTTTATGCCATCAACAATTCCTTTACATCCTATGGATCTGGAGCTGACATATTGTTGATTACACCCCATGGGGATCTGATTCTCAAAGAATTTCATATACAATTTCATTGTACGAATAATATGACCGAGTATGAGGCATTGATTGCAGGGTTTTGCCTTGCCATACAGTGGGAAATTTAGAGCTTAAAGGTCTATGGTGATTCCCAATTAATCATTAATCAGACCACTGATCAGTATCAAATCAAAGATGATAAACTTGTTCCTTACAAGAAAATTATTTATAATTTCAAAGATCATTTTAAAACTCTGTAGTTTGAACAAGTTCCAATAGTAAACAATAGATCTACCTATGCAATGGTAATGATTGGATCCATGATACGGATTGATGGTAGAGCTAAAGAGTATCAATTACTGATTGAAAATCTTTTTCAATCCACACATGTTATACCAGATTCAAAAAGGGTATGCGTCATTGTTGGTCCCAATCCCCCACCTGAATTACCATGGTTCCAAGACTTTTATAACTACTTCCATGATCATGTTTGCCTAGTTGACCTATCCAATAATTAACAGAAACTATTCCATAATCATTTATCATGTTATACCCTCCTTAGAGACACACTTTATCATAAAGGCTATGATGGAACGTTTCTTTGTTGTTTATCTTCGAGAGAATCCAAGCAAGCGTTGAAGGATGTTCATTTAGGAATGTGTGGGGTCCACATCAAAGATGTAATCTAAGTAAAGAAGCTCCTCAAAATAGGGTATTATTGGCCAAAAATAGAGACTAATGTTTGCAATTATGTAAATAAGTACATTCATTGTCAGCAACATAAAAATTTGATACACGCACCTTCTTTACCACTACAGTGGATCACAACACCATGGTCGTTCTCAACAGGGGCCTCAATCTCATCGAGAAAATAAATCCAACATCTTCAGATGGCCATAAACATATCCTAACAGCTATCAAGTATTTTACTAAGTGGATAGAGGCCATTCCTCTCACTTATGTCATCAGGAAGCAGATTGCCAAATTCATCCATTACCATATCTATCGATATGGCATCCCTACATGCATTATATTTGATAATGATGGATCCTTTATATACCAAGATGTAAAAGCTCTTTGTGAAAAATTCAAGATCAAGCACAATAAATCAACTCTATATAGCCTGAAAAGCAACGGACAAGCCGAGGCATCAAATAAAACCATTGTAACCATTTTAAAGAATATTGTTAATGACATTGGCCGTAATTGGCGCTTGTAAATCTTTCCTACCCTCTAGGCTTACAGAACTAGTCATCGAGCCCCAATATGAGCCACTTCATGCTTCCTTATCTATGGCATAGAATCTATTATCCCGATAGAGATCGAGATTCCATCCTTATAAGTATCAATGGAGCATATTGAAGATGATGAAGACTATAGAGTCTCAAGGTTGTAAGAACTAGAACTTATTGATGGCAAGCATTTAGCTGCCTAGGGAAACTTGCAAGCCTATCAGAACATATTGCAGAGGAGCTACAACAAGTGCATTCTCTTTTGGGAGTTTGAGATTGGTGATTTGGTCTTGAAAGAGAACTAGAAGAACATAAATTTTGAACACAAGAACAAAGGTAAATTCCAACCTAATTGGTTAGAACTATTAATTATCACAAAAAACTATGGATCAGGGGCATATCAACTGGCTAAACCAAATGGTGAGAAACTTCTATAGCCCATAAACATTGTGCACTTTAAGAGGTTCTATGCCTAAACAACTTCAAACCATTGTCTACAAAACCCCTTACTTAGGGGCAACTTGTGTTGAAGTAATTTTACCTTACTATTTTATCCTACCTTCGATCGCCCTCGCATGAACCCTATTACTTTCATGACTCTGGATAGTGAAATATTTTGGACCATTGGTACTCTGAATGCATTTTATCATAAGTTGTGTCATTCTCTTTAAGAACCATATGTTAAGTTGTGGAGCTAAAAGCTTCACCAGGATGCAAACAGGAGAAGTTACGGAGGATGCAGAGTTGTGAGGAGTTACAAAATCAGTTGCAGGGAAACTAGATTTGATCTGATCAATCGACGTCGGTCAAATAGCAAAGAGAAGCAACCAACGTCGGTCACCAGTTGGTCGACATCGGTCATGGAGGAGCCGACATCGGCAGCCTGTGCGAGAACAAATAGTTCGCATGTTGATCTCAGAGAGTCTACTTTTAGACTGGTTGTTTGCATGTCAAAGGCTAGTTGTAGTCTTGAGTTGCGCATCTAATTATTGTAATTAGGTTAGTCTAATTATTGTAAGCATGAGATCTATATATGAACTCATGGGCTATATTGTAAACTTGTAGCTAGTGAGTAAGAGAGCAATAAGCTCCTTCAGAGAGAAGAGAGTAATGGTGCGTTCCTCCTAGTGCCACAGTACCAAGGTGGGTACTGGATTGGAGAATCAGAAGGGTTCTTCGTGTGTGTATGATCTTGGTCAGCATGTGGGCATGACTTTCTATAGGATATTTACAATGGTGAGTAAGGTCTAGTTATTTGCAGGTAGCAGAAGAGAGCAAGAGATCTACTTGGAGTATGGTTGTGTACTTGGTGAACTCGCAGCGTGTTACTGACTGGTTGGAGAGGTGAACATCAATTTTGTATTGGATTTTATTGTTGTGACCAAGAGAGAGAGGGAAGAAGGTCTTGAGGAGTGGCGAACCTTTGAGGTGGAAGAAGAAGTGGCATCTTCTTTATTGTATATTCTTCTGAGTGATTATTAATATAATTGTGTATTGTCTCTCAATTCCTGTGTTTTTTCATATTTCTAGTTACTTATTGATTCTGGTTAAATTTTGTGTTTAGTTGCTAATACGAAAAGTAATCATATGTGCTCTAATTAGTAGAGCAAGATCCTGACTAAGTAGGGATCAGAGCATGCTTATTGTTCTATGGTTTTCCCTGACAAGTGGTATCAGAGCCTTGGTTGTAGTTTCAAGAGCTGATACCAACAAGTGGTATCAAAGCTTTTGGTTGGGTTAACTAATAGGTGGCTCAGATCTAGTAGTGTTTTTTGATTACAGGTCACTCATAGGGGTTTCAGATTGAGTGGGAGTATAGCAATGGCAGAAGAGAGTAAGCTACGAATGGAGAAACTGAATAGCATGAATGGTCTGATTGATAGAAAGAAGGAGCAGGTAAAAAGAGATTGTTGGTCGGTAGAAGATCAGCGTGTGGAAGTATATGTTGCAGGTAATATTGCACAGGATGTTCTGGATAAAGTGGAATCTTTGTTTACAGATTCTTTTGCCTCTTTTCATGCAGGTCGAAATAGAGCATCTTTTCATGGGTATGTCTTTGGAGACCTTGGAGAGACTTATTTAGGGGTTGGAGAGCCTTGTCAGATTATTGACGAAGGGGAAGTGAAGCTGAAATTGCAGACGGATGACACACAGTGGTTGAAGGAAGTCATGCAGGTACCAATCTTGGAGATTAGTCTAATTTCTTCAAAAAATTTGGGTGATGAGAGATGCACTGTAACTTTCACAGTGGATGCACTTGAATTAGATTATGGTAAAAAAGTAGGTATCCTTTATCTATCTACTTATATTACTGATTCACCTTCTGTTGCAGAGATGTGGCTTCATGGGCTTGGTCACATATGTAGAAGGAGAATGCAAGTTTTGAAGCGGAAGTCAGATGTCTTTGACAAGCTAAAGAAATGGAAAGCCTTGGTGTTCATGGAGGAGATGACGGATAGAGATCAGGTGAGGAAACTAAATTATTCTGAGCAGAGCAGGGTTGATTTGATTAAGATTTTGATCCATGGAGAGCTCACGTGTAAAAAGTTATCACTCACAGACGAACACAGGTACCGACATCGATCAGACAGTAACCGACGTCGGCAATAGGAAAAATGACGTCAGTCATGAAGGAACCGACGTCGGCAAAAAGGACACTGACATCAGCTAGGGAAACGACGTTGACAATCAGGGTCAGTACAAGGAGCTGACATCAGTCAGAAACAGACTGAGAGATGGTCGAGATCGATCACTGGTACGGATGGTGGGTAGACAACAAGCTGTCAACATGTCTCAAACGCTCATGTTGAGGTCAGAAAGGGTAAGTGAACCTCATATTCGTTGTTCACCTTCTTTATATTGCTTATTGATGGTCAAGAACCAGGAAGATGTGAAGTGGCAATGCAAGTAGAATTGAGATACAATGGGAGCTTGGCATGGATGAGGAGTGTGAGTCTTTGGAGAGGAACCAAACAGGGGTTTGTTGGTAAAGTTGTCAGCTGGAAGTAAGCACTGAGAGACGAAATGGATTCCCAAGTTAAAGAAGAGAGTGGATGGACACAAGAGACAGAAGGCCAATGCATATGGTCTTGAAGAAGCTGCAAGACAGTGGTACAGATTTGACAGGTGGATGACTAAGCATGGCTTCAGTCAATGTCAGTCTAACTATTGTGATTTTATCTTACCAGGTAGATGATGGTTGCAACATTATCTTGTTACTGTATGTGGGTGATTTACTAGTAGGTTTGTACATACAAGTATTTGCTGAGCTAAGGGTAAGGTTAGTTCAGAGGTGTGTCATGAAGAATTTGAAGCAGCGAAATTCTTTGGCATAAGAGACATGGAGATTTGATCTCCAGTGGAAGCTGATGTGAAGACAGTGTTGGTGGGGTTCATGATGCAGGTTGCAGAATCAGAAAGCACACCAAGGGCTGGACAGTTCAAGCTTAGCTTGAAACAGGGTTCGAAATCACATGAGGTCTAGTATAGACCTGAGTTGTTTTCCCAAGCAGTGGGGGTTGTCAGAAAATTTGGAGCCAATTTGGGGAAGGAGTACTGGAGGGCAATTCAGTGGGACTAGCAGCAGGGATTCTTGTTATGCAGGGTCAAGTTCTTCACTACATGGATATGTAGGTTCAGATGTGGCAGGTTTCTTTTATGACAAGTGTAGCATCATAGGTTGTGTGGTGGTTGGTCTTCAGGATTGATTTTGAAGAGGAATACAAGCCAAGGAATAATTTAGACAGTGTATGGATACAGGTACAGGTGCAGCTATTTATCTCCAAGTGGGAGATTATTAAGTTGTGGAGCTAAAAGCTTCACCAGGATGCAAACAGGAGAAGTTACGGAGGATGCAGAGTTGTGGGGAGTTGCAGAATCAATTGCAGGGAAACTGGCTTTGGTCTGATCAACCGACGTCGGTCAGATAGCAAAGAGGAAGCAACCGGCGTCGGTCACCAGTCGGCTGACATCAGTCATGGAGGAGCCGATGTTGGCAGCCTGTGCGAGAACAGGCAGTTCGCATGTTGATCCCGGAGAATCTATTTTTAGACTGGTTATTTGCATGTCAAAGGCTAGTTGTAGTCTTGAGTTGTACATCTAATTATTGTAATTAAGTTAGTCTAATTATTGTAAGCATGAGATCTATATATGGACTCATGGGCTGTATTGTAAACTTGTAGCTAGTGAGTAAGAGAGCAATAAGCTCCTTCAGAGAGAAAAGAGTAATGGTGCATTCCTCCTAGTGCCACAGTACCAAGGTGGGTACTGGATTGGAGAATCAGAAGGGTTCTTCATGTGTGTATGATCTTGGTCAGCATGTGTGCATGACTTTCTATAAGAGATCTACAATGGTGAGTAAGGTCAAGTTATTTGCAAGTAGCAGCAGAGAGCAGGAGATCTACTTAGAGTACGGTTGTGTACTTGGTGAACTGGCAGCATGTTACTGACTGGTTGGAGAGGTGAACATCAATTCTGTATTGGAGTTGATTGTTGTGACCAAGAGAGAGGGAAGAAGGTCTTGAAGAGTGGCGAACCTTTGAGGTGGAAGAAGAAGTGGCATCTTCTTTATTATATATTCTTCTGAGTGATTATTAATACAATTGTGTATTGTCTCTCAATTCCTGTGTTGTTTCATATTTCTAGTTACTTATTGATTCTGGTTAAATTCCATGTTTAGTTGCTAATACGAGAAGTAATCATATGTGCTCTAATTGGTAGAGCAAGATCCTGACTAAGTAGGGATCAGAGCATGCTTATTGTTCTATGGTTTTCCCTGACACCATATTTTTGGACCATTCTCTTTTAGAACCCTATTCATTGTTATGTCTTGGGCTTGTTGTAACCCGAACACTTTTGTCCCTTGACCAATTATGATCTTGATTATGTCTCATAATTATTATAAACACCTTCAACCCCAGTTCTACAAAGAAGTTCAGTTGGGACAATATTTTACAGCTTCTTCTATAGACAAGTAAACAAGAAAACCTTTACATCTCAGGATCTTTGTCAGTTGCATGGTTTTTTAGATTAGTTTCATGCTGCACACTGTTCTATATTATATTTACTGCTCTTTGGTGAACATTTTTGTCTTTTTAAGATCCTCACTCTCATCAATTTGTGAGCATGTGCTATTGTAATTGGCTTTCACTGCTATTAGAACTCTCAGTTAGTTCTTTGGTCCATTGTCTATATCCATGATTACCGTTGTATTCGGATTCGCTGTTTATTGGAACTTCTACTCTTAAAAGAGCATCTTTTTGACTAATTAGTCCCACTTTGTACATATTTTATCCCAAAAACACTAAAAACATTACTAAAGGGTCCACAAAAGAACAAAAACATTGTCTTATGTTTTTGTACATTCTTCGTCTCACACTCTTACTATTTTGTAAGCATTTTATCCTACTGACTTTCTGTTGTGCAAGTCATCTTGTCCCATGCACTTGCCATTTTATAAGATCATTCTCTTTCATCCCACCATGCTGTGCTCTTGTCATTTTTTAAGCAAATTAAGTCCCATTGGCTTGTTATTTTGCAAGTCATTTCGTCCTCAGGCTCTTGCTATTTTACAAAACCAATCACATTTGTCAAGTCTTTCCTTTTCTTATACAATAATAATCATATGTTTTTAGTCATGATTATGTCTTCTATTCCACTTCCTGTGAGAACTACATTTGGCTTGAAGTTCATGTTGGAACATCTATCCATAAAACTATGTAGGCAACGTCCACTCGTCTTGTATATCTAGGATCAGCTCGGCCCCTTCTTTTTCTTCTCTTTCTCCACTTCTTTTGACGTTGTTCCTCTTTGATTATGGAATAAATTTTGTGTCCTTATTCTTTGTTACATTGTAGTGAAAAGTAACACCTCTACTACACATGCATAAACAATTATTTTTAAACCGCACTTAGTTTTTGTGTGTGTGTTTATTTGAGTTTTATTGGTGTTTTGTTGTGTTTTCTTGGTGATTTGTTGTGCTTCCGCACCTCTGCATTTGTTTCTTCTCTTTTTCTCTGTTTATTACTTCATATATCACCTTGGTCTTGTATTTCCTTATATATTTTTGCTTGTCTCTTGTGTTTATTTGATTGTTGCTGGTGTTGTTTGGTCTTTTGTTTTCCTGGTTGGTATCGTTTCTTTGTTTTCTTGCCTTTTATTTTTAAACATTTTTATTCCTACTTGAATTTTGATTGTTCATATCTTGATTTTAAGTTTGGTTCATTTATGTTTATCTTTTTCTTTGTCTTTGCTTTTTTATTTAAATGTAAATAGATGTAACTTTGATTTTGGTCATTATTTACCATTATCTTTAGTTATAGGTATTCATATTTAAACTGGCTTTGTGAATTTGAAATGTCATGTCATCATGATTTATTCATACTTATGATGCCTAATTTCTTTTTCAATAGCAAACACTTTGTGCACTAGACTCAAGTCTAAACATCAACACAGCTCCGATGAACAACTCTCAAGAAAACTATGCATAAACTAGGCTCAATAGGTTTAGCACTCTGACTCTCTGCTTAGACATGCATATTTTCACATACATTATGAGTCTAATCAAATCTTTGATCATTTTTCATCATCCCTCATTCCATTCTATCCAGCTTCTGGGTGAACTACATTGACTTGAAATTCATGTTGGAACATGTGTCTATGAAACTATGTAGAAAATATCCACTCGTCTTATACATTTGGAGTCAGCTCGACCATATTCATTCTTTTTTTCATCACTTTGTACATTTTTTTATGCTTGGTTTTTTGTGGCTTTTGCAGGCAATCCACCATCACATCTATGTTTACGCCCATTCACTTTAATGTATGAAATAGGTTATATCCTTGAGATAATTGCTTGCCAATTTACCCATGATGGGGCACAATATTTTAAATATGTCAAAAATATAAATTAACCCTATGGGGTCAAGGGCGTTATTTATTCTTTATCAAAGATCAAAATTAACCCTACTAGGGCACAACTATCTTATCATAATCAAATCTACTCTACTAGGGCACTTCTTATTATCATCTTTTGGAAACCATGTTCTCTTTTTCTTCCATTTCCAAGATCTCCACACATTTATCTATGATGACAATGTTTTAGTGTACAACTTGTTTCAAGATTGATCAATGTCATAAACGTGTAGCTTACACTCTCAAATTGGGTGTGTTCGAAGTGTGTCGCTTATATGTTTAGATTGAATCCTTCCCATGCCCCCAGTCTTTGGGGTCCATTATACTCATAATTATATATTTTTATCATCGATAGAATTAACGTGTGCAAGCATTAGCTCATCTGAAAATGATATATTCTATGGATTAATCTCTCACTTTACCTCTCTTTTCGAGAGATTATCCTTCTCTTTCATCCTAATATGTCCTCTTGAGGGGGCATCATGTGACATTTCCATTTTCTTTTTGACAACTCTTTTATTTGAAAATACGTTTTGCCTAAATGTCTCACTACGCTTTCTCAAACAGGGGCAAAATGTAGACTTCCGATTCCTAACACCATTTGTGTTAAAATTGTCAATCTTACTTGATTTGCACTCAAATGCCCAGTTTAGATCAAAATCACTAAAACGCGTTAAATAGTTTGAACTTGTTATTTACAAGTTTAAATTTAGACTAAAGTATTCATAAATGGGGCAATGTATTTTAAGTGATTTATAACTTTGATCAATTCATTTCGAGTCAAAATAATAATTTCACCTTTTTGTGTTCTGAATTACCTTTTTCTTCTACTTTGTTAGTACACATCACGTACCTTTATTATTTTATGTTGACAACATTCTAAATGGGAATATGGTTCCAACGCATCTAACATCAGCTTCTAATTCTTACTGAGTTAAATTACAACCTAATAATATGACTTTATGACTATTTTGATTTATTGAAGGCCAATTTCAAAAAAAATGCATAAATATTGATTAATATTATTTAAAGCTAATTAATTCAAATCAAGAGCTTAAATGGGTTTTCTATGGAGGTTATTGATTTTTTTTTTTGAAAATTGATTCCTATTAATTGCATCACTTATTGACATCATTTTTTTGGAAGGCATCCCTAGGCCATTAATACATAAAATATCTGAATTATGACCTCTCATACCTCTTTAATGTCTCTCATGCCTCATTAATACCCCTTCTTTTCAAATCATGATAAGGATATTCATGAATTTAATTACAAATATTATATTAATTCATGATCCCATATCTCAATCTTGAAATGGACGGTCATGGTTGATTCTGACCAATCTCAAAAATCTATAAATAGAAAGCCTCACACTACCATTTTTAAACTTAAATTATGTAAACTTATAATGCTAAAATCTCTCCACAAGTCATTTGTGTTTTGATTGTTATTTTATTTGCAATTGGATTAGCTTCATTGATATGCAAAATAGATAGTTTATATCATGACCCTAGGTTTTGCATAGTGTTCTTGAGACAATGGAGGAGCAAAGAAGACATTGTTGACAAAGATGAGCTCTAGATCAAGGGGAGAACATGTTTGGAGCCACTCTTGGATGGTGGAATCACTTGAGAAGGTAAAGTTTTATTTCTTTATTTCATTTGTCTCTTACTATCATTAGCAACCCCCATATGAATAGTTTGGCTTGATTTATTTAGCTCTTTATGCATTTCTCTTTGTTTTATTGACTAATGCTTAACTAATCCAATCTCGTAATCCAATCTACATTTTAGCACACCAATTTTTTCCCTCAATCAATTATGATCTTGATTATGTCTCATCGACATTATGAACACCTTCTAACGCTGATTCTACAAAAAAGTTTAGCGAGGATAGTATTTTGCAGCTTCTTCTACAAACAAATGAATAAGAACACCTTTACAACTCAAGATCTTTGTCAGTTGCATGGTTCTTAAAATTGGTTTCATACTGCACACTATTATATATTACATTTGTTACTCTTTGGTGAACATTGTTGTCTTTTCAGGATCTTCATTCTCACTGATTTGCGAGCACGTGTCATTGCCACTAGATTTTGTTGTTATTAGAACTCTCAGTTAGTTCCCTGATCTATTGTTTATATCCATGATTGTCGTTGCAACTAGCTTGGCTATTTATTGAAACTTCTACTCTCAGATGAGCATCTCCTTAACTAGTTGGTCCCCCTTTGTACATATTTTATCTCAAAAACACCAAAAACATTAGAAAAAGATCCACAAAAGAACAAAAACATTATCTTATGCTTTTATACATTCTTCATCTCACGTTATTGCTATTTTGCAAGCATTTTATATTACTGACTTTCCATTGTGCAAGTCATATTGTCCCATGCACTTGTCATTTTGCAAGATCATTATCTCTCATCCCACCATGTTATGCTATTGTCATTTTGCAAGCAAATTAAGTCCTGCTGGTTGTCATTTCGCAAGTCATCCCGTCCTCACACTCTTGCCATTTTGCAAAACCAATCATATTTGTCAAGTCTTCCTTTTCCTTCTACAACATTAATCATATGTTTTTGGTCATCATCATGTCTTCTATCTGACTTCCTAAGGAGCTACATTTTCTTTGAAGTTCATGTTGGAACATGCATCCATGAAACTATGTAAGCAATGTCCACTTATCTTGTACATATAGAGTTAGCTCGGTCAACCCCTTCCTTTTCTTCTCTTCCCCCACTTCTTTTGTCGTTCTTCTTTAATCAAAGAACAATTTTTATGTCCTTATTCTTTGTTACATTGTAGTGGAAAGTAATGCCTTTACTACACATGCATGAACAATTGTTTTTATACCACACTCACTTGGTTTTTATTTGTGTGTTTGTTTGAAATTTATTGGTATTTTGTTGTGTTTTCTTGGTGATTTGCTGTGCTTTCACACCTCTGCATTTGTTTCTTCTCCTTTTCTCTTTTGGCTTTGTGTTTCCCTCTATGTTTTTGCTTGTTTCTTTGATTATTGTTGTTTGTGTTTATTTATTTTTAAACATTTTTGTTCATAATTGAATCCTAATTGTTCATATCTTGATTTTAAGTTGGGTTCATTTATGTTTATTTTTTTCTGTCTTTATTTTTTTGTTTAAATGTAAATAACTGTAACTCTAGTTTTTTTCATTATTTACCATTATCCTTAGTTATAGGTATTCATATTTAAACCGGCTCCACGCATTTAAAATTCCATGTCGTCATGAGTTATGATGCCTAATTTCTTTTGTAATAACAAGCACTTTGTGCTCTAGACTCAAGTATAAACGTCAACACAACCCTGATGAAGGGCTCTCAAGAACATTATGCATAAACTAGGCTCAATAAGTTTAACACTCTGACTCTCTTCTTAGACATGCATCTCTTCACATACATCATTAGTATAATCAAATCTTTGGTCAATTTTTCATCATATCTCATTCCACTCTCCCCTGCTTCTGGGTGAACTAAATTGCCCTGAAGTTCATGTTGAAACATGCGTCCATGAAACTATGTAGGCAACGTCCACTTGTCTTATACATCTAAAGTTATCTCAACCATTTCAATCTTATTTTTATCTCTTTCATCACTTTGTACATCTCATATGCTTGGTTTTTTGTGGCTTTTGTAGCTATTCTACCATCACATCTATAATTGCGTCTGCTTGGTTTAATCTATAAAATAGGTTGTAACCTTGAACTAATTACTTGTCAATTTGCCCATGATGGGGCATAATATTTGAAACAAGTCACAAATTTAAATCAGAGCTATGATGGCAAGACCATTATTTATTCTTTATCAAAGATCAAAATTATCCCTACTAGGGCACAACTGTATTATCACGATCAAATTTGCTCTATTGGGGCACTTCTTATTATCATCTTTTGGAAACCACGTTCTCCTTTTCATATAATTCCAAGCTCTTCTTCACACTTTTTCCCAAGATGGCAATGTTTTAGTGTGCAACTTGTCTCGAGATTGATCAATGTCGTAAGCGCGCAGCTTGCACTCTCAAATTGGGTGTGCTCAAAGTGTGTCACTTATATGTTTGGATTGAATCCTTCCTATTCCCCTATCTTTGTGGCCCATTATACTTTTAATTATATTTTGATCATTGATGGAATCAATGTGTGCAAGCATTAGCTCATCTGGGTGTGATCTATTCCATGGGTTAATCTATCACTTTTCCTCTCTTTTTGAGAGTTCGTACTTCCCTTTCATCCTAATATGTCCTCTCAAGAGGGCAACCTAGGTCATTTCCATTTTCTTCTGGACAACTCTTTTCTTTGAAAAGACATTGTTTTGTCTGAATGTCTTGCTACGTCTTCTCAAATAGGGACAAAATGTAGACATCTAATTATTAACACCATTTGTGTTGAAATTGTCAATCTTACTTGATTTACGCTCAAAAACTCAATTTAGATCAAAATCACTAAAATGCACTAAATTGTTCGAACTTGTAGTTTACAAGTGTCGATTTAAGCTAAAGTATTCCTAAATAGGACAATGCATTTTATGTGATTCCTAACTTTGATCAATTCATTTCAAGTTAAAATGATAATTTCACCTTGTGTTCTAAATCACTATTTTCTTTTAATTCGTTAGTACACATCACGTACATTTGTTATTTTGTGTTAACATCCTAAATAAGAATACAGTTCCAACACATCAAATATCACTTTCCAATTCTTCCTAAATCAAATTACGACCCAATAATGTCTTTTTGACCATTTTGATTAATTAGGGGTCAATTTCCAAAAAATTGCACAAATATTGATTAATCTTATTTAAGGTTGATTAATTAAAATCAAGAGTTTAAATGGATTTTCCATAGAGGTTATTGAATATTTCTTTTTGAAAATTGATTCTTAATAACTACATCACCTAACGAC
Organism: Torreya grandis; assembly: GCA_037957365.1. Taxonomy (NCBI): domain Eukaryota; kingdom Viridiplantae; phylum Streptophyta; class Pinopsida; order Cupressales; family Taxaceae; genus Torreya; species Torreya grandis. The sequence continues at coordinate 1,483,723 of JARHVA010002479.1, forward strand.
ATCATTTTTTGGAAAGACATCTGTAGACCATAGATGCATAAAATATCTGAATTATGACCTCTCATGCCTCATTATTGCCACTTATTTCTAAATCATGATGAAAATATTTATGTATTTAATTAAAAATATTAGATTAAGTCACAACCACACATCTCAATCTTAAAATAGACGATCATGATTGATCCTAACCAAACTCAAAAATCTATAAATAGAAGACCTCACACTACCATTTTTAGGCTTAAATCGTGTAAACTTATAATGTTAAAATCTCTCCACAAGTCATTTGTGTTTTGATTATTGTGTTATTTGCATTTGGATTAGCTTCATTGATAGAAAAAATAAATAGCTTATATCATGAGCCTAAATTTTGCATAGTGTTCTTGAGACAATGAGGGAGCAAAAAAGCCATTATTGACAAAGACAAGACTTTTAGATCAAGGAGAGAACATTCTTGAAACTGGTCTTCGATGATGGAATTATTTGGGAAGGTAAAAGTTTATTTCTTTCTTTCATTTGTCTCTTACTATTATTAACCCCCGCATGAATAGTTTGACTTGATTTGTTTAGCTCTTTATGCATATCTCTTTGTTTTATTGACTAATGATTGACTAATCCAATCTCGTAATCCACTCTACAGTAATATGTGTGAATGAATTGACATGAATAAGAAACAACTTCTAGCTATTTTTATTAATTTCCCTTATTTTAGCTTATTGTCAAGTTTCTTTCAATTATTCTCCAATTTCCCTTCCATCATCTCTAAAAGGCTTTTGTATTTCATTTCCCGTGTATCTTCCTTTGTTTTATCCCCCATTTGGATCATCTTGTGTTATGTTTTAGTGCTTGCTCCCCTTATATATATATATATTATATTTTATTCTACTCAATGGGTTGTTGCCTTTTTGTTGTAGGTTTAAAGTGCTTAATGGCAGAGAACAAAAGTTTCACAAACAAGGAATAACTTTGGAAAGTCATGCTTGGCATGGAAATGAAGGAAAAGTTTTGCAACAAAGACCAAGAGCTTCACAAAGTGGGAAAGAATGGAAGATTCACTTATCACAAAAGTTGTACAAGTCACATATTACTTCCTAGAAATGGCATTTTCTTTTAGGCATGTAAACATAAAAGTAATATATTACAATGTTGTAGAAGTGCAAAATTACATTAGTAGAACATCCAGCTTTTATAACAAAGCTTGATATTTATCTCTTAGTTTATTTCCATCTGGACATTAACAATTTTCATTTCTAAAATACTCCACATAAGGTTTGGCCCAGATGACAAATTATAATAGTTTTTAAACGAGTATTGTTTTTGCCACTAATGATGTAGATAAGAACAATGGAGCTTTTAACAAGTTTTAATGGGGCTCTTCCATAGCCGTTGCAACATATTTGTTAGACACCCATGTATAAGAAGATCCAAATAATTAAAGGCATTGGACGACTCCATTTTTATGTCCAAAATATGTAGGAATAACTCTTTTTTCAAATGAGAAGATGCCAAGCAATCTTTGCTAACTATTGCATAGACAAAACTTAACACCCATCAATATTTTTATTTTGAAAGCTACTCAAAAATCCCTTGTAGAGACCCCAAAAACATCCATCCTAACTCCTAACATCTCCTTAATAGCACCAAAACCCTCTGACTTTATCTTCTAAATTTATCCAACTAGCTTCAAACTTGTTTTCCTCCACCATGCCAACTTGACATGTAAATTTTTTATTTAATGGTGCTCCTCTATAGATGGTGAAGCATACCTAGTTAACACCACATACAATAAGATGAACTAGATAACTGAAGCCAATGGCTCCTCCACTTTTATATCCAAAATACACAATAATAACTCCCAACTGTTCTTTTGCATGAGATGTTAAGCAATCTTTGCCAAACATTGCACAAACAAAATGTAGGTCCCTTCAATCTCTTAAAGCATAAGATGGAAATGGAAAAACCATATTACCACACAATAGGAGGGAAATATTTTAAGTGGGTAAGACAATAATTCATGAAATATTACAGCACAAAGGCAGCCTAATAAAGAAAAATCCGCATACAACACCCATGTATGCAAGAAAGTCTACCACTTTATTTACTTCTTGGAAGGAATAACACCAAGTGACCTCATCAAATGAGGAAAATAAGATAGAAGAGACACAAACTCGAACCCCAACCATGCCCACAAACAACAAACCTTGACATTGGAACCAAAGCCATTTCCTCAACTATATATTGATTGTCACAAAATTGGAGTTATTTCGAAAGTCATTTGAACGACTACAAACAGCAGGCCATCGCCTCGATCCTATAGATTACCACAAATAAGACACTAAAAAACTTCTTAGTTGATCTTTTAAACATTTTGTTTTTATTTTATGCCCATACCACATATAAACAATGTTGAAACGTTGATGATGATTATTTTGGTTAAATATGGATATGTGATGGTTGGTGAGATTATAAAAACAAAAACATACAATATAGATACTTTGATCTGATGTTTTTTATTTATTACATACTAGTTAAACTACTAAAATACATGTTAGATTTACAAACACATCATTTAATGCATCTGAGGATGAAGAGAAATTGCCAAGTTCTGCTACATAGGCATTTAAAAATTATTTTGTGCATTAGTTTTTCCTAAATACCGGCTAGATTTATCCACAAGTACTTTGATGTATCCAAGGATAAACAAAAATTGCTTCATAGACCTTTACAGATTATTCTATGTATTATGCATATAGTGATGCATAAAATATGTCTAGCACATCTAGCCCTAAATCTTGTTTACACACTCTTAATGTCAATAATAATTTCATATCAAATGATACATCAAATGATAATGTGCTTAGTATAAAAAGTAATCAAACATATAATGATGTTCCTAGTTTTATTTGGAAAAGTAAAGGAGGTGCACATGTTAATTTAAATCATAAGTGTGATAGTGTTATTATTTATAGTTGATTATAATGTGATATCTCTTTGAAAAATGACATTACAATAAACACCAATGAATCTACCAAGTCCACCCTTACTAAAGTAGAACCCATTCCTCATCCTAACCTCCATGAGGATGATAACTACTTTCCCTCTAACTAGGTCCATGCTATGAATTTTACAAGGGATAAGATGACCCAACCCATCATGGCTAATGAAGTTAAGAAAAATAGTTTACCAATGGATAATATTAATAAAAAAATTTAACCCCTAAATTAACCCCTTAATAATATAAATATTCCTCCACAAGAAGTTATTTCTTTGATGCATGCCATAAGTGCTTTAAAACATAAAATACATTGACTTAATTTAGAAGCAAGGCTTTTTTTTTTGGGTTCATTCAAATGTTATTCATGGTAACCCAATCCTGCGTAATATCTTCCATGCACCATTACTGAAGAAGTTTTAGATACTAACATTGCCTAATTTTAATGGACATTGAAATCCTTAATCACATCTCAAAGTTTATAGGAAAGTTATGGATGGGTGCAATGACAGTTTGATACTATTATAAATATTTCCTAGGAGCCTAAAGGATGAAGCATTAACTTGGTTTCATCATACATATTCCAAGTTAGAAGAGGTATATCTTATGAATTTCATTTAGAACAAAGGACCTAGAGTCACATATGAGAGTCTACCTTCATTGTTCTAGGGCTTGTTAGAGCCAGCTAGTGATTACATACTATGGTTTCAATCATGTATGAAACTATTAATATATCAACCAAAAGATTTGGAAATATAATACATCTTCCCTAGAGGCCACATATTCCATCTTAAGGAAAAATTGTTGTATCAAATAACTAAGTCATTTCACCATATTTTCAACACAACTATTGCATTAGAGAAGAAATTGGGACTAGTCAAGGTCAATACAAAGAGAATTTTTGATTTAGATCCATTACCATCAGAGTCATCCAATTTGGATCAAGCACCTGATCCACCTCTTCAAAAGGAAAAAGTAAAACAAAAATCAAGTAAAAGTACTTAACAAAGAGAAATAATTAATTTATAGATGAACCCCTACAATGAGTAGAGCACAATATATCATGAAAGAGCCTATACAATTTTATCCATCCATAGATAGGCCTCATGATGTTTTATTGATACTATTAGATAGGAGGAGGATTAAACTTCCTCCTAATAATTATCATCCATCATAATGTATGGACAGAGCCATGAATCATCTATATTGTAACTATCATTGCATCAATGGTTATTGGGATAATGAATGTTGTACACTCATAAATCGAATTGAGTAGTATGTCGACAAGCAATATCATCTTTATAAAGGGGACATCTAGGTCTCCTTCTCCCCTTTATTCTAGATCCCATTCTTACATGACTAAGTTATCCTAGGGCATTCCTACTAAGGAACCAATGGTTACTCATCATGCGAGTAATGAGGTTTCGACAACACCTAGTTATGAAAAATATATTACACCATAGAGTCAGTAGAAATGGCATCTAATATAGGAAGTTATACCAATTTAAAGTAGTATTGTGACATAATAAAAGTCAACTCAACCAAGATTCATAGTGAGAAATCCAATTAAGATTTTTTCAGCCAATCATACATAGATTCCTATTATAGTTATGCCCAAAGTAGTATCACCACCAATGTACATTCATCAAGTTACACATCATGAGCAGTATGTTCACAATTACTTCTTCCTTCAAGGTAGAAGAATGATTTTTTTGGGTACATTTAGTTCATCCACCATTAAAAGATGAGCCATTATAGATTTATATTACTAACATCCTAACGTAAGCAATTAACAACATCAAATCACATATCTCAAAAATTGACAATGATATAATCAATTACAATCATCAAGATGAAATTATGTCAAAACATCTCATATCCATATATATTAAAAAGTTTATATACAATGATATAATAGGTACATCACTCTATAATAGGAGTATGGTCCACAAGACCTCCCTCCTCACTATCTTATGTGTCGCCAACCACATGAGACCTAGAAATTGAGGCACCATAATCACCTCAAAACCTAGAGCATGTCCTATGTCTTTTATATGGATATTCATATACCACTAACCATTCCTTTACGTTATCATTCTCTCATTATAATTGGATGTAGTCATCTAATAGCCTAGGACCTAGTGTGTCCATCAGATCAATTGAGGGCATCACTCACCTACCTAACTCTTCTCTTAGATCATATTTCTATGTAGTGGCTCACACATACATTTTAATAAAAATTATTGATTAATAAAATAAGGGTGCATACACACCAACAATTATCATAGTTGTTCAATCAATCTTCCATCCACAACATCATCAGGAACATGTCATGTCAACTCATGTAATATTGACTCAATTATTACCACTCAATACTCATCATCACCTACATCAACATAAAAAAAAGAAGCATTAGTAATTACTTGAAAAATATCATTCAAATAATGACACACATATAAATATCAAACATAATATAATATGATTCATACCTCTAACTACCTGAAGTTGCTCAAGATCTACTACATCATCATCTATCAATCCTCCACTTAGGAATAGAGGCACCCATTTGTGGCATCCCCACCATGATATGTATGTATTTTCACACACTAAATCATCCACATCTAGAACATCTATCTTTAGATCCCTCTCATACACAAGAATTGATTCCATATCCATAGTTGATGGCCTCCCTATGTTGCCTTGTCTCACTTGAGCTGATGCACTCCTCACCCACACCCATGGAGCTGGGGGAACATCTTAAAGAAACCCAAACCACCTTGTCACTCACTCATACTGGAATATCTCATAAACATCATCCATCGACCATGTAGCCAACAAATCACATGAACCCAACATGGATATACAACATCCTTTAGCCATTTAACAAACCATGTGTATGATCTCTAGATAATATCCATCATAGTCACCTGGTCCATTATCTATCAACATTGCATGATAGCATGATCATGTATCTATCTAGTAATGTTCCATGTCTTCCTCTCTAAAAACACCTATGGATGTGGCCACTTAGGACGTGGCATCCCCACTGGTCATGTAATTGTAATGTGATCATAAGCCCAACAATGTAACAATGTCATTAAACCAATATTTCCCCTAAATGACTCATGAGTGAACCTGTATAGATCATGATATAAGTGGGCTAACATATTCCTACCCCATGAGTATACACTACCATGATCCTCCAGATTTTGGATAATCATATGCATCAAATATGATATGTATACACCACTACCATTCACAACTAAAAATGATGCCAACAACACAACCACAAACTTATGCAATCATGGAACATATGATAATATAATTATTGATAATAGTACATCTAAATCACTTCATGTATGATGCTTATCATTGACACCACTAATAAAATATATATAAGCAATATCCATATCTCTATGCCCCATAACACCATGAACCACTCTCTTACCAATCATTAACAAATGTAATATCCTCCACACATCCTCTAAGGTCACGATCATCTATGTAGTAGGCAATCAAAATGTGTAAGTATTAACATCCCAATGATTAGCCAATGTGGTTGTCATATGAGCATCCCATGGCATGAGCTCTATCCAACCCACATACCCCAATCTAGCTCTCTCAATAATCTACATCTACCTCCTCATATCACATGCAAGTGATCACTCTCCTTTGTGGCATTTTTAACACACTTAGATCTCAAATTTTTTAATCCTCCAAAATGCTACAAATTAATTAATTTTTTTCCAAAACTGTCAAGATCTAGAACACACAGCTCTGATACCACTTGTCAGGATCCTCTCCTAAGAGCACAATTGATTACCTTTGTATAAGCAACTAAACACAAAATTTAACCAGAAGTAATATGTAACTAGAATTCAGAATTAGCACACACACACCTGCAGATCTCCTTGATCTTACTACACCATAGATCATCTGACTTTGCTTACCATGTAGATCTCCATGATCTTGCTACCTGCAAATCAACTGATCTTACACACCTTGAGACAACCAACCCAATTGTTGTTCTTGCCTTCAATTGAAGGATCTAATCCTTTTGTCCTTAGACTTGTCCTTGTGTTGTAGATCTTCTTGATCTTGCTACCCCACAGATCAACTGATCTTACACATAACCTTGACACACTTGCAGATCTCCTTGATCTTGCTACCCTGCAGATCAACTGACCTTGCTTTTATACACACCTTATAATACAACCCCATGTGTCTCTTAAATAGATTCCAAAACAAAAATTAATTAGACTTCCCAATTACAGTAATTAGAAACACAGAATCAAGACTAAAATTAATCTTTACATGCAAACTGACTGTCTGTCTAAAATTAGACCAGTTCTGGAAACGCACAGGTGAGCAACGTCAATTTTTGTCTATCTAGATATGACCGACATTGGCCGATGCCTAACCAATGTTGATAGCTTTCGATCGACCCTAAATTGATGTCGATTGATCCTGATTGATGTCGATGATTGTCTAACTCCAGCAACCTCCACATTTGCATAACAGTGAAGCTTTTAGCTCCACAACCTAACAATCTCCCACTTGGAGATAAATAGCTGCACCTGTACCTGTATAGTAACATCCTCTAATCTATTTTTAGCTTGTATCCCTCTTCAAATTCAATCTTGAAGACCAACATAAGTTGAATGAAGATTTAACTTCTCCTTTGTTCCCAGCTTTGTTAACATATCTACAGGTTTTTATCCTTGCTAGTCATCGTGACTGTAACAACCTTCTGCAACTCTGAAATCTAGCTAACCGCCATTCCACCAACAGTAAACACATATCTTGTGGTGCTTCTCCTGTCATCCAAGTCACTTGCCATATCCAAATCTACATACCCATGTAGAGAAGTATTTGACCCTGCATAGCATAAATACCTGCTGTTGGTCCCTCTTAGATACCTGAGGATCCACTAAACTGCTTTCCAATGCTCCTTTCCTAGATTGGCCATAAACCTGCTGACAACTCCCACTACTTGGGTAATATCAGGTCTAGTACATACCATGTACCCAACCTCATCATGTGATTCAGGACACTGTTCATAGCTCAACTTAAATTGTCTAACCATAGGTGTGCTAACCAATTTTGCATCATTCTACAAATTGTACCTCTCCACTACCTTATTCACATAATCCTCTAGAGACAAAATCAACCTGTGATTTTCTCTATCTCTAGAAATACTCATGCCAATGATTTTTGCTCTTGAATCCTTCCTGGCACATGTCTGAGCTACTTTTACCTTTAGCTCAGCAAATCCCTATATGTGTGACCCTGCAACAAGTATATACACTACATACAGTAACAGAATAATGTAGCGACCATTATCCGACCTGATAAAATAAACACAATGGTCACATTGACATTGACTAAAGCCATGCTTTATCATAAACCTGTCAAATCTATACCACTGTCCTGGAGCTTGCTCAAGACCATATAACCTGGCCTTCTATCTCACCTATCCATTCTCTCATTTTTTTAACCTGTGAATCCATTTGTCTTTTAGTGCTTTCTTTCTAGCTGGCAACTCTACCAAATCCCACATTTGATTCTCTCCCAAAGAATCAATTTCTTTATTCATGCCATGCTCCCACTGTTTCCTGGATTCTACCTACATTGCCTCTTCAAAACTTCCTAGTTTTCCACCATCAGTGAGCAACAAGTAGTATAAATAAGGGAAATAATGAATTTGAGGCTTACCCTTTCAATCCTCCACATGGGCATTTGAGACTCCTTGACAGCATGCTGTCCACCCAAAATTTATCTTAACAGTGATCGATCTTGGTCACCTCTGGCTGACTTCGGTCTTCACCTGACCGATGTCATTTCTACCTAATCGCCGACGTCAGTTTCCTGACCGACGTCAGTGTCCACCTGCCTGACATCACTGACTTTAGTTTGCACATGACTGACATTGATTCCTACTTGATCGATGTCAGTTCTCACATGACCGACGTCAGTAATTATGTTTTCTTGTGAGTGATGCTTTTTACCCGTGAGCTCATTTTGGATCATAACCTTGTCTAATCAACACTGCCCTACTCAAAATTATTTAGCCTCTTGAGCTGATCTCTGTCCATCATCTTCTCCTAGAAAACCAAGGCTTTCTAGTTCTTAATTTTGTCAAAAATATCATATTTTATCTTTACGCAATACTGTGATCCTCCAATAGAAGCTACCTTCTTCTTTGTTGACCTAGTTTCAAGAAATCTCACTTTCTTCTGTTGCTTACAGAAATCTCGATCTATGCTTTTCAAATCTGAAAGCTTACCATTTGACTTAAAAACATCCATTCCCTTCTCACTCATGTGACCAAGCCTACAAAGCCACATCTTTGCATCTACATCTGAAGTAGATAAAATAGAAGGAGAATTAGTAATACAAGTAGATAGATAAAGTGTACCTATTTTCTTACCTCTTGCTAATACAAGTGCACCCTTGGAAACTTTCAAGATTTTGTTGTGAGAGTTACTGTGCAACCCTCATCACCCAACTTTTTTGCAAAAATTAGACTCTTCTTCAGGATGGAAACATGCATGACATCCTTCAACACCCATGTGTTGCCCATCTGCAATTTCAACCGCACTTCCCCTTTGCCAACAATTTGACAAGGCTCACCAACCCTTAAATAAATATTTCCAAAGTCTCCATGGACATAATCATGGAAAAATACTCTATTTGGGGTTGCATGGAAAGAGGCATCAGAATCTAAAACCCAAGATGCTACTTTATTCAAGGAACATATAAGAGCATCCCGTGCAATAATACTTGCATCATTTGCTTCTTTATTTCCTTCATGCTGATCTTTTACCAGCCAACAATCTTTCTTTACATGCCCTTTCTTTCCACAATTCCACAATTGATAATTCTTGCCATTGAATTTCTCCATTCTTAGTTTACTTTATTCTGCCATTACTTTACTCCCACTCAAATAGAAACTCCTGTGAGTGACCTCTAATCAACAAACACTTAACACACTTTGAAACCAAGGTGTTAGTGAACCAAGCTCTAAACCTAGCTATGATGAACCTGTAGCTCTGATACCACTTGTTAGGATCTAGAACACACAACTCTGATACCAGCTGTCAGGATCCTCTCCTTAAAGAGTATAATTGATTACCTTTGTATAAGCAACTAAACACAAAATTTAACTAGAAGTAATATGTAACTAGAATTCAAAAACAACACAGAATATGAGAGACAATACAATCTTGTATTAACACTCTTCCAAAAAGAAATACAATGAAGAAATCTCACTCTTTCCACACCTCTTAGACATACAATAATTCTTCCTCAAGAGTTCTCTCTCTCTCAATTACAACCAACAATTAACTCAATACCGAGTTGTTGTTTCCTCCAGTCCTTGTGACAACCAACTCAACTGGTGTTTTGCCTATAATACCAGTACCTGGTGACAATCAACTCAATGGTTATTTTGTCTACCTTACATACACAAGTAGATTTCCTTGATCTTGCTCCTTATTGTGTTGCAGATCTCCTTGATCTTGTTACCCCATAGATCTAACTGACCTTGCACACACACACACACGCAGATCTCTTTGATCTTGCTACACCGTAGATCAACTGACCTTACTTATCATGTAGATTTCCCTGATCTTGCTACCTGCAGATCAAATGATCTTACACCCCTTGAGACAACCAACCCAATTGTTGTTCTTGCCTTCAAGTGAAGGATCTAATCCTTTTGTCCTTAGACTTGTCCTTTCTTGTGTTGTAGATCTTCTTGACCTTGATACCCCACAGATCAACTGATCTTGCACACAACCTTGGCACACTTGCAGATCTCCTTGATCTTGCTACCCCACAGATTAATTGACCTTGCTTTTCTGCACACTTTACAATACAACCCCATGGGTCTCTTAAATAGATCCCAAAACAAACAATAATTAGAAAAGCAGACTCAAGACTAAAATTAGTCTTTACATGCAAATTGACTGTTCATCTAACTAACAGTTTTGAAAATGCACAGGTGACTGACTTCGGTTACTGTCAATTTGGAAATGATCGATGTCAGCCAATGCCTGACTAATGTCGGCATCTTTCGATCGACCCTAACTGATGTCGGTTGGTCCTGACTGATGTTGATGACTGTCTAACTCCAACAACCTCCACATTTGCATAACAGTGAAGCTTTTAGCTCCGCAACCTAACAAAAACAACTCATATGGACACTTTTTGTCTATGCCATACTAGTAAGGTATTGGCCCTATATTATCTAACCAGGTATATCTAGAAATTAAATTTGTGATATCTTACAAGTCATAGCTATGATATTTAAACCATTTATTTTATGTGGAATCAAATCTTGATGCCTTCTGTATAGTATAAGTCCCACTCCTATACTTATTCATTTATCACCATGGCAACCTATACTTTATGCCTCTTACCAATTCTTTTCCATAATTAATATCTTACCAATAGCCTTTCAATCAATTCTAATCACCTTATCATGTCTAATTTACTACTAACTTCCACATTGTTAGTCATCACTTTTGACTCGACCTCTTTATGACATTTTCATCCCTCTCAACAAAAGGGGAGCATATATATACACTCCTCATAATTAGCTTAGAAACACAGTTACTCAGACCTACACAATGATTCAAATTTACATAGTGATTCTAATTATTAGGCACACCATTATTCATAATGCACCATGCTTCATGACACACATTTTTTCACATAAATTATACATAGTATGACATAGTGATTTAGATTGACTCAGTTACCTAGATTTATATAGTTACTCAAATTTGGCTTAGATTCTCATATATACATAGGACATTAGTTTTAGTTTTGTCATAGTTATCGCAATTTAATACATTATTTAAAATATTTAGACATATAGTTTTACATAGTATTGACAAATGGCCAATAGAAATAGGGTATGTATATGGTACATGCTCACATAATTATGCAATTTGGCTTCATTTTTCCATAGATTATGGTAATGGGAGCATGCACACAGTGCAAGTATGCATAAGACATAATTCTATTATTTGATTAGATGACTCATTTTGTCCAGATATCAAATTAGGGGCATGTTGCATGGCACATGTCTCTCATCTCCCAATTTTTACACTAGCTTATACAAAAAGAATGGGAAACCATGTCATTATCTACATTGTTTATTACTCAAAGTCTAGATTTTTTATTCAAATTATGTGTCTTCATTACCTATTTATTATATTGGGGGCATGTTGCATGGCAAACTACGCCTCATCCCTCATTTTTTGCTCTAGATTCCACAAATGAAATGACAAAGCTATGTTATCCTGTATGTTATTACACCAAACTTAGTTCAAAATAATTTTTACACCACTTTTTACACTAGCTTTATAACAATTTTGCACCAAAATGAATCTTATAGCCATCTACAATGGTTGATTTAGAATTTTTTTCACTAGTACCTAGTTTATTTGAGTTGTGTGGGGTTGAATTTAAACAAATTTTTAGCTTCTAGGCACATCTCTACCCATATATCAGAGTGGGCAAGTATGGTTTGTCCTTAACATCACGGTTATTTACATATATTCATTACATGGTCATCCACATTATGGATCCATATTTATAGGCATCACTCAAACTCTTGTTTAATTATCTAGATAAGAAGAGAACTTGAATAGAGATAATATTCTCTTTGTGTGGGTTGATCACATTAAACCCATGACACTTCCAATTTCAAGCAAGCACATACTACATAGGTAAGTACATATACGTATTCACTCTAGTACTTTCATTTTATTGCATTAATAAATTAAAAGGGTGAAAATGTATACAAATAAATTTGGTCAAGCAAACACAAGTACTATGTATTTTTAGATCTTACATTTAAAAACTCTTAATGTTGAATCAAACTCTTGTTGACACATGTCACCTTAGTCTTTTATCTCTTTTGTCACTCTTTCATGCTTATATCTCTCTCTTCTCACAATCTCAATTATTCCATGTTAATCCTTGATAGAGTCACATGGGTCCCTATCCATACTTATGTGTCATTCTTCTATTTTCTTGATTTTGAATAGGAGTGCTACATTGGACAAGAGTTCACTACTCTAGTGTCCTTCCCAATGCTATTATCTAATGCACATTTTAGAGATTTTTTTGGATCCATTTTCTTTTAGGTCTATTATTATGACCATTTTAACTTGGTTTGAATTGGTTGGTGCATGAATAAGTTTCTAAAATTCAAAATTAGGAGTCTTCTATTTAAATGGGTTTCTAAGGCATTTTACATCTAACACTTATCTTTTGACACTAGTTAATAAAAGGATATCAATACACAACAAGCTCAATCTCTACATATTTTTGAAGTATTTACATACCACACCTAGATTTCATGCTTGGAAAAATAAGAAGGCCTAGGTGAAAAACATTTTAGATACATATCATGCTTGGTTAATCATGCACATTCCCTAATGGATAACTACATTAGCCTGAGGTCCCTATCATTGGGTATATGTAGGTAACACTTAAGGCAATAGGAGTTATGAGGATAGCTCACCATATCCCACCTATCCCCATCCCCACTTTGTATTTGATTTTTGTGTGCTCTTTGTATGTAAGACTCCATTAGGGTTTTGAAGTGAAGAAGGAAAAATATATGTATAATATTCTGAACACATATCTATGACATAAGATCCTGCTACTACAAAATATTTTCTCAAACTTTTAGGTCTCAATTCAAGTGAAAAACACCAATAATAAGACTATTATGGAGGATAGGAGCACACCACTCAAGTGTTTAATCCCTCTCTAGTGTCCAAATTTAAAATGACAAGCAAACAATTAGATTTGATAGTGGGGTAATCATCCTACAAGTCAAAAATAGTCAAATACAGCTCATAGGCTCCATAAAAGATAAGTTTCTCATCCTTTTAAATGATTTCCTCTCAAAACCCTAGTTTTTTGATATCATTTTATATGCAAGTGAAATTTTTGGTTGAATTTTGACTTAATTAGTCATTTCACTATACTCAGTTGTTAATTTGATAAGAGTTAATTCCCTTTAATCACAAAATCAATAAAACATAAGGCAACTTCCAATTTATTTATTTATTTTATATTGCACCATTTTATCTTAGTGTGATCAATTTATTTTCTCTTTTAGATTGTATAGAAAATCCTAAACAACATACTATTTATGACTTTTGGAAATCCATGGGTAGGTGTGAAATTTTAAATCCAAGAATTTGAGTTTTCCAAAATCTTGTTGTTTCTATGTCAAAAATAGAAGTGGTTTTAATGATTGGAAGATCCCCACTACAATGAGATTTGGTGGGTTTAGAAGCATCCACATAAATTATCTTCCAATGCAGAACCTTACCATTTATTTCACCAAATTCTAAAAACTTCTTTCTCGAAGCATCCTCTATTGTATAGAAGGAAAGTCCTTTAGACCACAATGTTGTTACTTATGTTAGAATCTATGTAAACCTTAATTTTAAAAATTCATTTCTTAATATAATCCAACTTCAATCCTTGACCATGCGAGGGAGCCTTTATTTACCCTTGGAATTAATAAGTGTGATCTAATTAACTCTAAAGTATTGTAAACTTGAAATCTAATCTAAGAGAGATAAATAAAGCAACTTATTATAAAAACACAATGATATAAAAAATTTATAAAAGTTATAAATTACTAAAAATAACTAGGGTTAGGGTTAGAGAGATGTCCTTGTTGACTAATTTATTTTTTATATATTATGGTTTTGTTGTTTGTGACTGTATAAAACTACCGATAGAGACCTATAAGCACAATGTTAATATAAAACATTGCTTCAATATATTTTAGGACAAGTGTGTAATAATTAGACAGGGTCGTAGTGCATCATTGTTTTTTACTACGATTATTGACCATATGAGGGAGTCTCTATTTACCCTTAGAATTAATTATCATGATCTAATTAACTCTAAATTATTATAAACTTAAAATCTAATCTAAGAGAGATAAATAAATTAGCCTACTATAAAAATACAATAATATATAAAATTTATAGAAATTATAAATTACTAAAAATAACTACTAGATTTAGGGTTAGATAGATGTACTTGTTGACTGATTTATTATTCTTTTTATATTATGATTTTATTGATTGTGATTGCATAAAATTATTGATATAGACTTGTAAATACAATGTTAATTTAAAACTTTGCTTCACTATATTTTGTGACAAGTGTTCAATAGTTAGACAAGGTCACAATGTGTCATTATCCTCTATTATGAATTGGTCTATGTTTACTATGCACTAAATCTGAAAGTTAGAGACTATTCAGTTTTGTATGTAGATCAATAGATTCTATGTAGATTCTATTTAAATGCATGGATCACATGTAAAACTAAAACTTAGTCTACACAAGGAAACACACAAGATCAAATGCAAAGGAGAAAAAAGTGGAGAAGTGGGATATGGCCAAGTTATCATCAAAAAACCCCTTGCTCATTGAGTGTTGCCTACATAGTTTGAATGGGCCTTAAACTAATGTAGTTTTTCCTATGGGGAAGATCATGGATGAATACAACTAAAAAATTGCATTAAATTTTTTGATAAAGGATGGCCTCAACCTATAGGAAAATAATGTTAACTTGACCAATGATTTTATTACTATAGCATAAATTTAATAGGGCTCTCTTATAAATAGATAAGTGCTTTTGAATTTTCGTTATAAGAGAGTGTTATCTTATGTAAATAGGGGTTTCAAGTGATACACTTGATGTGATCTTATAGGATAATATTTGAATAGTTTCTGATAACCAACCTATTATTGTGTGTGATAAATTCATTAAGAAGCATACCATTTTGAAAAACTAGTTGTTAGAGCACTATAGACCAGTTTGTGCTATTAGATAGGTGCATAGTGTGTCCCTATTTGCCTAGTGCACACTTACCCAGATTAGATAAAGGCTTTTGAAATTGGACTAAAAATGAAGTGTTTATTTATTAGAGATGTTTAGGAATAAATTAGGGAATTTTGGAAGATGTTCTCAGTAATTTCAAGACTTATAAGGCTCTCATATAGATAAATGGTTATCATAATGACGAGTTAGCCAAACAAGGTAAAATATGTCAAGGACCAACAATGTAAAGTATTTATTGATTAAATTTTAGTGTTTAAAATTACCCCCTCTTTATTTTAGTGATGCATAAATTACTAGAGTAAATGAAATACAATACTCGAGTGTCTATAGACACTTTATCTTTATTATGGAGATGTGCACACCCCTTTTTTAAGGAATGTGAAGAAGTGCCGAATTGAGAGTGATCAAGTCTCAATTTAAAGAATCAATGTATATGATTAAGTCAAAAATATATGTGTTCCAACCCTCATAGAGTATTTTGAAATGTGTGAAGATATGAGAACCAACAAAGTGGTCCGTTAAAATACAACCAAAACACTAAGTGTCACTAAGCTCTCATATGGTCCACTTGTTGAATTGAAATATAAGAGATGGGGAAAAATAGACGGCTCACTAAAGTTTAACCAAGAAGTGGAGAGTCACTAAGCTCAAATGTGGTTTACTTGAAAAATATGAATCACACCACTATAGATAGATCTAAATTCAAAATGTAAATTTGTAAAATTGTTTGATACTTAAAAAAAACTAATTTTTAAAAGTAGTAGCTTGGTCATGAATGCATATCGTGCCCTTTGTACTTTTTAGAGTGCAAAATGTGATCTTTTGAAAAATATTTTAATCTTGTATTGTCTTCACATAAGTATGTCTATGTTTGAGTAACTGCATGAGTGGAGTATATAAATAAGCTGAATGCCCCCATAATCTAATTTTTTTGATATTTGTGAATATTGTAACTTGCCAAAACTAAAAATTTATTACTTTAAAAAGGCCCATTGTGATTCCCTCTTTTGATATGAGTGAGATTACCTTCAAAATCACTTATCTCAAAATGAAAAGTGAAAGCATTTGTGAAAAATAGATAAGCAGGAAATATCATTTGCACATATTGAATTTGCATTGAAAATTTGTGGATGTAACATTGAGACATTTGTCAAAATTTTGTATATGTTTTGCATCATGTAAGTGTAATCTAGCATTGTAGTAATGAATGAAGCATGTAAAATTGATGATTTTGTACATATCTATTATAAACATAGTAGATGGAAAAGTGAAGTATTGAAGCACATAAATTATATGTGCATGATATGTATCATGGAACCATAGATAGATAAGTAGATACATAATAGTGCATGATAAGAATCATAACACCATAGTAACTAAATAACAAACATGTAAGCAAAGTCACACAATTTTCATACAAAAAGGCTTAGAGGCCACATACAAGGGACATGTAAAATATCACACAATGTGTAAATAAAATTTGCATAGATGTCACACATTAGGCCCAAAGGCTGAATACAAGGGGCATGAAAATGTTGCAAAAGCATGGAAGGCCAAAATGCCACTCACACAAGGTATGGTTGTGCCATATAAGCAAGGTGTATGGTGAACATATACAAATCCAAGGGTCACATACAAATAATTAATAAAGTTTTGGAATCATGTTATGAAAATAAAATAAGCATGCTACAATAGTATACAACAAATGAAGTTAAAATGGGTTAAGCATATGCATCTATGTTTTAGTTCAACAAGTAGCATATTTACCAAGACATATGTGAAGATATAATTAAATATTAAAGCATGTATTTTCATTTATATCTCAACATGGAAATTAGGTTGTGCATAAATAAAACTTGTAAGTTATTCATACAAAAATATGTGATTCCCCTAATTAAGCAAGGCAGTTGGGTGAAAGGTTTATCTAACATCAAAACTGTGTAAAAGTATGCCTTAGCTTGAAACTTGACTAATATATGAATGTTCATTTTTTTTTTGTGTAAAAAACTATGTAATAAGTCCATGTGATTTTATTGTAACTGAAATCAGAGAGCAAAGATGCATAAAGATAAGTGTGTAGTAGGGGACATGTGCATAGTGCATCATTGTCTTCCTACTCTGACTTTGTCCAGATTGACGATATATAATTGCATGGTAAAATTTGTCTTGTTGTAAACTTATATACCTTGTGAGAGTAATTATGTATGAAAAATATGTTATGTAATGAAATATAAAGATAAATCACATAATAAAAGACACATCCAATACTATGAAAGCCTACAAGTCCTAGTTTTATTTTTTACAAATATTATATTTTTTTTGATATTTTTAAAATATATGAATGTTTTTATCATTTTTCATATTTTAAAAGAGAAGAATACATTATTAAAAGGTAATAAATATTATGCAAATTAAAATAAGATACATGGCTACAAAATCAAAAAAAGAGGGTGAGAATTGAACAACCCTCAACAAAGTGTTGAGATAAAGCATGATAATGAGGAAGGCATGTGAGATGCCCCCAATGTAAATGAAGTGTTATAAATATGAAAAGTGTGGCATGAAATATCATGTAATAATAGGTATAAGTGAGCATGAAAGTACATATGAGAGATTTGAACATGTATAGATGTGAAATAATAATAAAATTAGGTGCCATGAAAGATATACATATTGAAAACTTAATAAGATAGTTATTTTGGGTTGTTTAAATGGGTTTGAAGTAAATAAGGGAGCAAGTGACCTAAAATTAAAAGATAAAACCAAGGGATATAATAAGTAAAATAATAAGCAATAAAATATGATAAATAAGGAAGGTATGTACAAGTAGGTAATAGGTAATAATGTTTAACCAATGTTCTCATCAATGCGATGGGAAAATGTATTCACAACACTTTGATAAGAAGGAGAAAACTCTTGTGCCATAGAATTAGTTTCAATTGTAGAAGTTTATGAATCTGAAGAATAATCATATATTGTAAAATAACCTTCTGAATCATTGCTCGTATGTCTATGCAACTTTATACCCTCATGCATGAGATGAGATGATGCAACAACTTATACCTATGTAGGAACCTTATAAATATCAAGTCCCTATGTAGGAGTATAAATCTTGATTTTATTTACCAAATGACCATGCCCATATGTAATCATGTTATGCTCAATAGTAGATGGAAAAACTAAAATATTTTCATGCTCATTAGTAGGTGAAATAAATGAAATATGCTTGTGTTAATGAATAGATGTAAAAAATGATTTTGAAGTATGCTTATGTGAATTATTATCCTGAATAGTAGTATATAATAACTCATTACCAATTTTCTCAATAATTATACCAACCAACTATTATGAAATAGAAGTACCATAGGTTCCATTGGATATTCACATTTAATTATCATGAATATACTTTAGACACTTGTGAATTCTAGAATGAACTGCTCTAATTTTTTGTAAGTAAGGTCTTCCTATTAACATATCAAATATGCATATGCTTGGTAATACTAAGAAAATAGTGGGAAATAAAAGGCATACCACTTGCAAATCAAAAATAATGTGTCCAAGAGTGTCTTGTGTATGTCCATAAAGTGCCTTCACAACTCTAGATGTATGTTGTATATCCTTTTTTGTATAGCCAAGGGAATGTGAAAGTGTTATGGTACAGACATTTTCACTTGATCCATTATCTTTCATAACACTATGAATTTTTACATTCCAATAGCTACTCTAATGAATAATGCATGTCTATCAGAATCATCAAATGTAAAATATGGGCATGATGCTAGCTTGATTTTAATTATACCAATAATTTTATCAAGTGGATGCTCATATGAATTTGAGGATGAGCATTATATGCATAATTTACTTCATAATTTTTCTTGTTATCTTATGCCCCATGTTTTGGAAAAGGACCTTGATACATTTTTAGCTATATGTCCTTTG
Organism: Torreya grandis; assembly: GCA_037957365.1. Classification (NCBI taxonomy): domain Eukaryota; kingdom Viridiplantae; phylum Streptophyta; class Pinopsida; order Cupressales; family Taxaceae; genus Torreya; species Torreya grandis. The sequence goes on from JARHVA010002479.1 coordinate 1,503,546, forward strand.
CTTGTGGCCTACCCTCTTCACTAGGTGTACCAATATGAATCATGTTTTCCTCAATGAGATTTTTAATTTTATGTTTGAGCTTCATACATATATTAACAGAATGTCCCACACATCTATGATATTCACAAAATGCATTCTCATCAAAATTACTAGGTGGAATCCTAGATGGATCTATTTCAAATTGAGGAAGTTTAATAACATGATATTAAAGAAGCTTTTATAGTAAAACATGAGGAGGTGAAACTAACCTTGAAAATTGCCTCCTTGTGGTGGATCTTTTAGTTGGATCTTTTGAGGTGGTTGAGATATAACATTAATTGTAACTCTAGCCTCATTTTTTTTTTTGATAGGTTTGGTCATATAATTAAACTTACTTTGAAACTTGATAGTAGACATATAAGGAACACTAGAGCTGTATTTGAGCTTGTTCAATGTAATCAATTTGACCTCATATTCTTTAATTATATGATATAGCTCATACAATGATTTAAGATTATCAAACATGATAAAATCTTGAAGAGGAGTAAGCAATTTTAGAGTAAAAATGTCTTGAACTCATTATCTACCATTTGATTTGACATTTTAACAAGCATAGTATTTTATCTTAAAACACACTCACTAAGTATCTCGTTTGGACCTTTTTTGATCTTTACAACTTGAGCATAGGATAACTTCTCACTAATATTAATACAAAATGTGCCAAAAAATAATGTGATAGGATTGAAGGTTGTAATTTATTGGATCTGAAGATCACATAACCACTTAAGAGCATAATCCTTGAGGCTTCTTGTAAAGTTCTTGGTTAACAATATATCATTATCTGCATGATCTAGACAAGTTGCATGGAAAAAATGTAAATTTTGTTTTAGATCACCTTTACCTTCATAAAGAGAACTTGAGAGCCGCAAAACTATCTAGGAGAGGGTAGGATGCAATTTTAAGATCCAAAGGGTTATACAACAAGGTACCAAAATATAAGGAAGGGCTAGCATGAGAAATGGTTTGCTCAATATTAGCTAGTTTGGCTGAAGAGAAGTATTGGTTGTCAAAATGGGTGGGGTGTAGATATTATGAGGTGCATAAATAGGAATAGACTCAATGGTATGAGTAAAAACATGAGAGGGACTAACATACATTGATTTCTTGAGTTCATCTCAAGAAATATATAGAAATGAACCAATCTTTTATGGATGTGTTCTAACATAATCTCAAATTTCATCATGGTTGGTTTTGATATAGAGATTAGAAACAAGGGCCATGATGTGTCCATTGAGAATATTAAGGGTGGATTCTATGACATTTTACATGACATAGGTTTTATCTTATTCCCAAGTCATTAAATATTTGACAAAAACAATAGGTGCAAATAGAGGACAAGATGAACTAAAACAAATAATTATATTAAGATGAAGAGTTGAAGTATGAGAAGGAGCTTCTTTAATTGCTTTGTATGGACTCCATGAAAATACATAATGAATATCATGTTGCAAAATAATATTATATGCCACAAAAAATTGCATGATTATATGTAATAAATAAGAATAACATGTATATACTACACTCATGATAAATACAAAAATGAAATAAGAAAGATCATAATATAAGAAGACAATGTAAGCAACAATTAAGGATGCAAGGGTGATCTATAAGGGTTTTGAATGATTTTTAGGTTCTAAAAGATACTTTCTCATTTGTTGGAAAGAGTCAACCCAATATTTTAGAGCATTAACTATGGAGGTAGGACCATGCCCATAGCCCACTAAACTTAGTTTTGAGGATAAGTTGAGAGTAACTTCTCAGGCCTAATAACTTAACAGTGCACTATAGAATCAGATGAATGGTATAAATTTATTATTGATGTAAACAAGAGGATCTTAGGTGTTTATGATTTATGATGAAGTAAGTGAAACTAAATCATGTGTTTAACTCTGTACTATGTCTATGAATATTGAGGCAAACCCCTCACGTCATATTATCTATAAATATAACATTATGTAGCCCTTCACGATAGTAGCTAAGTAATTTAAAAATTGTTGGAACATAATTTATAAAACAAGTAAAAGTAAATGAAAAATAAAGTGAAAAAGAAAAAATAAAAGTTTTTTGTATATAGGAGACAACAAAAATCAGCCCAAAGTTGAAACAAAGAGGCTCTATTTTGGTATTTATCTAAGGTGACAAGACAAAAAAATTCAGTGTTAGATTACTCCAAGATCAAAAAAGTTGAATCATTATGTTATGGATAATATCCAAACTTGATGACTATATTATTTTTATCTTAAGAATTTGTATAATTAAATTGAAACCTTACGACAAAAATCAAAATGTTTACCCTTAGAATTAATAAGTATGATCTAATTAACTCTAAGATATTGTAAACTTAAAATCTAATTTAAATGAGAAAAATAAATCAACCTAATACCAAAACATAGTGATATATAGAATTTATAAAAGTTATAAAGGACTAAAAATAGAAACTATGGTTAGAGTTAGAGAGATGTCTTATTGATTGATTTATTATTTTTGTATTACATATTTGTTGATTGTTATTATATAAAATTACTGATAGAGACTTGAAAACACAATGTTAATTTAAAACTTTACTTTGTTGTATCTTGGGACAAGTACACAATAGCTGGATAGGGTTGTAGAGCATCATTATCCTATACTATGACTTTGTTTATGTTGACTGTGCACTAAACCTAAAATTTGGAGACTATTTAGATTTACCTATAGATCAAATGATTTTGTGTTGATTATATATGGATGTGTAGATCACCTAAAAATGTAAAACCCTAGCCTACACAAGTAAAAAACAAGATCAAATATAAAGATTGGAAAAGTGGGGAAGTGGGATATTGATGTAGGAGAATCATCTCATTCTTGTAAATTTGTACATAAGTAGCCTAAGTGAATCAATAAGCCTTATTTTGAAGGCCTAAAAGACATGATAAGCTTATAAATGCATGTAAAAATCTTAATAAAGCCCTATATAGCTTATGTAGTCTTAATAATGGTGTTCAAACAAATATGAAGTCTTAAATTACTAGTCTAGGCCAAATTTAAGTTTTCCCTCTAAAACCTCCCATTTGAAAATTCAAATCTTAAAAAGAGACTTGTAAGCCTTGTGGACTAAATGAAAGTGTGTAGAAATTATATACTGATCCTAGAGGGTCATAAACATGTTGTAAAAAATCATTCCTACCTTGGTAAGTGCAAATACACCTCATTATCATATCTTTAAGATAATTTCCACATTAAAACGGGATAAATAAGCAAGTTTATTGAGGATAAAGGTCAAACGAGAGATTATTGGCCAATTCTAAGACCATACTAAGATATATAAGTTTTTTTATTCATGATATAATTTGAACTGATAGCCTAAAAGGATGAAAGGATATAAAGCCGAGGCTTAGAAATCATTTAGAGAGAGATTCAAGACATTCTCAAGATAAACTCTTGAGAAACTTGTGTAGGATAAAAATTTGTAAGGAATGTTGTATATATTATATTTATTTGTTATATGTAAGAATATATAATAGGATAATTTCAAGGTAGAGAAGTGGAGAACCTGAGAAAGGATAAAATCTAGTAAGAACTCTACCTTCTTGATCATTTTATGTGTAAGTTTGTATTTATGAATGAGATCAATCAATAAAGGAATGTTTTAAACAGTGCATGTAAGCTTTCATAATATTATGAGTATGAATTCATCTTTATTTATTGTTTTCAATTGAAATGAGGAGGTTTTTTATCCTCATCTACAGGCAGTAAAGTTTCATTCTACAATTTTTGAGAACTCTATTTTATGCACAGTCCAAGTGACTAATAAGTCTAGTGGTGATTTATTGAAATGAGATGGTTCTAAGTTATTGAAGTTGTGGGGGAGTATGTAATTGATAATTTAATCCATTTAGGGGTCCAATACCCACTATAAGCTAAAAAATAGATTATAAATAATCATATAGTCCTCCATAAACAAAATTATGTGTTTTTAATAGTCTTAAATTAACTAGTAAAGAGGTATGGTAGATGTTGGTGTAAGGTTCCTTGAGATGTCTATAAATTAATCATTTTAGGAATTGGTTCATGATGAGGTTGACTACTTGGAGGGATTATAAACCTAAGTAGAAACACAAGAGAATAAGGAAACTATACACAGTCCTATAAGAGTAACTAGAATTCTATATCAGCAGATTTTGAATACATTTAGAAATTTTTTAAAGAGAAATAACTCTTGAATAAGGTATATGAAAGTAAGATAGACCCTATATAGGTGATTATAAGTTTGGAGAAGTGATCAAATTCAAATTGTGTCAATTATAGTGGTCTCAACCTGTGTTCTGTGATAAAACCCTAAAGTATTAAAAACCATGTATATCTTTGGTTATAACCAGCCAAAATGCTTAAAATTTATGAGGGAGATAGAGGGGAATGTGTATGAAATTATGTATGAGGTTAGAAGTGGTTAAAGTGTTCAAGGAGAGATAAAACTTAGTTTTGGGTATGTATACCCTGATAAACCATGTCAAAAAACATAAAATAATGTCAAAATAGGTGTTGGATGTGTTTGGAGAATTGGATGAGTAAAAAGGGTTATTAGAGAGGTTGTGAAGGATTTTTATAGACCTATTTCAGCTCTTTAAAATTAATTAAGAGTTTTAAAATTAATTTTAGTCACTTTGGAGAGTTTTTGGTCTGTTCAGCCCTGTCATAAACCTAAAGCTAGGGTTTGAATAGGGAAAGTCAAATATTGGGAGTTTTACTTGGTGAAAATCCATGAAAATTTGATATAATATGTATTTTATTATGCTTAAGAGTATTCAAAATCTTTTGAGGTGGTTTAGGACTATATTATATGGTTTCCAACACTGTAGGTGTGTTTAGGTCTAAAGGAGGCCTAATTGGTGAATAAAAGTGCATAGAAAGAGGGTGAACCTAAGGAGTTGGGAAATGAAACTTGTTATGAAGATGTGTAAGCCTAATGGGTACAAAAAAATATTCTTAGGTTATAAATAGCATGTGTATATTGGTCAATACTAGGATATTTTCATGTTTGGAGGGCTACAAGAAAAGCTAGCCTTGAGATTGAGAAGAGGTATATGGAAGGGGTTGGAGAGTGATAGAAGCTTGGAGATGAGTTGGAATAGGTATGTTATGACAATAAGGGACCAGATATGGTATTAAGATACATGTATGAAGTACAAATGAAGAATTGAGGTTATTGAACTTTGAGAAGCTTGAGAAGTAGTTTGTAGAGAGAGGAGATTGGATGCATAAATGTGATAGATGTAGGTTAGAAAAAGATAATTAATGATAAAGAGAATGAACAGTATCATTGGTATTTATATGACCAATATATAAATTAATAAAATTGAGCAATTTCTTAGAGGCCTAATTGAGTTCCTTGAAGAAACTTAATTGTTTAAGCTTTGATCTTGGGAATGTCATTATAAATATAAGGTTGCTATCAATTATGGTATCAGATCATGGAATATCTTTGGGAAAAGGTATGAAATTGTTTAAACTTATATGTTGAATAAATCAATCTTTCAAGAAAAAATTAAGGTAACAAGAAGTTTGTGAAAAATTGTTTTTAAGTTCTTAAAATGACTGATTGTGTTTAAGTGATTCAGTTTTGGGGATTACAGAGGAGTGTTTCAAGGCAATCAAAGCTTATAAAGACTTTAGAAGAAAGTGGGAGCCAATAAGGCTTGAAAAATATCTGGTCAAGCTTAAAGAAAGAACAACATAGTGAATGATATTTTAGGAAGATCCAAGAAGAATTCTTAGATAGTTTACCAAAAGAATGAGGTGAAATAGACTTATGTTAGGTAAAATATGGAGATTGAATAATTAAGAATAATAATTTGGGAGATACCTAAAGCAAAGGAACATCTGATAAAGAAGAGAGGAAGAGAGTTAAGAACTAAGAAACAAGAGGAAGACTTCAAAAGGGAGATGAATGAAATGAAGTAATAGATAGTTGTGATAAACTTCATGATATAAAGTGTATACCCATACTATTTTCAAACTTTTATTTATTACTAACACTTTGTATCTTTAAGAAACCCATTGAGTCTTAATCTCTCTAAGTACATGCCTTAAGGGGTGCACCAGGAAAGGGGTGGGCAAACCACTGGTGCTTCATAAGATTTTTGTCCCTTTTGCCACATTTTATCTACACACTTATCTCCTAAAACCATTTACCCTAAGCTTATTCTTCTCAATTGTACCCATTCCAAACATTTATCACATCTTTATCCTCTTATTCCTTGCCTCATCCCCCATTTGATAGTTGGTTGTACTAGGTCGACTGAGTTGACCCTATATATTTTTCAACCTCTAATTAATATACAAGGTTGACTAAGTTGACCTTGTACCATTTTGGGTTATTTTTCACTTTGGAGCTTACTATCCCTTTATTCAACATAGCTTAGGACCTAGTGAATTATCTCCCAAAAACATATAGGGTCGATTGGGTCAACCCCATATAGCTGATATATTCATAAATATTTAGGGTAAGATCTACCTATATATACAAGTTCATTTCCAACCATTTGAGAATAGAGAAGCAAATAAGAATAAGTGTGAACTAACATCTGCTTATTGACCATTCTACTTGAGGAATAAAGCTTAAGGTTCCATACTTTCTTTGAAGATATGGATTTTATTTTGTGGAGAAGTATTTTGGATGCATAGATAGGTTGTATATCCTAGATCTAATTTGTCTTTGTTATCCTTACATATCACAATGATCTCTTGTGAAGCACCTTGGTCAAATGAGAGATTGAGGCTCGATGGGTTCATCTTCAAAGGTAAGTATTCTTAACTTTATTTCTCCTTTGTAAGAGTAGATAGATAGTGTAGTTGTGCTTATCTTCCATGCATTAGAATTCCATATACATTAATGTGAGTTTATGTATTATATGCATGTTTACTTTTTTTTTCTATTTCTAACCCCCACTTTGTGCCACAATCTTTGGTGAGCACTAAATCTAATTTATTTTTACTATACATAAGTGAAATATAAAATTGAGGACCCCCTTAGGGTTATTGAGTGATTGTGTTAGTCTGGAGGCTTTAGAACCATCCTTAGCATAGTGTATTATGATAAGTGATCCCCTAATCAGGTCTAGCGTATCTCCATCTTGGTCATGCTCTTGATTAACAAATGTATTCTCAATAAAAAGTGTAGGTATGCTCTATCTTCTCCAAGATAAGATTGATTTATAGATATGATGTATTTTTGATTATATACATTCTGGTGAACTCGACTTGAACTAACCCTTATAGGATTTGTTTACTTCATTCTTTTCATCATTATTTTTATCATAATTTTACATAATAGGTCAACTACATCGACCCAACTCTAATTTTTATGCACAAGTTTTTAGGTACAGGCTAATAGATCAATCCAATTGATCTAGTATAGGTTTTTAGCTTTCCAGACTTCCAGTTTAGACTACTAGATCAACCCAGTCAACCTAGTACAATTTTTAGACTTTTAGATATTTGGTTCAGCATACTAGGTTGACCCAGTCAACCTTGTATAATACAGACACTCAACAATAGGTTCTTATAGAGCTTGATCAACCTAGTCGACTTAGCAAGTTTTATAAGCATTCCACAAGGTTCTCTGACATCAATCTTCCTTATTTGCATCTCTAATCCACCAAGATTACTTTTTATCCTTCTATCTCTTTCTTTATAGTCTTTCCTTTCATAGTTTATAGTCTTCAAAACTACCCTTGTATAGTCAACTAGATCGACCCTATCAACCCAGTTCTATATTCTGTGTTTGGATAACTAGGTCGACTCTAGCGACCCTATTCATTTTTAGACCTTGATTTTATCATATAAAATCAACTCTATCGACCTTTTTCTATATTATGTGCATACACTATCAACTATATCAACATTGTACCTTGTTTCAAAGTTGGAATTAACCTTTATATGTTAGTAATTATCTCACACTTTCATTTTGTATTTCTTGCATGCTTAGAATAGATCACATAGCTTAATTAGGTGGTTTTCAATTAACCATTTAGTTTCACTATTTTTTATTTTATGCAAACATGACCAAATCACAAAATCTAAACAAGCATTTTAACACTTGACTACCTAAGGCCAACCTACTTGGATTTCATCACCAAGGGGGAAGTCGACTTGATGTTATGGTTAAGTATAAAGTGTGGTTAATGGTATATTCTGGTAAATTACCTAACACCTTTATCACTATAGTGTGTGAAGTGAGGGGGTAGGCCCCAATAACAAGCCTGTATCATTACTACTATAGATCTCTTTCAACCCAAACTACCTAAAACTATCCTTAGATTGATTTCTAGCTCCTTACTTATATCCAACTTCCCATCATATTTAAAATATATATATCTTAATAATCTTATAAATATTTAGGTTGACCATTTAGCTAGTTATTTACTTTCCAAGTTGATTGCTTGATCTTTGCTCAATTCTATTTTGTATTCAAAAAACTTTAATTAGCCAATGTTGGTGCAAGGTTTTGTGTTGTTTGCCTTAATTGGATTAGCTAGTGTTAATCCAATTGATTGTTTGTTTCCCTTCTATTATTTATTTTCAAATTACTTGAAAAATTTCTATTATTTCAATGTATAATCTATTATAGGCTTCCTGATTTTCCATGTCTACTATATTAGGTCAACTTGGTCAACCCTATACATTTTTCCAGCCTCTGTTCACTGTACTGGATCGACCCAATCAACCATGTATTATTTATAGACCCTATTTCTATGCTAGGTTGACCCAGTCGACTATGTACTATTTTTATCACTTCCTATCTCTTTATTATTTTTTTCACCTCTTTTCTTGTATGGTTATCTAGTCTTACCTCATCATGATAACATCTTTTCAAAAAAAAATTAGTCAATAATATTGCATAATTAAGGATTTGGATAATAACATCACTTATTTTATTACTTCAGATGAAACTATCCAATTTCTTCCTTCCTTTTCTCCTAAACCAAAACCAATCACTACGCCATGTAATGTAGTTGAGGTCATTCCTCCTAATCCTCCTCCCACTACCAATGATGGAAATCCTCCACCTACAAAGAATCCTCCTCCCACCAATACTAATAATCCTCTTCCTATCAACACTAATACTCCTCTTACAAGCACCAATCTACCTATTGATACAACTCAACTTATTGCATAATTAGTTCAACAAATGAACATCATGCAAACAACTAATCAATTTCAAATGATGAATATGCAACAACATTTATTAAATATGACTATTCAACCACCTCAAGTCATCATGTCTCAACCAAATCCAAAAACAATCCCTCCTCCTAGAGATGCCAATGGGAATATCATCCCTCAACCTCCAATAAATAACAAAATGCTTCAACATATTCAAAATGAACCTTTATCCCCATTCATTACATCCACATATATTGTAAACATTTCTCCAACTATCACATATAATGGGACTAAAGACCTATTATCTTTGTTAAGTCTTTTGGTAATCTCTATAAGGAATGGATCCAAACTAACACCTTTAATACCATTAAACTCTTAGCCAAAACCTTTGTTGGTGATGCACTTGAATGGTACAACCAAATTCTTAAAAATTCCATCTCACAACTAGAGGATTTAGTCAATGCTCTAGTGAAGGAATTCCAACATGATGACTTTCCTAAAAATTACCTTAGTGATTTCATTAATGCCAAGCAACTTCCTAATGAATCTACTCACACTTTCATTAAACTATGAAAGTCTCTCACTCATAAAGTGGATCATAACATGAATGATGATATTGTTTTAAAACTATTTGTCACTACTCTTAAACCTCCCCTTAAATACAAAGTTTGAATCTTTTCACCTCAAACTTTATAAGAAGCCTTATACTAATCAAAAAGGCAAGACTTTATTATGACTCAATTTGAACCATCTGAAACAACTACTAAATAACACTTCCAATCATTTTCTCATAAAATTGATTCATCCAAGCCTCTCCAACCTCAAAATGGAGCATCCAATTCAAACATTTTTAACCCGACTGACCCTCCCTTGACTCTAGAACAACTTAAGAATAAAATGCCACCCTCTAAACCCATGAGCTTTTATCCTTCCAAACCTCCTCCAAAATGGTAAAATCTTGATAAATTTTATTGGTGGCATGATACTATAGGTTATTCTCATGAGTCTTGTTGTGATCTTCACTAATTTATTCTTTCTTCCTTTTTTGGTCCACATTTCAATCTTGATACTCTAGGAAAACAATGTTATCAAGACTATCTTCAAGAATCTCAACTTCAATCTCAAGAACCACAATCAAATCAACATCAACTACCTAATAAACAATAATAATTATCCCATACCTACACCTCATCTACTATTTTTTTTCAAACCACAATTTATCATTCTTCTTACACCAATAAGGAAAGGATAGCTAACATGAACAACTTTAAACATATCATTGCATATGTTGAACCTTAACCTCTTAAGTCACATGAACCAAAAAAGTACCTTGTTCAAATACCTACTCCAAATCATATCATACATGGTCCTCCTTTGCCTCCTCATACCTCTCCTACCCATCATATGTAACATCCAACCTCCTTAAAATATAATAAACTAACACATTTACCTATCTTCGAAGGCACCTACCAACCCAATGCAAACCATTTTAATAGTTCATTATTAGCTCACTCCACCTCGCATGTTGGGGCATCTTACAATGCCCATCCACACATCTCTTCAGAATTTGGGGCATCTTATGATGCCTATTCATACATACACTTACCCATTTGTGCATATTATGATGCCCACTCTTATTCTACAATGCATAATAATAACCAAATTCAACCTCAAGAAACCTTCTGAGACTTCTAGACTTATATTTCACATGTTCATCTTTGATATAAATGTTAGCATAGATCTTACTTGCTCTTTTTGTCTCATGTTTATTTGTTTTTGTGTACTTTATTTCTCTTACTTTTGTGTTATAAGCATCATTGTCTTCCTTTACATTCTTTGGTTTTATAAGACATTACATTTGGCATTTACTTTCATTTTTGTCCTCATATATTTCTTTTATTTTTGTCTTTTTATGTTATTCTTTGGCTTAGTAGCTTTGTGATTATTTTTCCCCCTTATTTAGAATTCACCCTCATGGGTTTCTCTTTAGTGATTTTGTAGTATAAGACCATGGATAAGACCTGGCCCTTCTCACAAAGTACCACCTTTGCTTCTTTTCTCATTTTATTGTTTCACATGTTTCTTTTTTGGCACCCTCGTGGGTTTTTCTTTTATGAGTTGTAGTATAAGACCGTGGATAGGACCCGACCCTCCTCATAAAATTACCATTTTGTCATTCTTTTTATAATCAAATATCACTGATTCTCATTTTCAACTTTAGCTTTTGCTTCTTTTTTATAAGATGGAATTTTCACAATAATCTATCTTAGCATGCTTTCCTCCATTTTCCTCATTCTTATGATAAGGAATCATGTTTTACTATCATTAAATCCCTTTTTTCCCTTTGTCACATTTTTAAAGATTTAAAGTAATTTAAATTATTCTATGTTGATTTCCTTTTTTTTCACTCCACATTGGATAAAACAAGGTCAAAGTCAAGATAGCACTTTTATTTCACGTAGATTTATGAGACTCTTAGACCCCGTGCTCTTTGAAGTTATCTCTCTTAGAAACCAAGTCCCAAGTATTAAAATGAAAGTCATATTTAGCACCCATGTTTGGTTTTTCAAATTTGTATAGAAGAGGAATATAAAAATTCATCAATAAAGTTAAAAGCCAAATCATTTCAAAGAAAAGGCAATGCTATCTAAAAGGCAACATACAAATATCAAAAGTCAAAATCACACCAAAAGACATGATTTCAAGCACATCTCCTATCTCTAATTGAATCTCAAACTCCATAATTAGCCTAATAATAGAGCCAATGTCCATTGGGGTGTGGTAGGCCAATAGATTGTAATAGGGGAATTCAACAAACTCTATGGTGCTACTTAATTTCTCACATAAGTACCCAATCTTCATAGTAGACTGACGGTTCTATAAGGGTTCTTGAGGGATGAGGAACACATTGTGGGGAGGTATGCCCATTTTAATTTTTATGTATATAGCCTTCATGGGATGATATACATACTACATTTGTTGACCTAAGACTTGTGTGGCTAAGATAAGTTATTCATAGTCCTTAAGGTCAAAAGTCCTCTTGTTTTGAAAAAATTAATTTGAGTGTCTTGAATTCGATAACAAGTTCCTCTACCTTGGTTTTTCCTTCATTCTCCCCTCCACCCATTTCATTTTCCCCCCTTGACAGATAGATTGTGATTCCAAATATGTTTTCCCTCTTCTTTAAATTCCTTCTTCTTCACCTCTTAAAAACATGATACCATTACTTTGTTTTAGTTTTATCTATAGTTAGAGTAAAACAACATGTTTGAGAAACTATGGATTACACCCTTACATCATTTATTTACCACACCATCTCATTGTCATACTAGTCATGTCATTAGGTGGTTGTGTTTTCTTATAGTATATCTTAGAACAAGCACTAAGTTTGAGTCTTCATCCTTTAGAGATTTTGATTTTAATTTCTCCATCATGTTCTTATTTGATTTCTATGGACTTAACTTATCTTACATATGATATTTTTCATATTAAATGTTTCTCTTTATGTATGCCTTCTTCCTATTTGTCTCACATCTTCAATTACATTTCATTTTCAGTCCTTTATGTTTTTATTTTTGCCTATCTTACATGAGTTTACTTTTCCCTTTCTTACATATCTTTGTTCAAGTTTTCTTACATTGATACTTCATTTGCCATTTATGTTTTACATACTTTCCAACATGATTTAGTATGTTTTACATTTATTTTTACCATTTATCTTTTACATGCTTCCCAATGTGATTTAGTATGTTTTACATTCCTTTTTGCCATTTATCTTTTACATGCTTCCCAACATGATTTAGTATGTTCTACATTCTTTTTTTCCATTTATATTTTTCATGCTTTCCAATATGATTTCACATGTTTTATAATCATTTATTATTCATTTATCATTCATTTGTCATCATTTATCATTCTTTTGCCATCCTTTTGTCATGTATTTGCCTTCAATATTTTAAACCTTGCCTTACCAATCCTAATTTGCCAATTTTTCCTAATAACCTCATATCTTTGCCCTGACTGATTTTTCACTATTATATGCTTATATTCCAAAACTTTCACTTTTTGGCTTTTTTTGTACTAACTTCTATAGGTTCACCTAGTGTTCTTCACATTGGATGCCTTCACCTCTCTTTCAGTCTATTTATCTATTTACGACACTAAGATAAGTAAAGGTATATGTTTTTCAATTCTATCATTTCCTTTATCTTATTTTTTGCTTACTGCATTTTACTTAGCATCAACATTATGTGTTATCATGTTTTATTTCTTAAAGAACCATCCCGTGTTGCACTCATGTGACACATGATGAGCTTCGAGTGGGGTATATGTATACACATAATATTTTCAAACTTTTATTAATTACTGACACTTTGTATCTTGTATGAACCTGTAGAGTCTCAATCTCTCTGAGTGCATGCCTTAATGGGTGCATCAAGAAAGTGGTGGGCAAACCATTAGTGCATCATAAGATTATTATCCCTTTTACCACATGTTATCTACACACTTATCTCCTAAAACCATTTACCTTAAAATTATTCTTCTCAGTTTTACCCATTCCAAACATTTGTCACATCTTTATCCTCCTATTCCTTGCCTCATCCCCCTTTTGATAGTTGTACTAGGTCAACTGGGTCAACCCTGTATACTTTTCAACCTCTGATTACTATATAAGGTTAACTGGGTCAACCCTATACTATTTTAAGGTATTTTTTATTTCAGAGCTTGTTAGCCCTTTGGCTGACACATCTTGAGACCTAGTGAATTATCTCCCAAAAATATATAAGGTTGACTAGGTCATCCCCATATAACTGACATACTCAAATGGATTTAGGGTAAGATCCACGTATATATACAAGTTCATTTCCAACCATTTGAGAATAGATAAGTAAAGAAGAATAAGTAAGAATGAACATTTGCTTATTGACCATTCTACTTAAAGAATAAAGCTTAGGGTTTCATACTTTATTTGGAGATACAGACTTTGTCTTGTGGAGAAGTCTTTTAGATACATAGATAGGTTGTGTAGCTTAGAGTTAATTTGTCTTTATTATTATTTCATACCACAATAACCTCTTGTGAATCACCTTGGTAAAGGGAGAGATTTAGGCTCAATGAGTTTTTCTTCAAAGGTAAGTATTCCTAACTTTATTTATCCTTTGTAAGAGTAGATAGATAATACAGTTGTGTTTCTCTTCCATGTATTAGGATTATGTATATATTGACTTGAGTATATGTCTTCTATGTATGTTTAGTTTAGTTTATTTTGTTTCCAACCCCCGCTTTATGCCATAAGATTTGGTGAGCACTAGATTAGATTTACTTTCTTGTTACTAAACATAAGTGAAATATAAAACCTAGGACCTCCTTAGGGTTAATACATGAATGTGTTAGTCTGAAGGCTTTGAAACCCTCCTTAGCATAGTGTATTGTGATAAGTGATCCCCTAATTGGGTCTAGTGGATTCCCATCTTGGTCATGATCCCAATTAAAAGATATATTCCCAATTGAAAGTGTAGGTATGCTCTATGATCTCTGAGCCAGGATTGATTTATAGACATGATGCATTTCTGATTGCACACAAAAAGTATGAATAACCCATGGAATGGATGTGTGATGAATAAAATGATAAAATGGCCAATAAAGTTAATATAAAAGAGAAGAAGAAGGACAAATAAGTTTCCATGAAAGTAACTCAGGAGTGAGATAAAGAATCTCAATATGAATATATAAATGGAAGAAGATACTCAAGTGGTAAATTGGCCTCAAGTTTTATATCTGAATTTGATTTTGATGTTGTGAGTATAGGTACACAAGTGGTGGAGGAACATGAAGTCCTTGATTCAATGGATAGACTCATGAGTAAATAAGATTATGGATAGAAGGTTAACTACATAGCCTTAACCCTTGAATAAGATCTCCTGAAGGAGATATAAAATATTGAATAACAAAGTGATGAAGAATTGCTAATTGAGAAACCAAACAAAGTTGTTTGTCTACCAAAGTGAAGAGTAATTGTTAGAAGAAATGGTAACCTAGGAGCATGCCATAAATGATGGTAAAAAGGATAATATTTATCCTAAAATAGAAATACAAGAATTTGAAAAATAGGTTGAGACCAGTGAGTCTCAAAATGATGAAATTGATATTGTGTGGAGAGAGTCTTCAAGGTCTAGAATTTTAGTTTCTAATATTGCATTAAGTTATACTTGTATAGGTTTTATATAAGAAGAGGTGAAGTACATAGAGAAGAGCTATTATAAAATATCAAAACAAGAAAATGAAAGTTGATATCATCATTCAAGAGAATGAACATATAAATAAGGAGATTAAAGTGAAGAAGAGATAACAAAACATTGCATGGATGGAGAAGATAACAAGCAAGAAGAAAAATAAATGTGGGATAAAAAAACATGCCCATATGTATGAATAGACAATTGAATAAAACAATTTGTAAAATATTTTTAGTCATATTTGAGCATGTAAACAAAGCTCATAATCAAGAGCTCATGAAAGATTATAAGCCCAGGAGTTTGATGAAAGAGCATCAACTCATTCTTGTAAATATGTACATAAGTATCCTAAGTGAATCAATAAGCCTTATTTGTGAAGGCCTAGAAGCCATGATAAGATTTTAAATGCACTTAAAAAGTATAATAAGGCCCTATATAGATTATGTAGTCTTAATAATGGTGTTTAAACAACTAGGAGGTCTTAAATTGTAAGTCTAGGCCAAATTTAAGTTTTCCCTCCAAAACATATCCCATTTTAAAATTCAAATTCTAAAAAAGAGACTTGTAATCCTTGAGGACTAAATGAAAGTGTGTATACCTTATATAATGATCCTAGAGGGTCATAAACATGTTGTAAAAAATTATTCCTACCTTGGTAAGTGTAAATACACCTTGTTATCCTATCTTGAAGGCAAATCCAATGTTGGAAGGTGATATAGAAGTAAGTTTGTTGAGGATAAAGGTTAAAAGAGAGATTATTGGCCTATTATAAGACCATAATAAGATAGACAAGTTTGTTTCTTCATGATAGAATTTGAACCACCAGCCAAAAAGGATGAAAGGCTATAAATCCAAGGCTTAGCAATAATTTAGAGAGAGATGCAAGACATTCTCAAGATAAACTCTTGAGAAACTTGTGTAAGATAGTCATTTGTAAGGAATGTTTTATATATTATAGTTTTTTGTTTTATGTAAGAATATATAATAGGATAATTTTGAGGTAGAGAGGTGGAAAACTTGAGAAAGGATAAAATCTAGCAAGAACTCTGCCTTCTTGAACATTTTATGTGTAAGTTTGTATTTATGAATGAGATGAATGAATAAAGGAATGTTTTGAACAATGAATGTAAGCTTTCATAATATTATGAGTATGAATTCATATTTCTTTATTATTTTAAATTTAAATGAAGAGGTTCTTGATCCTCATCTACAGGCAGTAAAGTTGCATTCTACAATTTTTGAGAACTTTGTTTCATGTACAATCTAAGTGACTAATAAGTCTAGTGGTGATTTGTTCTAATGAAATGGTTCTAAGTTATTGAATTTTCGGGGGAGTATGTCATTTATAAGTTAATCCATTGAGGGGTCCAATACCCACTATAAGCTCAATAGTAGATTAGAAATCATCATACAGTCCTCCATAAACAAAATTGTGTGTTTTCAATAGTCATAAATTACCCAGTAATAAGGTATGGTAGATGTTGGTGTAAGTTTCCCCAAGGTTTATTAAATAAAATCATATTAGGAAGTGGTTCATGATGAGTTTGACCACTTGGAAGGCTTAGAAACCTAAGTAGAAGCACAAGAGAATAAGGAAACTATACATAATCTTAGAAGAGTAACTAGAATTTTGTATCAGTTTATGTGATCTTATAGGAGAATGTTTAAATTATTTATGATGATTTAAATATTATTACATGCAATAAATCCATTAAAAATTATGTAATTTTGAAAAACTAGTTGTTAGAGCACTGTAAACAAGTCTACACTAGTGGACAGGTGTGCAGTAGGTCCCTGTCTACCTAGTGCACACTTGTCTAGATCAGATAAAGGCTTTTGAAACTAGAGTGATAGTGAAGTGTATATTAATTAAATATGTTTTAATGTCTCCTTTTTTGAATTAATTAAATCAAGGACCTAGAGCTTATTTTATTTTTTGTAGGCTAAGGGGAAATTAATAAAGGGAAATAATTTAACAATAATGCTTTCAAGTATCTCCACATGTCACTTAAGAGTTATAACTTAAAAGGGGATACCTAGACATTATTATTAATTATGTGGGGCCAAAAAGGTGCATTAATAATAAGATTAACTGGAAAAGAGAAAATAAAAATTAATTATTAATTCTTTTGTGGAGCAAAAAAGAGAATATTAAATAAAAGTAAATTTTAACTAATTTTAGGGTTTTGAGAAGAAAAGATAATTATTTAAAGGTTGTATGGAAAGAAAATGACATCATTATCACTCAATCAATTTTTAGAAACCCTTTTCAAGCTTGAGCAACACTTCAACCTCTAATCACATAGAACAAAAACCTTCTTGTGAAAGGGCTTGAGTACAAAACCCCTCACTTCCAAAAGATGGTTCCACATGGGGATCATAATTGTGCTTTTAGAGAAAAAAAATTAGCTTCTAGGGATTTTTATATAGTGAAAAAGCTTGCAACAAATCACCATACCTCTCAGATCATATTGTTATTAATTTCAGGTAGTTTGGGATTTTTTTTAAAAAGTATGTATTTGTATAGATCTATATGACATATTATAAGCTCTATGGCCTCTAAAGCATGTCGTAAAACTTAGGTTAGTATTTGGAAATAGTCAAAAAAAAAAATTGGGCAAAAAATAGTGGCAGTCACACAACACAAGGATAAAATAGTCAAGATTTCATCATAGAAACCCTAGTTCTGCTATGTACTTATAATTCTTATTTTACGGTTTTACTAAAACATTCCAAAATGATTAATTTGATTTACATACATTGTTGTACATTACCAGAATTGAGCTATAATTTTATTTGTCTTTATGCTTTGAATTTAACACACTATATTATTACAACTTCCATCTAGCTCAATTGGGTTAAACTAAAAAATAAAAATAACAACTTTCATGGTCTAACATTATGTGTTAAGGTATCTTTTAGTAGTTGTACATTCATTCTTCTAATTGGTTATGAATTTTTTTTGAGTGAGTTGAGTTCTGAATTTTTTGTATTGCTTATAATTTTCAAAAAAATCATGTTTTATTGCTAGAATTCAGTCCTTTATTGAATGGATTATTTTAGTGGTATCAGAACTACTCTTACCAGCCTACAAGGAAGCTAACCATTTGCTGCATATCATATCACATGATCTAGGGTGATATAAAATTCATAAATTATCAAATGGCATTAATGAGAGAAAAATATTTGGGAAAGATGCTTTACCGAGCAGGGATGAAACTTGAGTTCCTACCTCAAGTCAAAATTTGATCTACTCAGCATTTTAGAGGAAGTTGAAATTTGTTTATCCATGGTAGAATAATCAGATCATGATATTATGTAATGGGTAGTGAATCCATCAATGGATTATTTGGTTAAGTCGAAGCTTATGAGACAACTAGATAAAGAGGTGCAACTTGTAGTTACCACTTGCATTAGTGAAATCATAAGAATAATAGCCCTAAAGGTTCCAGACAATAATATTATGAGGGAAATATTCCAATTGATTGTTAAAAATTTTCAAGGTATGGATGAAATCAAAATTCATTTTTCTAAGAGGGTTATAATTTTAAAAATTATTGTAAAAATCAAATATTATGTTCTCATGTTAGATCTTGAATGTAACAATATTATTCTCAAAATGTTTTAATGTTTCCTTACAACATTCAGTAATAATCATGCAAATAATGTAGTGGTTTCAATGTCAACAATTATGACTTTGGTCCTTAATATGAGTGATGATATTTCCCATCATTTATTATCTAGACTACTAGTTGGTTTAGAGCAGGAAGTTTCATTAGTTGTACATATACTAGCTGAAAATATTGTTGATCATTGTGCAGTGAAGTTGAGGCCATATATTACAACTAAGGGACTTACTTCTGGTGATCAACAAGAAAATATTTCTCCTATTGTGATGAGGGAAGAATAAAACTAGAATTACAAGAAATTGAAATAAAGTAAACCTTAGATAAATTAGTTATGAGGTAGAAGGTATGAATTTCAATGTAGGAGAAACCACTTTATTAACATTTGATGTTGTAAATCAACAAAAGAACTATGCTAAAAAAATTAAGGAAAAAGCATCACTTGGTGAATGCACAAGTGATGAAGTTATTCCTTTCTATTACATGCCCATTATTCCACCAATGATTGAGTCCATGATATATAGGGATGATTTACAAGATAATTGTAAGAATGAAAGTGAGAAGGATCTTTTTTAGGGTATTGTTTCCTCAAAGGCATCAACAATAGAAATAAGACACTCTGAGCATACATGTGAAACTAGATTGTGAGATGAAATGAATGTGTCAATTCAAGAAGTAAATGAGGTGGAGATTCATGATGACTTTGCCAAAAGGCATGCATAAGATAAAAATGTCTCAATAGATATTAATGGTGGATTTGATCATGCTAAAATTTTTAGATCAACAACTAATGATAAGCAATTTTACAATACCTAGGGTCATTTCTCAAGGTATGACAATAGTAACAATAGTAGGAGAAACCTATAAAGGGTTTAGGAAACATAAATTGATGAGAATTCAGCAACATCAAAGTTAGTTAAATCACAACAGTTTAGCTAGGAGAAAATAAATATTGAAGAGCTATAACTATTGATAATAGAAGAGAAAGAGGTGAAAGTCATAATAGATTTGGATAGTATAAAAAGGATAATTTAAGGTTTAAATATAATATTATGAAGTGCTAAAATTATAGTAGAGAATAACACTATGGGTGAGGTAAATGTTGTGATTACTAAGCAGTCACTCTTGCAGATTCACAAATAGTAAAGAGTAAAATAGAAATAATAAAATAATAATATATACATGTGATTACAGATATGGATATGGTCATCATAATTACAAAAGAGGCATTAACTACATCTAAGGAAATGAAAGAAAAGTTTTATTCCCTTACTCACTATGAAGTTTAGCTTAGTCCCTTCACTTCATAAGACAGAAGAAACCCAAATTACTACAACAATTTCCAAGGAGGAGAATGGAGAGAACAATTTCCATAAAGAGCAGTTTCTAAGAAGATATAAGTTGTAAGAGCATATTTGGGCATAATCAAGACAATTTTGTAAGGATTCAAAGATCAACAAGAAAAACAACTTTTGAATGTCACAATTGATAATACTCTTTCTAGATCCTAGTTGATTCATGAGTCAACTATCATGGATTCACTCACTAGGATAGTTGGGGAAATATCACTTGGTATGGGGCTTCCAATTTATAATTATATTAGAGTAACACAATATAATCCAACTACATCACAAGGAGGAATGGAAGAAATAAAAAGATTGGTTTGGGATCCTAGTATTTGTAGGATGGTTCAAGCATTGTTTGAGGGAAAGCAATTTTGGGAAGGGTGGACTATAATGTCCCACTTTTTGCTTATTTTATTTCCCATAGGCTAAGGGGAAATAAATATAGGAAAATAATTTAATAATAGTGCTTTAAGTTGTCTCCCCACATCATTTAAGAGTTATAACTTAAAAGGGGACACCTAGACATTATTATTAATTATGGGGGGTCAAAAAAGTGCATTAATTATAAGGCCAAGTGGGAAAATGAAAATTTAAAGTAATTATTAATTATTTTATGGAGAAAAAATACAATATTAAATAAAATTAATTATTAAAAGGTTGGAAGGAAGGAAATGGACATTATTATCACTCACTTAATTTTTAGAAACCTTTTTCAAGCTTAAGCAACATTTGTTCAACCTCCAATCACAAATGATGAAAAACCTCCTATTGAAGGGCTTGAGGATGTAAAACTCACACCCAAAAGGTGGTTCCACATGGGGATCACAATTGTGCTATTAGAGATAAAAAATCAGCTTCTAGGGCTTTTTATATAGTGAAATAGGTTACAAGAAGTCACCACACCTCCCAAATTAGATCATTGTTAATTTTAGGTAGTTTGAGATTTTTATAAAAAAAGTACAAATCTTTACAATTTAAAATTATAGGTTGTACAAACTCTGTAATAGGTCATACAACTTAGGTTAGCAGTTAGCAGTAGCCAAGAGGAATTTTTGGGCAGAAAATATTGGCAATCATAACACAAGGATAAAATAGTCAAAACTTCATCAAAGAATCCCTAATTTTGCTATGTGCTCAGAATTCTCAGGTTAGGGTTTTACTAAAACATTCCAAAATAAGTATGTTGATTTACATACATTGTTGTATTGTTTTAATATTGAACTATATTTTTGTTTGTCTCTATTCTTTGAATTTAATACACTAATGCAAATTCCATCTAACTCGATTGGGTTAAGCTGAAAAAACAAAAAATTTACTTTTAGGGTCTAACATTGTGTGTTAATGGATCTTTAAGTATTTGTGCTCTCGTTCTTCCAATTATGTTATGAAAAATTTATGAGTGAGTTGAGTTCTAAATTTTTTTGCATTGCTTAGAATTTTTTAAAAAATCATATTGGATTGTTAGAATTTAGTTCTTTGTTGAGTGGATTAATAACATATGTTTATGTATAAATTATGGAATTTTTGAAGATGTTCTCAATAATTTCAATACTTAGAAGGCTCTCATATAGATAAATGGTTATCAAAATGGCAAGTTGGCCAAACAAGGTAAATGATGTCAAGAACCAACAATGTCAACCATTTATTAATTAAATTTTAGTGTCTACAGCCTCCTATTTATTCTAAAGTAGTGTCTACAAACTTATCCTAAGACATAATTAAAATCAACTTCTTAATTAATTAAATCATATGCTAATACACTTCCTGTAATAATTAAAACTAATACATTGAAAAATTTAGTAAAACTCCCATTCCCAACTTCACAAGTTGTTATGAAATATCAACTACCATCAATTAAAGTTAAAATAAAATTATGTGTTTATAAATGTTTCCATTTTTACACTACAACATGCATCACAAATAACTATAAATATATTAATTCAATGTTTTCCTAGCCATTAATGTTAATATTTTCCCTTTCGAAGTTGTGTCTTTTATTTCCTCTTTGTACTTACTCTTTGTATAAGAATATAAATTGTAAACTTAAGAGAAGAACATGGATGGGATCCATATACATTATCAAAAATGCATAATGCATCAAATGATGCCTCATGTTAATCAAATTACTTGTTTGAACACTGCATTCAGTCTAAAATAATTGAGCTTATCCCATTTGTAGCTTCTTATTATTATGGTGAGTTGAACTCAATCCCTGGCCTTGTTTTATTATAGCAAATTTAAAAATCTCACTTATGATAATAATGTTTTATTTACCAATAAATCCTCCTCTTTGACATTTTATACATGTTTTATGCATCATGCTATCAAATATGATTTTCATAATTTCTCCAAAAAGGAAAGCTTTTTGGCAAAGAACACAACTAACCAAACATATTGCAGGCATAAGATACTAATATAGGAAAGGGGAAACTTCACACAATTATTGCATTTATTGAAATACAAACACACGCACATAAAAAAAATAAGGAAAATATAATCCAAATTTAGAAAAAAAACTATCTACAAGGTGATGAGTAAAACAAAAGAGCTATACATGGCCATCCATGTGCCAGAAAAAATATGAACCTTTTCGAGAGAGTTTGTTATAAGATAAGGGCATCTCTTGTAAATTCATAACTACAACATTGTCCTCATTTCATTCATAGGGAAAACATGTGGCCTTTTTGAGAGAGTTTGTTGGTTGATCATGTGACTCTTCAACTATGAATTGATGAACCCAATCTTCATGAGATGCTTCCAAAAATTGGTTTGGGATCAAAAGTTCATGACAGTAAAAATCACCAAAAACTTCTTGATAATTTCTACTTGGATCTTATTTAAAAAAAATGTGTGCTTATGATCGACATCACCACATATATAATTTTCACCAATGTAAAGCTTTTTGTGCTCATGATTCATCTCACATTTTTGGAAAGACACTAAAAGTGGATTTCTAATACATTTTTCAATAATTTAATTTTCTTGAATAAAAATGTCAACATATTCTTTGAAAAACTAGATGAAGGAAGCGAATCAGACTATGGGAGTGTTAACCATAATATAAATCCAACCATAATTCTCATGTACAATACCAAGAACCTAATTTCCTTGCATTTCTCCCAGTAGTGCCCTACTTTGAGACCCCAATTTTTGGACTATGGAAGTCCTTATCAAAGCTATTACTATGATTATGGACTTGAGTATTTTTCTATCACTTGATGATATAAACTTATTGAGACACTTTATATGATGGGAAACATATGTGAATGCATATAAATATGTATGTGTGTGTTTATGGGATCATTTATGCATGTACACCTTATTGTTTTATGTGATCTTAAATTCTCATTTATGTGAAATGATGATGTGTCATTTAAATCATATTTAAACTAATAATTTCCATGATGAACTATGGTTTTCTTTAGTAATATCATTTAAAATTAAGATTATGGATTCACCCTTGTTATACCATATAGGTACTTGTGATGTATTTAGTTTATGTGTAGGTGATATGGATGATAATAACATTTTACTATTATTGAAATGAGTTGGTATGGGATATTCATGTTATCTTTTAGGGATGAATTTGAGTCAATATAGTAGAATGGAAACAATGGATTCAATGTGGAAAAAAAAATTAGAAACTACCGACACTCTATGATTAGTAGGTATCACCTTGCACACTTGTCACTTGGATTGAAGGGAACTCTTCATGTTTATAAACATAGGGGAAAAAAATGGAAAATTTTCACCTTGTGAATAATACATGGCAAATGGGAAACAAATAAATAGTCACCATGATGATAAAATATTAATAAATATATAAAGGATGCCCAAAATCCATGCATGGTTGAGAATACATGGTGACAATCTTCATTATTTCATGGGAATAACAAGCTAAAATGCACAATATGGTAGTCTATAAAAAATTGAATGATCAAAAGAAGTTAGTCATGTCACCTTAAAGCTAATGGTATATATTTGGTGAATAAAAGGACTGTGAAATTATTTAAAAATGTGGTCTTAAAAATGACACGAGGCCATTTATATTTAGTTACTGATCAAATCAAGAAAAATCAAAGGAAGAAATTGTTATCACTCAGAAGTGCATCCTGCTGAGAACGTGTGCCTATTCTCACTTATGTTGATACAATAGAAAATATTCAACATGTGGGACCTTATATTAGAGATAATCTCTAGATAAAGGGTTGGTTCCCTTTCGTACATTCACCTACTTCTCTCTAAACTATCTAATTATGTATTTTCTTTACTAGGAAAAGGGTAGGAGTAATGTTAAAGCTAAAAATAAAAATTAGGGTGATACACTAATATTAAGGTCAAATATATCTATACTTAACACACTTTAGAAGCTAAATAACCTACACATATTTACTTCATCTTCATACAATGGCTCTTGTATCAATAATTCATATACAGGTCTTGACAGACAATCACATTAACTTAGAAGGAATAAATATTGGTTGAATTCACTTCTAAATTAGGTAAAAATTAGACTTAGACACTTTATATGATCTAAAATAATTATTATTTATTACATAAAGGTGATATATTTATACATAAATATAGAAAAATCAATAATTCACTAAGTTACATCAATGAATATTAAGAACACCCTTCATGACCAACTTGAAGATGGAGGAAAAAATTAGCTCTTTATTGCTTTCAAGGTGAGATAGTACAAATTTTAATAGATTTTTAGTAATCCAAAGGCATAATATCTTGATAATCATATATATATATATATATATATATATATATATATATATATATATATATATATATATATATATATATATTAAGACAAGAGAGAGAAAACGAAAAGCTCCAAATGAGTCCCTACTAGTCCCACTTCACTCCTACTTCAACTCCACTACCAACTCAACTTTAAACTGAAACTTAAAATTATTAAACACACTTTCCAAATTCTAAAATAAAAATTTATGACTATAAACATTATTTCCCTTGGAATATGTTTTGGTAATTATGGAGATAAGCTTGTTTGAGTTGTTGAAAAGTCAAAGGTCTCTTGCATGCTTTGAAAGTCTTAAGTCTTGAAGAGATCTTTAGTTAACTCCTCTTGAACTTATAATTTGTATTGAAATATTTTTGATATTTCATAAATCTTGAAGTTTTAATTTATTTTCTTCTATTTTTATCTTTGATTTTTACTTGAGCTTCTTGACTTGCAACTTAGAGTTTGACTTCACTTATCTTGACTTGTAACTTGCATGTATCTCGACTTTCTAAATTTAGCCCAAAGGGGGGCACAGTAGGAGAGATATTACATGTTGAAATTCTAAGTGGTATATTGTATTATTATATGATGTTAAATATTAACCAAGAATATAACTCAACTTTTCCACTTTTTCATGTTTTAAACTCCACTTTTCTAAGGTTAACTGAAGATTATGTCTATTGACTTAACCTTTTCTAAATTTAGCCAAAAGGGGGATGACCTGTAGTTTGTTATTTTATATCTCCTAAAGTAAATAATATAAATTAAATCAATTTTACATTCAAGGATATCAAAACAAACTTCCATGTTAAATTTTATGTTATTTTATTCAATAAAACTCAAAATATGCACTTTTTAGTGTTGACTAGCTTGTATAATTTCATTTTTGAATGCCTGTAGGTATGAGTTTTACTTAAGTTTTATGAGGCCTAAATACCTCATTAATTTTATATTATGACTATTAATAACCCCTATAATCATTTCAACTATTGGATGTTCTCAACCAATCTCTTGAACCTCTCAAAATTGTTTTTTACTGTCTCTCTTAATTAAAACCCTAATACATGTACCTTTGATTTTATTTATTATTTACCTCAAAATTTTAATTTATAAACATTTAATAAATTAATTTATGTAACATAATATCTCAAACAACTTTTATTTTACTGTTGACACAGTGGATTGCACTCGGGGCAGGACGCCTAGCTCCTGCCTTTCCACACGCAACAATGGAAACTCCCCTCTCACCTGTGGGACCGACAAAGCTAGAGGGGAGAGTCTCTAGATGAGGGATAGATCCCTCTAATGTATCTTTTAGGCCCTAGTTTCTCCTACTGCTAACAAACAAAATGGAAAAAAGGGGGGGGATGAAAAGGGAGAGAGAGATGCTGAAAACAGAACCTAAGCCTAAAAATGAAAAAAGGTGATACACCAGAAAATGTGACCCACCCAGCCTAAACATACACTTTTCACCAAAAATAAGTGCCTATACACTTCATCTGAAGTGAGAAGCTCTTTTGAAACAGTCAGCTAGGGGTCCGTGGAAGTACAGGGAGGAAAGAACTAGCAAAGGTGTTCTAGGACACACTTTGACAGCCTATTCACAGGCAACTATATTCCTCTAGAGACACTTCTGGCAGACCTGTAGAAAGGAGACTTCACAATACACTAGACATGCTGTGATCGATCTATGAAAGCATGAAAGACAATGACTTAACACAAAGGAGAAAACAGACATATACTTTAAAGTGCAAGCCCAGATAGAGGTAACAACAACTAGGTTCTGATTTAAGGTAAAAAATTGGCAGCTCTGCCTTACAAGCCCAAGAGATTTTTGGGTAGAGTTTTGCCTTAAGGCTAAAGGAGTGGATCCTTCTCAAATGATAAATTTTACAATTTATAGAGGAAGAAAGAGGCCATTTTGGCACCCTTTTACGAGTGACCCATGTGCCTTCTGAGCATTGGGATGAGGAAGCCACCTGAAGATAATGTTGTGTCAGCTCTTGTCAAGATTCAAAATTATGAGCCACATCATTTGCCTACTCATCAATGCATAATGAAGAAAAATGGGTCGCACCATTCACTGTTTACTCCTCTTGATGGTCGCATGGTAGGTACTGTGTCAACCACTAGAATAACTCCTTGAGTCGACACTTTCCTGCACCACTTAGATCACTTTGTCTATTTTTGCATTTGGTTACTTTACCTCCTCTGGCTCCTTTTGCTACTCCTTTGGCTCTTTCTGCTAAGAGTGCATATGCTTTTGACACGTGTCATAGTCTGCTACTTAGACACTTTGAAACATGGTCACTGACACATGGCAGCTTCCATCGAGCTGATAATGGGACGTGGCAACATCCACTCACCTCTGAGGGTTTCTTGAGAGTCAGGTGGAAGTTGACACGTGGCTATTTTTGCTTACTCTTTTCCTTTGATGATTCCTCTGCTATGAAATTTGACATTTGCATCCCTATCATCACTTAAAAACCCAACAGCTAGTTTGCGTGCTTAATTTTGATAGTTTTTGGGATGTCATCATCCTTGGCAAAGTTCATCGGGCCTTTTCTACAAGTTTTTTTCTTCGAGCCTTTTCCCACGGACAAAAAGTCTGCAAGAATTGCTGCTTTGAATTTTGTTGTTCCTTCGGGTTCTTTGGTTTTAGCCTTCATCAAATTTCTTCAAACTTTTTGTCTGAAGGAATTCCTTTAGACAAAAAGTCCGAAATAATTTAGCCTTAAGTCTTCTGCGTGCTTTTGAAATTCCTTTGGTTGCCTTTGAAACACTCCCTACCCTCCGCAAGGGCACTTGCCCTTCGACTTTAGGGTGCTCCCTTGAACCAAGCCGTCGAACCGATCGATTGAACCACTCGTTGAACCAGTTTAATGGTTCAACACTGCACGTCAAGCCCTTTGAACCATTCACTTTGAACTTTTCCCACTTGAACCAACCATTGAACCTAGTGTTAAACTGAAAGATTAAACTAATGCGTTGAACCAATGCATTGAACCAGTCTGTTGAACAGTTTCAATGGTTCAATGTTGTGTGCCGATGAACTTGTTGATTGATCCTAGGCTGATTGAACCAAACGTTGAACCTGAAGCTGCTTGAACCAAATGTTGAACCTGAAGCCGCTTGAACTAAGCGATTGAACCAGGTAAAGCGTTGAACCAACTGAATTGAACCAAGGCCAAAGAACTTAAGGCTTTGAACCAAGGCTGATTGAACCAAGGCAATGGTTCAATGGTTCAAAGATGCCAACCTTCCTTGTGATTTTCTTCAGACAAGAGCCCGAAGAAGCCTTACAAAACTCAACACTATCTGAAATTGATCCTTCATGCACCAAAGACTAACCCTACAGAGTCTGTAGATTTAGACCTATAGAGTTCGTAGAATTGGACCTATAGATTTTGTAGAAAAACTACAGAGTTCATAGAAATGGACAGATTCATGCAAAATCAAAAAATGAAAATGGCCCAGAATAGCAGGGACAAAAGGGGACCGATTTTTGGCCTGTTGGGCAAAAAATGGTCAACAAATTGGCAGCTCCCAGGGGAAGCATGCCTGTTATGCTTAGAGACTAGTTGCCTTGTATTCCATTGGGCTTAGAGTCAGAATGCAGCTTTGAAGAAAGGTTGGCAACAACCCCAAAGATCCAAGAATTAAACATGAAGCTTTTTACCCCAGATAAAGGGAAAACACACACAAGACTAAAAACACTACTTGTGCAAATTGCAATTAGGGAAAGTAGGAAAGAAATTGAAAGCAAACTACTATGTACAGCTAACCAAAAATGTTTGCCTCCCTCCTGCATCAAAGGGAAAATTTCTTAAGTCCCCTTCCTGGCTAGGGAACTTATGGTGCCAAACAAGTGGCTAAATGAGAAAAGGCTTTGGTGACTTGCTCCTCTTGCCTGTCACCTTGCTTGGCTTGTATCTGAGTGGATCAAAATCGAACATACTTTTGACATATATGTACTTTGCTTGTCCTTGGAATCTTGTTGAATGTTGGTCCCTCATACTAGTGCTCTTCACCAAGAAATCAGTGGCTGATGGCTTATCACCGTTAACCCTTTGATGTGCATAATCCCCTTGCAACGCATCATGGTTTGACTTGTTCTCTTTTACTTCATTGAAAAACATGTCAAACTCATCCTCTTCTCTCTCAAGGCCTTCTTGAAGAAGGGTGACTATGGTGATGTCTGAAATGGAATCACAAATTGACTACTCATCCCATAGGACATCACCTCTCTGTTCAAAAATTTCTTCTTCAAGGCTTTCCTCAAGGAAGACAGACCTCTCCTTTTCCTCCTCAAAGATCAATATCTCTAGATGTTCAAAGATATTCTCCTAATCCTCCTCCAACTCAGGGTCTTTGGCATATTAGTCCTCCTCATCAAAACAACAAAGAAGTTCATTAAACAGAGGGGAAGAGAGCTCACCATGCTGATGTTCCTTCTCATACCTACTGGAACATCCGCATGTATGTATGCCATGTGTCTTCTCCATTGATAACAAGGTCTTCACAAGGAGCATCGATGATGATTTCTTCTTCATTGTCGCTCATGACAGCCTCTTGGAAAACTACAGATTGGATCTTCTGGTCCTCACTCACCTCCTGTAGAATAGGTTCCTCTTTGAGAAGGGATGAAGTGGGAAGCTGATGATTAAACCCATGTGGAAGAGGAGGTAGTCCTTGAGCTAGAATCAAATGATTCTCCTCTTTCCACTTGGTCAACACTTCATCTATATCAGGTGTGGCCTTATAGCTCTCTTGGAGGTGTGTGGACGGGCTAGGTTTAGATAGGTCCATCACACATTGACTGAGGAATCTCTCTCTAGATTCCAACTCTACAATTCTCTTGGCCATATCCTCTTGGAAGAACCTTTCTTGGAGGTCACCAGCATTATCATGAGCAAGAGCAGCCTCATCTTCTTCAAGGTTTTGAGAAAAACCCTTCTTATCCTCCTCCCTGCCCCATGATTCTACTATTTTTCCCCAGTACAGGATCTCGGAATTAGAATTTTGCTCCTATGAACAGGTAGCAACTTTATTTTCTCCAAGGTCTTAGGGCTCCTCTATGAGGTCTAAAATTTCTATCTCTCTTTCACAAAGCAGTCTCATCTTAGCCTCTAAATCTTTAAGTTGTTCAGCTAGATTATCCTGAAAGAGTCTTTCTTGGAGGTCACCAGCATCATCATGTTGAGTAAGAGCAGTTTCGAGAAAGATGTGCTGGTTCATAAAGTTTCCCCCAAAAGAATATTCATGATCTAAGGAGTTTAGAAGGTTCATCTCCATGGGAGGCTGTTCTAGTTCCCTTTAATGCTTGAAAGGCTAGGCACACAGGATCGAGAGCAGATGCATCAGATGAGCCAGAGTGAGCAAGTGCCATCTGATAGAAAGGATTTGGTGCACAAGAGGGGGCTTTCTTTAGAATAAGAGGGGGCACACAAGGCTAACTACCTTGAATAAATAGATTTCTCCATTTTGCTACCTCCTCTTCCATGGATTACAAGGCTTGAACTTGCCTAAACAAACACTCCTCTTTATACATCAGCTCTTGATGATATCCATACTGCTCCTCTAGTCTGTCAATCTCCATTGTCTGCTTCTCAAACTCTAGGGCTACTTCCCTTATTGTTGTAGGGAAACTAGGAGGGCTACTTGGGGAGATGCCATAAAAAGGCTGAGCTTGATCAAAATTATAGGAAGGAAAACAAGGTCCATGATTTTGTGCAAAGGGATTATACATACAAAAGTGATTTCTTAATGGCACCAAGGCTGCTTAACCAGCTAATTCAACTCAGAGTTGCCATTGGTGTTGATGCAAAAGCCTCCAAAGGCTGGTTGGTTGAAGAACACACCAAAAATTCTTCAACTCTTTAGACAAAACTTGTCCTAGTTGGTCCCACCGAGCATGCCAAAAACTGTTGACATAGTGGATTGCACCTGGGGACAGAAGGCCGAGCTCCTACCTTTCCACACGCAATAATGGAAACTCCCCTCTCACTTGTGGGACTGGCGAAGTTGGAGGGGAGAGGCTCTAGATGAGGGTTAGCTCCCTCTGATGTATCTGTTAGGCCCTGGTTTCTCCTACTACTAACAACTAAAATGAAAAGGGGGAATGAAAAGGGAGAGAGAGATGCTGAAAATAGAACCTAAGCCTAAAAAATGAAAAGGTAATACACTAGAAAATGTGACCCACCCAGCCTAAATATACACTTTTCACCAGGAAGAAATGCCCATACACTTCATCTGAAGTGGGAAGCTCTTCTGTAATAGTTAGCTAGGGGTCCATGGAAGTATAGGGAGGAAGGAACTAGCAAAGGTGTTCTGGGACACACTTTGATAGCCTATTCACAGGCACCTATATTTTTTCTGTAGACACTTCTGGCAGACCTGCAGAAAGGAGACTTCACACTGCACTAGACATGTTGTGATCGATCTATGAAAGCATGAAAGATAATGACTTAACACAAAAGAAGAAAATAGACATATACTTTAAAGTACAAGTCCAAATAGAGGTAAAAAAGCTAAGTCCTGATTCAAAGTAAAATTTGGCAGCTCTGCCTTACAAGCCTGAGAGATTTTTGGGCAGAGTTTTGCCTTAAGGCTAAGAGAGTGGATCCTTCTCAAATGAGAAATTTTACAATTTATAGAGGAAGAAAGAGGGCATTTTGGCACCCTTTTACGAGTGACCCATGTGCCTTCTGAGCATTGGGATGAGGAAGCCACCTAAAGATAATGTTGTGTCAGCTCCTGTCAGGATTCAAAATTATGAGTCGCACCATTTACTTGCTCATCAATGCATAATGAAGAAAAATGGGTTGCGCCATTCACTGTTTATGCCTCTTGATGGTCACATGGTAGGTACTGTGTCAACCACTAGAATAACTCCTTGAGTTGACACTTTACCATGCTACTTAGATAACTTTGTCTATTTTTGCGTTTGGCTACTTTGCCTCCTCTAGCTCCTTTTGCTACTCTTTTGGCTCTTTCTACTGAGAGCACATTTGCTTTTGACACGTGTCGTAGTTCGTTGCTTAGACACTTAGAAGACACTTTGAAACGTGGTCACTGACATGTGGTGGCTTTTGTCGAGCTAATAATGGGACATGGTAGCATCTTCTCACCTCTGAGGGTTCCTTAAGAGTCAGGTGGAAGTTGACACATGGCTATTTTTGCTTACTCTTTTCCTTTGATGATTCCTCTATTGTAAAATTTGACATTTGTGCACCTGTCATCGCTTAACAACCCAACGACTAGTTTACGTGCTTAATTTTGATGGTTTTTAGGATGTCACCATCCTTGGCAAAGTTCATCGAGCCTTGTCAGGATACCACTTGTCAGGATACAAAACACCTGTGAACCTTACACACACACACACCTATAGATCAACGATCTTACTTACCATGTAGATCTCCTGTAAGGGCCATGCTCACCTAATGACCAAGATCATACATACATGAAGAATCTAGCTGACTCTCCAATCCAGAACCCACCTTGGTACTGCTGTGGAATTAGGAGGAACACCCTTGCTCACCTCACACACAGAAGGAGCTAACTTTGCTCAACTCAAACTAGAACAACTTTACAATACAACCATGAGTCTATTATATAGATCTCATCCAAACAATAATTAGACATCTAATTACAATAATTAGATCCGCAGCTCTTAGTCTATAATTAGCTCTAATCATGCAAACACTTGGTTCGTTAGCTACTGCCTGTAACATCCGCAGTCTGAACCACACAGGTGACCGACGTCGGTCCCTGTCTACCTGGAGGTGACCGACGCCGGCCGATCCCTGACCGATGTCGGTTGCTTCTCTTTGCAATCCTGCCGACGTCGGCTGATCAGACCGACGCCGGTTGCTCTGCAACTCAGCAACCTCCTCTCCTGTTTGCATCAGTGAAGCTTTTAGCTCCACAACCTAAAAATAATGGGACATGGTAGCATCTTCTCACCTCTGAGGGTTCCTTGAGAGTCAGGTGGAAGTTGACACATGGCTATTTTTGCTTACTCTTTTCCTTTGATGATTCCTCTATTGTAAAATTTGACATTTGTGCACCTGTCATCGCTTAACAACCCAACGACTAGTTTGCATGCTTAATTTTGATGGTTTTTAGGATGTCACCATCCTTGGCAAAGTTCATCGAGCCTTTTTTACAGGTTTTTTGCTTCGAGCCTTTTCTCGCAGATAAAAAGTTTGAAAGAATTGCCGCTTTGACTTTTGTTGTTCCTTCAGGTTCTTTGGTTTTAGCCTTCCCCAAATTTCTTCAGACTTTTTGTCTGAAGGAATTCCTTCAGACAAAAAGTCTAAAATAATTTAGCCTTAAGTCTTCTATGTGCTTTTGAAATTCCTTTGGTTGCCTTTGAAATGCTCCCTGCCCTCTACAAGGGATCCTAAACCCAGAACTACCCTTTGCAAGGGCACTTGCCCTTTAGCTTTAGGGTGCTCCCTTGAACCAAGCCATTGAACCAACTGGTTGAACCACTTGTTGAACCATTTCAATGATTCAACGCTACACGCTAAGCCCTTTGAACCATTCACTTTGAACTTTTCCCACTTGAACCAACCGTTGAACCTAGTGTTAAACTGAAAGATTGAACCAACACGCTGAACCAATCCATTGAACCGTTTCAATGGTTCAATGTTGCATGCTAATGAACTTGCTGATTGATCACAGGCTAATTGAACCAAACGTTGAACCTGAAGCTGCTTGAACCAAATGTTGAACCTGAAGCTGCTTTAACTAAGTGATTGAACTAGGTGAAGCATTGAACCAACTGAATTGAACCAAGGCTGAAGAACTTAAGGATTTGAACCAAGGCAATGGTTCAATGGTTCAAAGATGCCAACCTTCTTTGTGATTTTTTTCAGACAAGAGCCCGAAGAAGCCTTACAAAACTCAGCACTCTTTGAAACTGATCCTTCATGTGCCAAAGACTAACCCTATAGAGTCTGTAGATTTAGATCTGTAGAGTCCGTAGAAATGGACCTGTAGAGTCCATAGAAATGGATAGATTTATGCAAAATCAAAAAATGAAAATGGACCAAAATAATAGGGACAAAAGGGGACCAATTTTTGGCCTGTTGGGCAAAAAATGGTCAAAATTTACAATAATGAACTCAAAAATGCAATTGTATCTCTTAAAACTGAGTCATTATGGTTTTAGAAGGGTTTTAGAGCACCTATTTGACTTAACGATTATTAATAGAGTTAATTCATTATAAAATACAATAAATGCATATAATATTGAGTTAATAGGGTTCCAAACTCACAATAATCCTATTTAAACCAACTCTTATTTACCTTCATGTACTGGACATTTGAAAACTGCCTTCACTAGCTTGTTAGTAGCTGTTAGTTAAAGGAATAAAAGAAACCTCTATCAAATTTAGACTTGTGAGTTATTTATAAACATGGTTTTAGCCTGATTAATTTTGTATGATATTTTATATACATTTTTTAATTTTTAATCAATGAATGGAGTCTTCTTTAAAACTTTTACATAATCAACTTTGACCAATGGTGGCAAAATTGTCAACATTCTTGGTGACTTTGTTAGGATATTTACCTGTTAAACACTCAAAACCAGTATTTTTATCCATAAGGATATGGATTTATAAAAAAATCACCAAATATAAAACTAAAAATTCCTTTTCAATCAATTATAAAACTAATAATTCTCTTAAGCAACTACAACACTTGTGCTTAAGCACTTATTGAATTGAAAACTATAACAACTATCAATTGAAAAATGTGCAAGATGACACTTAGAGGAAAGTTAAAAATAAAAATAATAATAACATGTGAATAACATCAATTTTATTAAAATTAAATCTAACACTACTAATCTAACCTATACTAATCTATTTTAACTACTAGAGTCAGTCTTATACAAAACCATTAACTGGTAGTGTAAAGTAGCTACCCTTCTTCACCAAGCTTATGTGACTAGAAAACTTGATGGTAGAGATGAGAGAATGGAATAGAGATAACTATATTATGATCATGACATAGTTTTTTTCTTTAAAATCAGCCTTATACAATTCATCTACTTTGCTTGAAACATGAGTAACCTGAAGTGCACACTTGGGCTGATTTTGAACATGTTTAGGCTCTTCTTCATGTTTTAAAATGAACATGATAGGTAGTATATGTTCTATGTTAGCCTCCAAATGAGATATATATATGATATGACATGCTCTTTTTACAGTATGTATCTTACCAATCTTATCTTTATAACAAACCTCTACCTCTTCACAAGATGGTTGGTCAAACTGAATAAATTGAGATGGACCTTATTGCATACTTATAAGATTGGCTTCAAGAAGAAATAAATCCTACTTATAATATTTTAAGAGTGAATAAAAATATGCAAACTAATTGATAGGTTGTTAACCTTACTTAATAAAATTGAATAATTCATCATTAAGTGGAATTACCTCTTGGAATGTTAGATTTTGGGTGACTAACTCTTTCTTTCCAAAGCTGCCCTTTTCTATTTTTGCTAGCCCATATTCTCCTTACATAAGATTAAAACTTAATCTAATTACCTCAAATAAGTCTTAAAACTTCCTTTCATTAGGTTGTACATCAATTAGGTTTTCTTGTGTCTCATCGAATTCCTCTTTGCAATAGGTAGAGGCTCATCAGTTTGAAATAAAAAAGGAAGTTAAAAATAGAAATCTACCTTGTCTTGAGGGTTATCAACTTATGATTCATTTGGAAAGATTACAACCCCCAATGTAGATTCATCTTGATTTGCTTGAACTGAAACTTTTAAATATTTAGACTATTCCTCAAGGGCTACAATATGATCTTATTCTATGTCAAATTGAATCTCATATGACCAACACAACTATTTATCACCCTCTCTTAAAAAAAAATCCTCTTCACCTATATGTTCTTCTTTTCCCTCCATACAATAGGTCCTTCAAAAAGGGAGATGGTGGGAGGGAAAGAGGTTCCATTTGGTGGCATAATAATATAGGTCATTATTGAATGCTCTTGAATGGGCTTTGGGATTAAAGAGGCATTAATAAGGCTTTCATTCTATATTTATTTGAAATAAGGGAAAGAAACTTGTGTTAGGAAATCATGTTTCAATGCTTCATACTTATCTTTCCACTCAATAACCAATCTCTCACATTATTGATCTTGATCTTTATGGACAACTTCAACTTGGGGGATGGGTGGAGGGCTCAAAAAACTTGAAAATTTTCTTGGTTTGGATTCAACAACTTTCTCCTTATCTTGATTTTGGATACGCATAGGAAAAATCTCTTTCTCAAGAGTAGGCATGACATAATCATGGGTCTTGATCCAAGAAGGTTTTTAATATGAAATGGTATTAGAATCTTTCATATGATTAGGATTCCTAGGCTTAAAACTTATAATATTGAAACAAGTAGACTCTGTTGAAGGTTCAAGAGATTCTAGTTCTTCTTATTTCCAACATGGAATTGTGGACTCAATTCTTTGTACTGTTATGGGCAGCTATTGTATGAGTTTTTTTGTGGCCTCATTGTGTGTGTATATATATATATATATATATATATATATATATATATATATATATATATATATATATATATATATATATATATATATATATATATATATATATATATATGCAAGCTCTTTTTTATGCCTATTGTATATCTCTTCCCTATCAATCTCCATACATTGTCTCTCAAAGTCAAGTATTATTTCTTGCACACTTTTTTTAGGTTGATTAAAAAGAACATGATTTTGCTAAGGATGATTGAAAATATGATTAGGGGTGGGAAGGGGTAAATATCATGAGCATATTGATATCCTTCTAGTTTAGTGCTACTTGAGGTGAATCCATAAATATTCTCATCTTGATATGAGGGACATGAAGGTATAAAAGTTACATTTTGACCAAAAGAATGATATGGATACATACCAATTGATGCTCTTTAGGCATTTAGACTAATTAAACCAACTATATATAACTCAGAGTCACTAAATACTAAGTAATTAAGAAACATCTTTTCTAAAAAAATTTAAAACTAGCACCAATTTTTAGCAATTTTTTGTGTTATTATCCCACTAGGTATGCTAGAAATTATTATCACTCAGAAGTACACCCTATTGATAACGTGTGCATGTTCTCACTTCTATTGACAAAATTAAAACTCTCCAAGGTGTGATACCTTGTATTAGATATAATCTCCATATCAAATTATGTTTATATTTGTTACACTCACCTACTTATCTCTAAATTATCTAATTATGTGCTTTCTTGACTAGGAAAAGGGTAGAAGGAGCAATGCTAAAGCTAAAAATGAAAACTAAAAAATTAGGGTGATGCACTAATATTAAGGTTAATTATGCCTATGATTAATACACTTTTGAATCTAAATAACCTATACAAATTCATACAATGGCTCTTACATCAGTAATTCATACATAGGTCTTGACAGACACTCACACTAGCTTGGAAGGAATGAATATTAGTTGAATTCACTTATAGATTAGATAAAAATTAGACTCAAACATTTTATATGATCTAAAGTCATTATAATTTAATCATAAATGTGATATTTATAGATAAACATAAAAAAAAAAAAAAAAATCATTCACTAAGTTACATCAATGAAAATTAAGAACACACTTTATGACCAACTTGAAAATGGAGAAAAAAATCAGCTCTTTATTACTTTAAAGGTGAGATAGTCCAAATTTTAGTAGAGTTTCAATAATTTAAAAGTATAATCTCCTGATTATCATTAAAAAATGAATGTACATATAAAAATGAAGAAGATAGAGAGAAGACAATAAGATCTAGATGAATCTCTATTAGTCCTAGTTCACTCCTCCTTCAACTTCACTACCAACTCAACCTTGAACTGAAACTTCAAACTTTAAAACACACTTCTCAAATTCCAACATAGAATTTTAGGATTCTAAACATTATTTCCATTATAATATGGTATGGTAATTAGGGAGATAATATTTTTTAATTTTTTTAAAATTCAAAGGTCTCTTGCATACTTTGAAATTCTTCAGTCTTGAAGAGATCTTCAGTTAACTCCTCTTGAACTTGAAACTTGTATTAAACTCCTTTTAATATTCAATTAAATTATTTTGATCTTGAATGAATATTAATTTTTAATTTATTTACCTTTTATTTTTATCTTTCATTTTGACTTGAGCTTCTTAACTTGTAACTTGGAGTTTGATTTCACTTATCTTGACTTGCAACTTGCATGCATCTTAACTTTCTAAATTTAGCCCAAAGGGGGCATAGTAGGAGAGAGATTGCATGTTGAAATTATAAGGGATATCTTACACAAAAATATGTCCTAAAATATTAACAAATACTTGAAATCAACTTCTCCACTTTTTCATATTTTGAACTCCACTTTTCTAGGGTTAACTGAGGATTCTTTTTGTTGACTTGACCTTTTCTAAATTTAGTCAAAATAAGAGTGACCTGTATTTTGATATTTTATCTCTCATAAAATATTATATAGACATTAAATTAATTTTAAACATTATAATACATCAAAGCATAATTTCATGTCAAATTTCATGAGATTTCATTTAATAAAACTCAAAATATGCATTTTTTGGTGTTGACTAGTTTGTATTAATTCATTTCTAAATCCATGCAGGTATGAGTTTTACCATTTTATTAATTTTTATAAGGAATAAATACCTACTTATTTTTGAATTAATACCATTAATAATCCCTCTAAATATTTTAACAATTGCATGTGCTCAACTAATCTCTTAAACCTCTCAAAAATTGCCTTCTTTGACTGTCTCTCTTGCTTGCTTAAAACCCTAATACATGTACCTTTGTATTTATTCATTTTTTAAATCAAAATTTTGATTTTTTAAAAAAAAATAAGGTATTTTATTCCACATGATATCTCAAATAACTTTTATTTACAACAAGGAACTCAAAAATGCAATTATATCTCTTAAAACTGGGTCATTAGGGTCTAAGAAGGGTTTCAGATCACTTATTTGACTTAATGATTATTCATAAATTTAAGCCTATGTAACATAAAATAAATGTATAAAATATTTAGGTAATAGGGGCCCCTAAATCAAACTAATACCATTTTAACCAAATCTGTTTTACCTTCATGTACTAGGCATTTGAAAACTATCTTCACTAGCTTACAAGTAATAGCTAGTTAAAGGAATGAAAGAAACCTTTGTCAAAATTTGAAGTTATGAGTTATTCCTAATCATGGTTTTAGCTTAATGAATGTTGTATGATGTTTTAGGTACATTTTTTAATTTTAACTCTATGAATAGAGTCTTCTTGAAAACTTGCGCATAAGTAATTTTGACCAATGGTCATAGAATTATCAATAGGAATGAACTTGTGATATAGTTCGTAGTATAGACTGTGTACTAATTAACCATGTCACAACTTGATTAAGGTAATATTAATTATTTTTAAAAGTTTTTTTACATTTTTGAGTGAAGGTCATGGCATTATCAAATGATCTAAGGGATCTCATTTTATTATCGTCACCTCTCTTGTTTTAGATGTGTGCATGTTATTCCCTTTCCCTTTTTACATTGAAGGACGTGAATTTAATTTCAATTATTTGGGTATATTAATGACCATGGAAAATATTCCTTATTTAGACACTGTTTTATGATTATATATAACCTCAGTCATATACACTTGGCAGACTTGGACCTTGGTTGTTTCTCTCAATTTTAGATCTTTCTCACTTCTGCAAGTATCACATCTACTCTATCTTATTCCCCATGGCCTATATATTAGTCTAACCAATATTATTTTGATGACCCAAGCCTTATGTTAGGTTGTGGAGCTAAAAGCTTCACTGTATTCAAACATGGAGGAGGTTGCTGAGTGTCACAGTCACCAGCATCGGTCAGGCCAACCGACGTCGGTCAGGGGTGAACAGGAAGCTACCAACATTGGTAGGAGTCGGCCGATGTCAGTCACCTCCAATTAGATAGGGACCAACATCAGTCACTTGTGCGATTCCAGAACTGTTCGTTGCATGAATAGTTAGTTTGTTGAACCGGTTGTTTGCATGTAAAGACTATTTCGAGTCTTAAGCTGCGTGTCTAATTATTGTAAATTAGAAGTCTAAGTTATTTTTTAGTGTGGGATCTATTTATAGACCCATTGGCATGTATTGTAACAAGAGCAATAAAGGAAGGCAAGGTAGATCCTTCCAATTGTAAGATCATTTGATTTGCAGGTTGTTGCAAGTTCATGGTAGATCTGCATGGTAAGTAAGATCATTTGAGTTCCAGATTGTTGCAAGTTCATGGGAGATCTACTTGAAGTACTTTGAGTACTTGTGTACTGGTAGTGTTATTACTAACTGATTAGAGGTGAACACCAACTCTATGTTTGAGTTGTGTGTTGGGACCATTTTTGGTAGGAGAGTGAACTCTTGATTGAAAATTATTGGGAGCCCTTGAGGTGTGGGAAGCCTCACAGAGGTGTGAGAAGAAGTGGCATCTTCTTTATTGTATTTTGTTTTTGAATGAGTATTAATACAAGATTGTGTATTGTCTCTCATATTCTGTGTCATTTGTGAATTTTAGTTACTTGTTCATTCTGGTATAATTCTGTGATTAGTTGCTTATACAAGGTAATCATATTGTACTCTTATTGAGGAGTTGGATCCTGACAGTTGGTATCAGAGCATTTATATTCTAGATTCCTTATCACCTTATATATTACTCATAATGCTCAAAATATACTTATCTTCTACCTCTACAATTTTTGAGCCTGTACCTATTTCCTTGCTCCCTAGACACTAACATTTGGGATATACACTAGCATTGACATTAGTGTCCTAACCTTATGCAAGTGTCTAGTGCCATAAAGTTATCCAATTTGAAAATAAAGCATATCCTAATGGTCATCCTAAGTGATCTAATGTAATTTATTACTCCAATAGGTATTGATATAAATACAAGATCAACCCTCATTCATTCCTCCCCTAGCAAAAGACCAAAGAGACCAAGGCAACTTATCAAAAGTACTTTATCAAGCATTTAATTTAATAAAACTTCCATATTTCCACACAATGCATAGGTACAACACATATATAAGTCTAAAGTAATAAAGGAATAGCCTAAGAGCCTAATTTTCTAAGTTACAAGTTAGATCATTGTTGTACTTTCTTATTACATATTCTATGATTCACACACAAGCCAACATGTAGGTAATAATTACATGAGTCTAAGTCCCTCTTCTAAAGTATTGGCTATGTAAGTAGTGCCTTCTAATAATAGGGTATTTGGAGTTAGATCGACATCATGTGTCCATTAGCCTATTTTTTCTCAAGGTTACTATGAATATAGAGAATTAGGGATTTACCATTTCATAAGAATAAACAGTCCATGACCCATATCTAAATACATCAAAGTGAAGATGAAAAAAAAACCCAAAACCATCTAGGTGGTCACATCCTTTTCCAAAAATTATTTCATACATGACACTTGTATAGAACCTAGATAGTAGTGTCAATGCAACCATCCTAGGATGATGTTAGTGTTTAAAACACCAAAAGTAGCAGATCTAGAATCTGACGACTATTCCAAAATCTTCTTTCAACATGCTTTCTACCTGTTCTAGATTTAGAACTACATTAGCATTAGAACAAACTAAGTATATGCATAATGAATTCATCATATGCCTAAATTTGAATTTAGCATATAATTAGATTGTTATAAATCTAATTATCACCCTTGTGGCATTTCCTTTCTATATACCCCTTTAATCAAATCTAGGGTTAATAATAAGATCACCTAGATCATTTTAGGGTTAAACATTTAGTAAACCTGATCTTTGAACATCATTTCTTCCAAAGCATACCCTATAGGATTATTATTACTTGTTTCCTCCTAATCTTTATTTACTTCATATATTTTATCATGGATGATATTGATTACTCTGATGACTATGTTTATGAAACTATCCAACTCTCCCTCAATGAAGGAATTAAAATTGACTAATATTGCATTCTTTCAAGTGCTAAAACATGTTGTCTAAAAGCCTTGAATGGTGGTAGTTGTTATCCCTCTAATCAAGTCCATGTTTCAACCACTTTAAGAGATGATTTGATCCATCTTAAGGAAGATAAAAATACTTTAGCCATACTTCCAACACCACCATTATATGACTTTGGCATTTGATACTTGCAAAAGTATGGATACTAAGGCCAAGGATTATGAAAACATGAGCAAGGTATAACCCACCCTTTATATCTTAAATATAACAATACAAATAGTCAAGGTTTGGGGTTTTTAAAAACATCTTTGAGTTACCAACCATTCAAATCAATTAAACATGTATATTTTACCAAAAAAGTGGATACACATGACTAAGAGGTTCCTTCATTTGATCGCCAATTTTTTTAACTACATAAAGATATTATGGATAATTTACAAATAACCAATAAGGGGGACATATCTTCAATAAAATTGAATAAAACCCCCAAAACTCCTACATTCCCAAATAATATCCATCTATTCAAAGGTGATGGTTTTTTCCCACCTTCATTTAAAGCAAATTATATATCAAAAAATGTGCCCTTACCAAAGTTTTCCCAAGATAAAATTGTTATACCCTTACCAAATAAAAATGAAACAAATTATTCAAATGGTATAAGCTATTCAAATGATATATCAAATATACTAAATTTTAAATATCCCATATCATTACCAAAATGTCCTAAATTCAGTGATCATGAACTTTCACTTGTTATACATGAAGATGATGATACTCATATGCCTAGATTCAAAAAAGTCATGATAAACACCACTACTCCCATATAATATCTAATGTCTATGATGACCACTATTGTGATAGGAAATAATCCATATGTAGTGAAAGAGCCCAAGGCTCAAATGTGTAGAAAGATGAATTTTTTGGTTGATCTCAATAACATAATTTATTCATCAGAGATAATACAATTATATAAGAATGGTCATAGAACCATTCACCCTAAATAAGTTAGTTGTTCTAACAACTAACTTCTCCTAACAAAATATAAGATGGTTGTTCTAACAATTTTTATTCTCTCACACCTAAAAACACTACGAGAGTTGTTGTACCAACTCATAAATAATTATATATTATATTTATTTACTCATATCAGGATTAATTCCTAACATTCTTCCCTTTAGTTCTAACATGGGGCAAGAGATTTGAATGTCAGTTTCAATCGATAAAACATTCAATTACAATAAAAGAAGTGTCATATTTGACTCTTATAAAATGATGCAACACATTTTATTGACAAAAAATGACACTTAACTCTCAATTTTATTTTATTTTGACTTTTTTGACATAAAATGGAGTTTTAACAAAGAGCTATGACTTAAATTTTGAAGAATAATATAAAATACTAATATTATAAATCTAAAATACTAAAAAAAAACATGACTTTACTTTATCTAAACTCATTATAGGGCTTTAAAACTTATGACTTTGCAATGAACATAAATCAGCTTTAACAAATATAATAAAAACTACAAACATAAAATACCAAATATTAAACTTAAAAAAACACTATATAAACATACCGTAAAAGTTTAAAATAACTTTTTAAGACAAAATACATGACTTAAACCTAAACCTAAAATACCATACACTTAAATAAAAAATTATAACTTAAAATATAAACTTAAATATATACATGCTAAAGATGTCGTGAGGAGATCAGGTTGGAGAGCTTTGTAGTGAGAAAGCGTGCAGATCTTATGAACAACCTTTGATGGTTTTGTGTTTTACTTACAACTTGACAAGTGTGATAAACACATATATTAGTTGTAAAAATATTCTTATGTGAAAGCTAGGTCATATGGTTGTTGGATTGGGATTGGAGTTAATATTTAAGTGTGATATTGGTGGTAGAGAGGAGTCTAAGTTAAGTTTGATGATAGGGTCACTGGTCAAGTTGGGAGCCTGATCTAGATGTGTTTGTGAAAGGTGTTGACCTTGAATGTAGTCCATTGGGAGAACTTAAAATTATAGATGTAGAAGATCTACAAGTAGATTTGTTATCAAGTTGATGTTGTGGTGAGTCGTTGCTGAGAAGGTATAGAATGGCTTAGGCATTGTGGAGTCAGTGAAGTTGGATGTTGGATGTTGGA
Organism: Torreya grandis; assembly: GCA_037957365.1. NCBI lineage: Eukaryota > Viridiplantae > Streptophyta > Pinopsida > Cupressales > Taxaceae > Torreya > Torreya grandis. Next base: position 1,547,839 of record JARHVA010002479.1, read on the forward strand.
TCAATCTAAATGAAAGAATATAGTTATACCTCTTTTATTGATCATCTTGAATTATTATTTTATTGTGGCAATCTTAAGCATCAAGATCTATAGCCATTCGAAGATTAATGCACAAGCTTTATGTGTTATGAGCTAAAATAAATGTGAATCATTGAAGAGAAGAGTTACATGCTGAATAGAGGAAATCGTAGAGATTTATTTCCATTTTTGGCTATTATCTTCTTTTTATGCACATATCTTCTCCAAATTTGTAGACACTACAAAAATACTTTAAATAGAAAACTCCATAAAACCTTTTGTATATATCTATATAAATAATCTATAGAATATATATACTTCTTTTAACTTTTTAGAGACATATATCATTTTTTCATTTAAATTCTCTGAATGCACACAGAGAATAGGATGGGTGAGAAAACTAGGAAAGATATGAACAAGATGAAAAAGAGAGGAATGCAAATGGATGGCGAAAGATAAGTGAATTTTCATGTGGTCTATATTGACCAAATTTGACCCCAAGTCAAATTTGGTTCAACCCCTACTATTTTAAACTTTTGAGGAAAGTTTCATATGTCCTATGGGGTCTCATATTGTCCCACATATGTCTCACTTTCCCTTCCCCTAGTCTTTATTAAAGCTCACCTCCCTTGTACTGACCTAGTCAACCAAAGTCAACATGGTCAAACCTATTCAAACTTAGTCAAAGTGCCCATTTGTGTTTAATAGGTCCTAATATGGGTGTTGACATGTTTTTGAATGTTCTCAAGTCATGAATTTATCATGTGATAGGTTTCATGTGTAAAAAGGGTCATTTTACCACCTTTTTAGCTCAATTAAATGACTTTTAAGGACTTTCAGATCAGGGTCAGTTTTAGCATGCATGAAGATGAAATTTCTTAAGAAAATGGTAAAATTAATGATTAGAGGGAAATAAAATCTCAAGTGATGATTGGATAAGTTTGAGGCTAGATTAAAAAACCTAAAAAAAACCTTTCTAGAAGCCTTGGAAGCAAACAGTATACCCTACATAAGAAGGGTTGTAGTCATGCATGAAGGAAACCCTTAAGCCTAGAAGCCAAAATGAGGATCATGTGCATTTTTAAATTTATCCATGCTTTAAACTTGACTAATTCATGTTTTTAGAGGCAAATTTAAGGTTTTTAAGCTGTAAAGAGGCAAATGAAGCCATTGGAGGGTCAAGTGAAGTTTCAAATGGCAGGTAGACCTATTGATAAGGTATAGGCCTAATGTCAAACAGGGGTAAGGTTTCATTTTTTGATCTTAAGGAGATATTCCAATGAATGAGGCATGTTTTTGGAACATATATAGAGGTGAATGAACCATTGGTTGGCAAATAAATCCATCAATAAACCATTCTTTGCTTAAAATGACTTGAACCCTCATAGAAGTGCACCAAATGACTCTAATGGTCAAGATCAAATGCTCATAACTTTCATGAAATGATGCATGGGACCTGGAGGCATTTAGGAGAGTTGGATAAGGTCCTTGAGGAGCCTTTAGTGGAATTTGGAGGGAATTCTAATGTGCCATTTTCATGAAAAAATGCTAAGAGGGCTAGTCACTTCAAAACCATCTCAAACCCTATTGTGTGACCTGATGGTAGAAATCAAGTTAAAATTTCCTCCAGATGGATGAATTTTACCATGAGTATAAAATAGAATTTGTTTCCAACTCCATGAAGGTCAAAGCCATGGGACTAGATTGTATGAAATCCATATAGGTAGATCATAAATTAGGTTTTCTTGACATTTTATTATGTATTGCAGATCTTAAAGATGATCAGTGGATGTCAATCACTTTGGGAGGTAGTTTGGGACTTAAACCAACTCCTCATACAATTTTCAAACCTTAAAAATACTTACAAATGCCTATGCCAGGTCTCTAACTTCAACATGTCTATGGCATCTAGAATGACATAGTGAAGAGTATGGTAACTCAAATTTGGTGGCTTTTCATGATTTATCTAATGAAGCCAAGCATATGAGGTATCCTAACACATGCCACAAGATCTTTGGTATGGATCAGTTAGGAAAGATACAAATATTTAAGTGCTAAGTGTCAAATAAAGCCTATTGGAGAGTATGGTTGCAAAGTGAGGATGAGCTTGTGTAAGAGAATTTCATGATGAAGAAGACTACCAATGTAGGCAAAATCATCTTTATAACTCCCTCTTCTCCTCACACATAATACATTTGTCCACCACTTACTTTGGAGTGCTCAAGAAAGCCCATGATGAAGACAGTTTCCAAAAGGAAGAATGATTGAGAGGATTGATATGCCACACTTGGAAGAGGAGGCTAATTTGGGATGTGATCAAGTGCAATTCAATTTCATGACTCTTATTACACCTCATCCACATGTATTTCAATTGATTCCACCTTTAACACTTGTCTTTGTGCCTCTGCAACTTCTCTCTTCTCTCTCTTCTTCCAAATTTTATAAATGTAAGCCATTTTGGCTATTAAAAAGGGACCACAACTAGTATAGTGAAGCCTTGCTGGTATGACATTGCATTTTGTCCTTAAACATTGAATACAAGTCTACTATTGGTTTTTGAACATCCTTGTCTAAGTGTGTGAGTGACGAATAGTGGAGCTAAGTGATAACATCATCCTATCCTCTTTATCCTTCATGTTGAAGTAAGAGTTTTGATTTTAGCAGGTCATGTGATGTGTGTTGATAGTATTAGGATCTTCTCCATGTAAGTAATTGACTCTATGGTGTGCAATCTACCCTTGGATCAGTTATCTTTTTTATTTTCCAAAGTATTCTACCTTCACATTGAAACACTATGTTAGGATCCTTCAATGCCTAGAGTTGGTCTTGGAAAGCTTTATAGCTTAGTAGGAATGTGATATTCATGTGTATATGTGTCTTGGTGTATCAACTCTTTAGGATAGTTTCCTTTCCATGAAAACTTCTAACCCTTTTCCCATAAACAAGCATTATATTAGGTTATGTGCACTTCAAGAAGAATCTAGGGAGCTAGCCCTTATAATCTAGATATTCATCTCTCTTACAAGTTCACCCACAACTTGAGAGATGATTCAATGTTGCATCAAATTATAGGAACTTCATAGAGTGTCCTAGGGTACACAATTTGATGACAATAGTTATAGCACACCTGATAGGATAACTGGTCCTAATTGCTGCTATGTCAAGGTGAATGTTGGTCTTAACAAGCCCAAGGTTGTAGTAGTGTTTCTAATCCAACATCTGGTGACTATAAAAGGTGAGAATCTCTGGTTGTAGATCAAGTTCTTCATATTGTACTTCATATTCCTCACTAGATCATCTTCTAAAAGAGCATTCAATCAAGTCCCTCTACCTAAAACTCCTCTTGAGGAACAAGATCTTGAACAAGAAGGTTTTGAAGAAGAAGATGAAGTTGGGGAGATAAGAGATCAAGAGGAGGAAGAATATATATCTAGGCTACATCCTTTCCCAGCCTTCAATACTCAAAATCTAATTAATCTTCCTGCATATGACCCTATTCCTCTTAATGCTACCAAAAGTCTCCCTAGCTTCAATGGAGAGGGTCTTATTACCCCATCTGAGCACATTAGGGACATCTCAAACTTTTACAACTTCCACAATATCACCTAAGTTGACATATCTATTATACTACTTGTTATGTCTTTGAAGGTTAAAGCACTTGATTGGTATAGGACATTGGGAGGTGGTTACATCACTAGTTCGGATGGCTTTGGAGAGTTATTGGTGAATAGGTTTGAGAATAAAAGTGACCATGCTTCACTAATCCATCATTTGAATGTGATAAAGAGGAGTCTTAATGAACCCATGGGAGATTTCAATGAAATATTTCAAAGGACCTAGTATATATTTCCACCTATCATGAGGCCTCCTCCAAGTTGTGTTCCCTACCTATCTCAAGGCTATTGGCACTGATGTGGTAGTAATGTTGTAGGCAATGGGAGGATTCACTCTACCTAATACATATGAGATAGCTATTGAAGCTGAGAGTAGTTTGATACAAGTTAGGAAGTTACCTCCAAGAGTCTTTATGCCTCTATTTGAAACTCCAAGTGTAGCATAAGTTCCCAATGCCAATGTCAAATCTATAACCACTCCCATGAAGGTGGATAATGCTATAGATAAAGATGAGATGATTAGGTCACTACAAGTTTGGCTCAAACAAGCTCAATTGCATGCAATTACTCCACCCAATCCCCAATACTATCCTCCACAAACTTATAGACATCCACCCCAATACAATTACCAAGAAAGAGGACTAGGTCAACAAGGTTTCAATACATAGCCCAATGCCTATAATCCCAATTCTATTTCATCCACAAGGTTTGTTCTTCCATTCCATACTAACCTGGTCCAAGGAGAAGAATACTTAGATCATTGGGGATAATATAAGTGTTAGTTTATGTATGATGGTGGAGGAGGTTATCAAGCCTTAGAGGCACAAGAAATAACTACTCCTTGTCTCACATCAGAAGAAGCAAATCTCATGCAAAGGGGTACTCATGGAGAAGGTAGCAGCCAAGTACTATTTTTATGAACTTTCAAAAGGAAGATAACTATGTGTTGAACCAAATTACATCAATTATAGCCAACATAAGATCCAAAAAGAGATTTGGGAGATGTTTCGAAAGCACATGTGACTCTAAGTAATGCCTCTCCAAGGCCACAAAGTGTGAATCCTAGTGTGACACCCCCTTATAGTCACACTCCTCATCAAAGTCAAAATGTGAATAAGGTTGACAAAGCACTTGAGTGGATTGATGAATTACCATGATTCATGGAAGATGATGATGATCAACCTACAACACAAGGTGAAGAAGAGGCACTCATTAGCCAACATGATATTCCACAAGAAATTGGTAAGAAAGTTGATGAACTTCAAGTCCTTTCTATTAATTATAAAGAGTTGGAATTTTGGGATGACCTTGAGAAATTTTTCTTGAGCTTGGATGATCCATCTCCACTTCATGAAGATCTTGAGAAAAGTTATGAAGAAGATGTTGCAGCTAAACCTATTGGAATTCATGAAGAACCTCAACAAGAAGGGCAAGGTAAGCACGGTTCATCTCAATAAAATCAAATGCACATGATAGAGGAAGAACTCATAGTACAAGAAGAGGTAGTAAGTTTTGAAGAACCTCTCTCATGCACTCAACCACCAAAGTTTGATGGAGATCTTACCTTCTAAAATGAACATAACCTTGATGATGGAAAGACACTTGTAGTAGAAATTGAGTTTGACTGTGAAGGTCAAAATGAATCTAGGATCAATGAAAGATCACTTGAATTAAGGGCTATGGTTTCCATTCAAACCAATCAAGAAGAATATGTTTCCATTGAACATATGTTCTTGTATGTGAACCCAGATGAAAACAATGTAAGCACTATGAGAAGTGAGCAAGGTGTTGAACAAACAAGGATAAGTCATAAGTGATACCTTGCACATTCTTCTAGTTCACTTCAAGAAGATGATATGAATAACTTTCCTTTTGATCCAAGAGGATCAACTCTTTCTACTTAGTTTGTATACATTAGAGTCTATTTGTTTTAGTTGTCTTGTGTTTCCTAAGTGCTTCATAGCACCAATGTGTTTCCTTCCTTTTGTTTTGTGTGTGTGTGGTTCAACCAACTTGTTTTCCTTGATTCAAATGTTTGTTTGAGTAATTTTGAGTGCCCATATACATGACTCCATGCCCAATAGAAGGATTAGGCAACTAGTCTTAGGCATAGCTAGCATGCCACCCTTTGGAATCACCAAGAATGTTGATCAAATTTGACCCCAAGTCAAATTTGGATCAACCCCTACTATTTTAAACTTTTGAGAAAAGTTTCATATGTTTTATGGGGTCTCCTATTGTCCCACATATGTCTCACTTACCCTTCCCCTAGTCCTTATTGAATCTCACCTCCCTTATACTAACCTAGTCAACCAAAGTCAACATGGTCAAACTTAGTAAAATGCCCATTTGTGTTTAATAGGACCTAATATGGTCTTTGACATGCTTTTAAATGTTTTCAAGTCATTAACTTATCATGTGCTAGGCTTCATGTGCAAAAAGGGTTATTTAGCCACCTTTTTATCCAATTAAATGACTTTTGAGGACTTTCAAGTTGAAATATTTGTCACAAAGGTGGATGAGAATGTGGAGAAGGTCAAATGATGTCAGGTGGCAGTTACAAGTCAGATATATGTAGGAAATGATAGTTTTCTCTTAAAAATAGGTCATTTCTAACACTTGTACAGACTTCTCAAGTTCTCTTGCAGCTAAAACATGGTGGTGTGACTCTTCACCTCCCCATAGGTCATTTACACATTTCGATTATAGATATTTCATAAAAAGTTTCATTTCCAACTCATTTTCCTTCATTTTCACTTGGCAAGCTAAGGAAGGGTAGTTTCAAACACTTGTTATGGATTGTACAAGTGGAGTCAAGAGGAATTCTTCTACAGGTGGATATCAATCTCATTAAAATTCACATCCATAATAAGAACTCTCATATCGGTGGCTCCTCCTTCATGAACAATCACTTACATCCTAGGCAGCTTTTTATGAGTTTGTATTCAAGAGGGGTATAAGTTTGCTTATGTTTCTTATTTTAAATAATCCATAGAGATATGTGGGTTTAATTAAATTTTTTTAGGTGGTAATAGGTCCACTCCAAATTTTTTCCATCATCTAACACTTTCTCTTAATATCTTTGAAGGAGAATTCCAAAGTGTGCTTATTTTGCAAATTGGGTAGTCATGGGTAACTTGAGTTTTACAATGTGGAAGAGAGATCCATGAAAGATGTTTGATGCTTGGACTCATGTTTGAAAAGTTTATTTCAATTATTTCTCTTGGGATAAATCAAATCAATGTCCCTTCAAAGTTAATTTGTCCAAATTTCCTTGTTCACTGCCTTGTTAGCAGAGTGTGTTCACAGTCAGCTTATATAGGGTTTCCAAGAGGTTGTATGGAGGTGTAAGTCATGAAATACATGGTGGATTTCATATTGAGGTCATAACATTACCCAAGGGTCTTAAATTTCATGCCATGGAAGTTTAAATGCTATACAAGGCAAGGTTTTCACTTCAAAGAATGAGTTGACTATATTGGGTTCTCAGTCCCCAAATGGACCAAACAGAGATCCTAGAGATTTTATGGGATAGTATATACCATGAAAATATAAGTTTACAATGGTATTTATTATTTTTCCTTGTATCCATATCCAATCACAATAACTATGCCAATTTTGAGTTCCAAAAGGTAAGTGGAGATGAGAGTTTCAAGGTCTCAAAGTTGCGAAAAACCCACTGAAAAGGGGCAGTGATATCTATAGGACAGTGTTGAAAAAGTGACTTGTACTTCAATATAGACAATCCTAGACCATGATACCAAGTTGGAACCATTCTATGATTCCAAAATATTTTTTATGAGCTAAAATGATGAATAAAATGTGTATTTTGGAGTTTTGACCATTAATGCAACCTCCCTATCTGTATAACAGGCCTGGGAACACTAACCTACAACAGGATTTAGTATGTCTCTACCTCAATTGGGAATATAGTAGTCAAGTTGGAGGTTTGAAGTGAAGGTGGATACTTAAATTACACTATGATTAAAATGAATCTGATTATTTTCAACAACATGACCTAAGGGATCTCAAACTAACCTACAGGCAGCCCTATAACTCATAAACACAGTCATGTGGGGTATACTGGCAGTGAGGTAGAAGTTTAGAGTTTGAGATTAGTTTGTAGTTCTTAAGGTGTATAAAAATTTCATTATTATAATCATATTACCTAATTATCATGAGAAGGAGATCCAAAACCATCAACCAAATCTCAAATTAACACCTATAGGCAAGATGTTAGGGCCTATCTCAGTCCTAAATAGGCAGTGTCTTAATCTTGGGAATAGAAGATGAAATAGTTCAAGGAGTGAGCTTAAAATTGGTAAAATTATGGACGTAAACATACATTATATTTTTAACATCATGTAATTTTTTATTAAATACCAAACTAAGCTCAAAAGAACCTACAACTAGGCCTAAAATAGGGACCTCCTTATTGGCAGTCATAGATCTAGCTAGGTTTCCAAGAGCATGAAGAAGTGTTTAAGGGCAAAATGGAATATTAAATGGTTATAATAAGTTATGGTATGAATTAATGATCCAAAAATGTTCTAATCAATCTTATGTGATCCATTAAACCTCTAAACCCAACCTATACTCTGCCTAACTTCACTGCTTGCCTTCTTCAAAGGTCTACCTAGCAAATTTAAGGAATTTGGTGGTCTAATGGAGGATTTAAGATCTAAAAATTGGTAAAAAATAATCCTTCTGGGTTTAATAATTTTATAAAATAATTAATTTTCCAATACTAATAGTTTAAACCATCTCTATTTTGTCTCAGATTAGGGGCAGTTTTAGCATGCATGAAGATGACAATTTTGAAGAAAATGATAAAATTGATGATCAAAGGGAAATAAAAGATCAAGTGATGATTATATAAGATATAGGGTACATAAAAAGACCTAAAAAAACTTTCTATAATCTTTATAAGAAAACATGGTACCCTACACAAGAAGGGTTGTAGTCATGCATGAAGGAATCCCTTAAGCCTAGAAGCCAAACTGAGGACCATGTGCATTTTTGACTTTGTCCATGATTTAAAATTGAATAATTCATGTTTTAAGAGGTAAATTTAAGGTTTTTAATCTATAAAGAGGCAAATTAATTCATTGGATGGCTAGGTTAAGTCTCAAATGGTAGGCAGACCTATTGACAAGGTTTAGGCCTAATGCCAAACAGGGGTAAGGTTTCATTTTTTGATCTTGAGAAGCTATTCCAATGACTAAAGCATGTTTTTGGAACATATAAAGAGGTTAATTAACCATATTTTGGTAGATAAATCCATAAATGAGCCATTATTGGCTTAAAATGACTCAAACCCTCACAGAAGTGCACAAAATGGCTCTAATGGTCAATATCAAATGCTCATAACTTTCATGAACTGATGCATGGAACTTTGAGGCATTTAGGAGTGTTAGATAAGGTCCTTTAGGAACCTTAAATTTCATTTTTGTTGAATTATAACATTCCATATTCATGAATAAATGTTAAGAGGGCTAGTCACTCTAAAATCCTCTCAAACCCTATTTTGTGACCCAATGGTAGAAATCAAGATAAAAGTGCCTCCAGATAGATGAATTTGACCTTGATTATAAAATATAAGTTGTTTCTAACTCCATTTTTATCAAATACATGGGACTATATTGTATTGAATCCATATAGGTGGAGTATATATCAAGTTTTATTAACATTTTCTTATGTTTTGCAGGTCCTAAAGATGATCAATGGATATCAATCACTTTGGGAGGTATTGTGGGAATTAAACCAACTCACCATGTAATTTTTAGACCTTTTAAATACTCACAAGTTCCTCTACTAGGTCTCTAACTTTAGCCTATCTATGGCATCTAGAATGACATAGTGAAGAGTTTGGTGGCTTTTTATGATGTTTCTGATGAATCTAAGCATATGAGGTGTCCTAACACATGCCACAAGATCCTTGGTATGGATCAATTATGGAAGATATAAATATTATAGTGCCAAGTTTCAAAACAAGTCTATTGGAGAGTGATCATGGTTGCAAAGTGAGGACGAGCTTGTGTAAGAGAATGTCATGATGAAGAAAACTCCTAGTGCAGGTGGTATCATATTTGTAACTCCCACTTATCCCCACACATGAGACATTTGTCCACCACTTTCTTTGTAGTGCTCAAGAAATCCCATGATGAAGGTAGTTTCTAAAAAGAAGAATGATTAAGAGGATTGTTATGCCACACTTAGAAGAGGAGGCTAATTTGGGATGTGATCAAGTTAATTCAATTTCATGACTCTTATTACACCTCCTCCACATGTATTTCAATTGATTTTTACCTTTGACACTTGTCCTTATGCCTCTTCAACTTATCCCTTCTCTCTCTTCTTCCAAATTTTATAAATGTAAGTCATTTTGGCTATTAAAAATGGACCAAAACTAGTATGGTGAAGCCCTGCTGGTATGACATTGCATTTTATCCTTGAACATTGAATACAAGTCGAATTTTGGTTTGTGAACATCCTTGTCTAAGTGTGTGAGTGATGAATAGTGGATATAAGTGATAACATCATCCTTACCCTATTTATCTTTCATATTTAAGCAAGAGTTCTAATTTTAATAGGTCATGTGAAGTGTGTTGATAGTACTAGGCTCTTCTCCAAGTAAGAAATTGACTCTATGATATGCAATCTAATCCTGGATCAATTATCTTGTTGATTGTCTAAAGTATGCTACCTTCACATTGAAACACTATGTTAGGATCCTTTAATGTCTATATTTAGTCTTGGAAAGCTTTGTTGCTTAATAGGAATGTGATAGTCACATGGAGATGTGTCTTGGTGTATCACCTCTTTAGTATAGTTTCCTTTTCATACAAACTTCTAACCCTTTTCCCATAAACAAGCATTAGCTTAAGTGATTTTCACTTCAATAAGAATCTAGGAAGCTAGCCCTTATAATCTATAGATTCATCTCTCTTACAAGTTCACCCACAACTTGAGAGATGATTCAATGTTGCATCAAATTTTAAGAACTTCATAGAGTGTTGTAGGGTGCACAATTTGATGACAATAGTCTGCACTGAAAACTCTTGTCAACTTGCATTCAAGGGTGAACGAATAAACAAGAGTTGTTGCACATGGGCAAGACTACTCAATAATCTATTTTAATGCAAAATATAAATGAATGTAAAGTATAGATAGGTTCATGACAACCTACTCTGATACCACTGATGGGAATTAATCCATATGTAGTGAAAGATCCAAAGGCTCAAATGTGTAGAAACATAATTTTTTTGGTCGATCACAAAAACATAATTTATTCATCATAAATAATATAATTATATAAGAATGGTTGTATAATCATTCACCCTATAATAAGTTAGATGTTCTAACAACTAACAACTAACTTCTCCTAACATAAATATAGAATGGTTATTGAAACAACCTTTATTCTCTCACATCTAAAAACAATATGAGAGTTGTTACACCAACTCATAAATAATTGTATATTATATTTATTCATTCATATTAGGATTAATTCCTAACATATTGGTAATATTCTAAAGAAATTTTCTATACTTCATATGTAAATGCATTTCCATAATAACAATGTACATGTAACTTCATTCAATAATCAACCTCTTAAGCAATGTATACTTGAACATCCTTATCCACAAGATTTTGAATTACCATATTTACCTCTCTTTTTGAGACACAAGGACCCATTCAACCACATGATTAGCTATGTACATTATTTTAGTTAATGGGAACAAGATGGCAAACTATTTCTAAAGGTTTTCCATATGAGTATTTCTAATGAGGCACAAAATTGGTTCTATAGTTTACCAAAGGATTATTTAAATATTTTCTTATAATTAGAAGATGCATTCTTCATGGCTTTCAATATCCACAAGGTGTTAAAACTTATATTAGAATATTTTCACAATTTCAAATAATGTGATGATGAATTCCTTTAAGATTATACCATCTGATTCAAAAATACATCTTATGAGCTAGCATTTATACCCTCAGAGTTGGAATTGCAATTTATCTTTAGTAGTGACCTTCTTTCCCCATTAAAGGAAAAAGCATTGCATAAGCAATATGAATCATTTACTTATTTATATAATGATGTGCATAGATATGCTTCTTTCATAATTACTCATTCAATAGAACTTAACATATCTCCCTCCAAAGACAAAAAAATTATCCCTCACATAAAGGATGGAGATAACCTACCTAAGGAACATTATGAACAAAAATGTGGTACTCCTAATCTTTATATGATCAATTTGTAAATGTTACTTAACATGGGGCCAATCCAAGGTCCATATCTTTTTCAATAATCTCACAGTGAACAACACAAAAATCATCCACACCAATAAGATTTAATAATGACCGTTTATTTAGTAGTTTCATGCCTTTGTTGAAAAGTAATCTAGTTGTTCTTTAAACATATTACATAGTGATAATAGAATTGAATATGTTAACAATGTTTTTGTTGCATATTATAAGCAAAATGGTATAAACATGAAAGAACATTTTCTTACACCCCTGAGTAAAATGGTGTTGTTAAACGTAAACATATGATTATCACTAAATGTTTAGGTGTATGTTTTTTGCTAAAAATATGCATTATAAATTTTGTGTTAAAGTTATGTATTGTGTTGTCTATCTTATTTATAATAATCCCACTAAATTTATTTTAAATATTACTCTTGAAGAAGTTTGGATTGGTATAAAACCTAATTTAAAGCATTTGCATGTTTTTGGTTGTGATGCATTTGTTCATATTTCCACAAAAAAAAGAAGTTAGATTTCAAATCAAAAAAATTATCTTTATTGGTTATGATGAATCATCTAAATCTTATAGGGTTTATGATCCTCAAACTAACAAAATCAAGATTAAAAGAGATATTAAAATTGCTGAAAATGGTGTACTTAATTGTGCTTCTATTAAGAACCTATATGCTAAAATATATAAAATCACATAAATACTAAATTTATTAATACTTTATTCCTTTTATAGAAGGAATCACTCTAAATTACTTGTCACTTTGAGGGGGATACCTCATTAAATTAATATTCTAATTGAATTGATATTTACTTGGATGTATTACAATAGATTATGCCCCTCTATTTATACTATTTTAATCTATCTCATTCTTCCATTCTATACATGTGGGATTATTCCTCTATAACATTATATTCATTATTCTACTATTTATGATATTTTTATACCCCTCCTTACGTATATTACTTTCCATACCCCCTGAAAATGTTTCACCCTCAAAACATGCAAAAAATTATATTAAAAAAAATTATGTAGAGGACCAAATAGAAGCCCGACCATACATATTTTTTTGCTTCCACTTCTTTCTCTTATTCTTGGAGATGAGAAATTAAAATATAAAATTAAGTAATATAACATGAGGGTGAAGTGCATAAAGATCTATGGATGGAATAACCTCAGCTTGAAACATGACAATCATGAGATTAGATTCGAGCACTGAAATTTGAAACTTGATGATCATCGCCTCAAAGCTAGAACAAGGATACTCAAAATAATCTACTTAGTGAGCTAATAGAATATACATGCCATCTTCCTTAGCATAATTATTTATACATATTTTTTTTGGAGTGGCTAACCCCAACAAAGAATGAACTTTTTTTAAGCATTAGTGGCCAGTGTGGGCTCATTAGTGGCATGCTTAGGTGTTTGCTTAGTTTCATCCAAATGTGAAATATTCATGGCCAAAGAAAATAAATCATCATACCAGGTATTGAGAGAATCCTCCAAATCTAACTATATAGTTATGTCATTTCATATGCTTCAATTATAGGAAATAAATCCCCATACAATTTGTTATAGTTATTTTTTTAATCCAATCATGCATTAATTTTATTATCATACTTTGTTAGTAAATGGGAGTGAAGATCAAATCTATTTAAAGTACATGCATATTACTAATAAATTTATCCATATCATTAATTAATTGATGCATTATTTTAGATAAAATAGAAAGCTCTATTTTTATTCTCTCTCTCTCTCATAGTATCAGTAACTAAAACTATGATAAATTTAACAATATCAAACAAAACAAAAAAAAAATGAAAACTTGGAAATGAGATGCATAAAACCCAAAAATTGTTTGGCATAATTCATTATTGTTTGAGATTAGTTTGAAGAAGAACGGTTATGATTTTGAGGGAAAAAAATGAAAATTTATACTTTTAAATGATTATTTTTAGCTTCATATTTTGATTAGAAAAAAAAATATGTGGATCTGACTTTTAAAAACCTTCAAGATGAAATAAACCTCTAAAATGTGCCTATAACAAATAAAGATCATGAAAATGGCCCTAAAAAGTGATCTAATACCAAATGTTAAGAACATGTATGTTAAAATATATAAAAATCATACAAATATTGAATATATTAATACTTTATTCTTTTTATTGAAAGAATCACTCCAAATCACTTGCCACTTCAAGAGGGTTACCTCCTTATTAGAGTAGTACTCTAATTGAATTGATATTTACTTGGATGTATTACAATACCTTATGCCCCTCTATTTATACTATTCTAATCTATCTCATTCTTTTATTTTATGCATTTAGGATTATTCCTATATAAAATTCTATTAATTATTCTACTATTTATACTACTATTATACCCCTCTCTAAGTATATTACATTCTAAGATAAAAATGCATAAGAACAATCATTTTTTGTTTTTTTAATAATAGTAGTAGTTAATAAAATTATGATAACATAATAGTAGTTACTAAAACTATGATAACTTTTACAATATTAAATGAAAATAAAAAAAATCATAATATTCTAGAAAGCTAGAAATGAGTTGCATAAAACTCAGAAATAGTTTGACACAATTAGTTAGTATTTGAGATTAGTTTGAAGAAGAACAATTATGAATTTGAGGGAAAAATAAAAATTTACACTTCTAAATGATGACTTTTAGCTTCATATTCTAATTGAAACAAGAAAGAAAGATGTGGATCTAACTTTTAAAAAATCTCCAAGATGAAATGAAGCTCCAAAATGTGTCTCTTCAAATATGTCTACAATAAAGATCACTAAAATGGCCCTGAAAAACGTTATGATATCAGATATTAAGAACCTATATGCTAAAATATATAAAATCATACAAATACTAAATATATTAATACTTTATTCTTTTTATGGATGGAATCACTCCAAATTGCTTGTCACCTCGAGGGGGCTACATCCTTATTAGAACAATACTCTAATTGAATTGATATTTACTTCGATGTATTACAATAGCTTATGCCCCTCTATTTATACTATTCTAATCTACCTCATTCTTCCATTCTATGTATGTGAGATTATTTCTCTATAACATTCTATTCATTACTCTACTATTTATGCTACTATTATACCCCTTCTCAGGTATGTTACAACTTTCAATCTAGATTCTCCTGATATAATTTTTTTATTCTTTTCATTTTGAATCAAGTGATGATCATAATGATGCTTTGCATAATGGTATTGTTATTCCTATAATTCATTCTCCTTCTTCTAGTCTTTCTCTACCAAATGTTATGTCTAAGTGGGCTAAAACTACTCTAGAAGCTTCTGGAATTAATGTAGATCTTAATGTTACTCATAGAACTAGGCAATAATTTTATAATTATGTTTTGATGTCTAAACTTATGAATAATAATGATATACACAAACACTAAAATAAGGTCAAGGTAACCCTCATTAGGAAAAAGATATGCATGATGAATCAAACTTTTTGATTTCTAACAACACTTGGGACTTAGTCCCTCTCCCTAAATTATGTTATTTGGTAAGTTATAAATGATTGTTTAAAACTAAGTTCAATTATGATAATCAAGTTAAAAAAATATAAAGCTAGATTAGTTGCTAGATCTTTTTATCAAATTGAAAGAACTGACTATAATGAAACTTTTGCACATGTAGCTAAGATGCTCATAATTAAAGTTGTTTTAACTTAAACTTCTCACATGCATTGGCATGCTTATCAAATTGTTTTTAAGAATGCTTTATTAAATGGTGACTTACATGAATAAATTTACATGTCTTAACCCTTTGGTTTTATTAATCATGATAATAAACATATTGTTTACAAGTTAAACAAATCCATCTATAGTTTAAAGCAATCTCTTAGAGAATGGTACTAGAAAATCTATCAATTTTTCATAACTCAAAGTTCTACCTGTAGCTCTAATGATCTTAATCTTTTTTTAAAAAACACTTCAAATGGCATAATTATACTTTTTTTATATATTTATTACTTAAACATAACTGTTATTAATAGTTCAATGGTTTTTTATGCTAAAAATATTTTAAAATTTACCTTTGAAATGACTAATTTGGGTCTCTTATATTACTTTTTAGGCATTCAAGTTTGGAAAGAATAAGTTAACATTTACATTTCTCAATCTAAATATGCATGTGACTTGTTACCTCAATTTAGTATGTTATATTTTAAACTTGTTGCTACTTATTGTGAATTTTGTGTAAAATTGCTTAATAACATGGAAACTAAAAATATTGTTCCAACTCTCTATAGACAGTCAGTTAGTAGTTTCAATTATCTTACTCACACTCATCCTGATATTGTCTTTTCTGTCAAATTGGTTTTTCATTTTGATTGTTAGTGGTTTGAATTATGTTACTCACACTCATCCTGATATTATTATTTTTTTCAGATTAGTTTTTCATTTTATGTCTAAACCTCAAACTACTCATTTTAAAACTATTAAATGAATTCTTCGTTATGTTAAAGGTACTTAAATTTTTGGCATCGAGTATATCTTGAATAGTAATTTCTCTTTGTTAAGTTATTTTGATTCTTATTGGGCTAGTGATCCTAATGATTGTAGATACATAAGTGGCCATTGTTTCTCTTTAGCTTCTGACACAATTTCATGGAATAGTAAAAAGCAAACTATTGTATATGTATCTTCCATAGAAGCTGAGTATAAAGCTTGTAATCATGTTACCAAGGAATTTGTTTGGTTTCAAAGACTTCTTATAGATTTGGGCCACCCTCAATCTTTAGTTACTCTATTTTTTTATGATAATCAAAGTACCATTTCCTTAGCAAAAAAATCATTTTTTCATTCAAGGTCCAAACACATTGAGATTTAACATCACTTTCATCATGAACTTCTTGAAGATCATCAAATTATTCTCTCTTTCTATACTACTCAACAACAAATGGTTGATATTTTCATGAAGCTATTATGTAAAGAAAAAAATATATTCTTTTGTAATATGTTAGGATTGAAGGAAGTTCTCATCAAAGGGGAGAGTTAGTAATGTTTCCTCCTTTTTTATTTGTTTGTAAACCCCTAAATAAAGTTTAAGGGGGGGAGGGGGGTAGGGTTAGTATTACCTTTTATTTAGGATAATTTATTTATCTCAAGTTTCCTTATGTGTGTAAAATTTTTATTTATGTGAATTATAAATTCACATAAATCTAGATTCCATGAGGTGTCACTCACCTCTTTATTCCTCTTTAAGATTTAAGAGTTACTTTCACAAGTAACCCCTTACACCACTTGACACACAATTACCTCCACTCTTTAAGGTGATATGCCACTTGGAACACATAAAGGAGACTTGTAAGGTAATAATAAGATTCCTTGTAACTCCCTTTCTCTTCTTCTTGCTATATTAAAAGAGTCTTCTCCTTATTTTCTCACTAGAAACTTGAAGCTTTCTCTCTTATTCTCAAATTTATCTTGCTTATAAATTACAATTGTGAAGATTTTTTATAACAAGCTTTCTTATAGATCACATGGATTTTTCTTTGATATGTTCGATTTCCCACTTTAAAAATCTTGTCTCAATTTTGGGTTTTCACCCTGAGAGGTAATTTTGTTTCTTTCTTGCCTTAATTTCTAAACTTTCAATGTTATTGATGAACATTTTGGGAATAAATATTTCATATTAAACATTGGTGGTGCTTATTTTTAGCATAACCATATTGATCTTACACAAACAAATACTACTTGCAATGAAAGATGCTTATAATAAATTGGCTTCTATCTAACAAACTTAGAAAATAAAGGAGGTTGGAAAGAATCCTTGGGAAACATAATAATATCGATTGTTTATGGTCCTAAATTAATTCAAACATGAGTTTGGATTATGCCTACAACATTTTCATATTAACTTACCCTAGAAACTCTTTGGCTATACCAAATGGAAGCAAAAATTGATCCAAATCAGCAAGGAATTTCTTTTTCTCATGAAGGCAAATTAATACATATTTCAAATGATAGAATTACTTCTAATACACATACAAAATGCAATGAGGAACATGCTATGTACCTTTTTAACCTATCTAATCATGATGCAAAAAATTAAAAAGAATAGCTTAAGGTTTTCAAGAATAAAGTGGGGAGATACCTACGACCATCTATTAAATGAGATCATAGAGTAATCTCTTCAAAAAACATTAAAATATCAAAAAAAAACATTCAAAAATCCAAAAATATTTTTTTCCATTAAATTTTATATTGGCTCCTTGGAATCCATTTGTTCGTTCCATGTTGATGGATGGCATATTTAGTTACTTATACGTGCACACATGTGTCACACTTCTACTTGAGTGTAATATAGGCATACACATATACATGATCTACTACTATTTTTAGATGTTAGGTTTTCCCTCTACTCATGTCATATTGGCATTGGGGGAATTTGCTCCTTTGAACTTGATACACATAGGTTATATGGTTTAATAATCACATTTCACTATCATGTTTGAGCTTACATATGTACTTACACATACTTTTATCCATGATTATATTTTACACAAGATACTCGATATGCTATACACTTGACATTTTTTCCTAACACATTTGATCCATGAGCTACTATGACATGTTTATTTTGGTTACTTATGTGTTACATTATGCACTTAGCACTTACTTGAGTGTATTATCTTGTTATTGTCTTGATTTTCAAGCATTTAAATATTCTTCTTTGCTTGTGGCCCTTGTGCCTATATGTGTTTTATTTGGCATTTACATCTGTCATTGTTTATTATATAAACATTTAAATGTGTCATCTTTTCCTTTATGGACATTTGACTAATTTGTGTCCCTTTGATTGTGTGGTATTTAAACATGTCCCTTATTTAGGTTCTCCTTAGACCATTACCTTTGAATTACTTTTGAGTGTTTGTGTGTGTGATTCTTTACTTATTGAGCTTGTATTATTACTATCTAGGCATTTCCATGATCCTTATCATGCATCTTAAGCATATATGTGATCACATTGGTTCTATGCACTTGAATGTTATATCTACCTAGACATGTTCCTTCTATATACTACATGGGTACATTCATAAATTATATAATTGTCTTATCCTTTTAAGGTGAGGTAACTACCAATTATTATCTTTTTCTCACCTCGAAGGGGAGCATATTAGTGGGGGCATGTCATAGAGGCATGTTCTCAACACTTAAAATAGTTTTCAAATTTAGTGGTGGCATGCTTTGAAAGCATGTTTTTCACACTCATTCAGTATATGATAAATAAATTTTTAGATGCAGTGGGGGAATGTCATATAGGCATTATTTCCACACATTTATAGTTATCAAATTTAATAGATACATGCTTTGGAAGCATGTTTTTCGTACCTTTTTAGTATTCAATATCTATAGATTATAGTGGAGACATGTTTTGGAAACATGTTTTCCACATTGGTACTGATATTAGTTTTTCAATTTTCTCCATATATAGTGGGGGCATGCTTTAGAAGCATTTTCTTCATACTTACATAGTATTTTTCAAATTTGGAAAAAACACATAATTATATGATTCAGATTTATAGTTATGATTAATTCCATATATTGGTATTATTATTATACACAACTTTAGCATGAGACATATCTAATGTGCATATGTTATGCAACATGTGCATGATATTACAAAATCTAAATCAGTTTCAGATTCTAAATTTCTTTTATGGATTGTTAACACATCACACACTTTTCTGTATTGATACCCTGTAGACTTTTATATAGTTTATTGAGTCAATCTACTACAGTAGTTGGTTCACTTTTTGGTATGGTTGAAGTAATCAAATTAGTTATTTTTTTTAGGTTTTTAGGTTTGACTTGATTTTATCATCTAGCCTCACCAAGTTATAAGTATCATTAAGTTGCATGGTTAAGCTAATCTCAACAACTAGGTGGCAACTCACTTTTGCTTCAAAGTTTAGAGCATGATCCCCTCTCTCTATCTCTATCTATATATCTATCTCCTTAGATATATGCATTTTAAATATTTATCTATATTTCTCCTAATCTTAGTTTTAGAGCCTTACAATGATACATCTTTTTCAAATCAACTTGCCAATAGGCAAGGTTGTTACATCAACACACATATGTAATCTCAAACCTTGTTCTTTCAATTTCAATCTATTTCAAGTGCTTTCAACCTAGATTATATGCATTGATTATACACTATAACATGTTCTTGGTTTCAGCTTAGTCACTAGAAAAGCATTCAATTTGGGTACATGCAAAGACAAGGTATGCATACACACCTAGGTATGCATTCCTTTCCTTTAAACTATAAATTTCATTACTAGATTAAAAGGGGGATGGACACTATTTTATAATTATATATCACCTCAGTCTTGTACACTTGGAAAACTCATACCTTGGTTGTTCCTCTTAGTTTTATACCTTTCATAATTTCTTAAGTCTCACATCTACTCTATCTTATGCCCCTTGGCCTATATTTTTTAATCCAACCAGTCTTATGTTGATGATGCATGCCTTATATCTTTCCAAAAATGCTTAAAATATATCTATCTTCCACCTCTACAAGTTTCAATCTTGTACGTGTTTCCTTACTTTTGATTCATGGTCATTATCATGTCTTCCATATATGGGCTATCAACAGATAGATGTGACCCTACACAAATTTTCAATGTCAAATAAAATACATAGGACTACCTTGAAGTAGCATGATTTTTTGGATCTTGAACCAATCAATAATGATCCTTATTAGGTAAATTTTTCAAAATAGATATGTAGCTTTTAATTTTTCAGCTTTGGTATCTGTCGACACTTTCCTACTATGTAGAATTCTAGTAGACAATAGATAGTCATAGATCTAAGTGATTGACCTTCTAGAATTTCAACATATTTTGTCACTAACTTATACTATGTCATGCATCCTACTCATTGATTCTTTTTGTAACTCTACTACAGCCCTCACACTACTAAAATACTTGCGTACTGATGTTTCTTTATGTACTTCATGCATGTATAATAGTTTATGTGTGCATAATGTGTGCTACTTATATAAAAGGTGAATATAATACCTTGATATACTCATGCCATGACACTTTATAATTTCACACAATCTTCCTGTACAATCTTGCACAAATAAAAAATTCATCAAAAATGACATGTTATGACTCTAACCATGCACTCCTCTGAGTTGCCACTTATATGTGTGCTTGAAATTCCACTTAGGCTTAAATTTAACAACCATCACTTTGGTGTTAGTCCAATATTCATGTATACATGCCTAAATAATTTTTTTCAAGCTTAATAATATGTTCTCAATCTCCTTTCTATTTATGAACTTCTACACTTTCTCTATTCACGTGTGCATTACATGCCTTAGCCAAAACTTCAAAACCCTTACTCTCCTAAATTCTATGTGATTCCAAGTTTTTCATCCTTCCACTCAATTGAAATCTCATTTAATCCTAAAAATGCTTCTAAATTATTATGATATGAGATCATGTACCATCAATTTTGGATTATTTATTGACTAACTTACTCTTTTTTTGGGTGATGCAAGAAAGCCAATTCATCCGGGATGTTCCTATATCAAGTGCACAATGGTAATAGGTGTATTATAATAAATTAGTTTCAGGTCATAAATAATAACCTTTTATCCTTACTAGTTACAATAATAAGGGATTGTGGTATACCATGGAACATGAAATAAATAAAAAATACTAGTGTGTATAGATGATACACCCACTATTAGAGAGCCTAAAAAATTAGAACCAAGATAAAACAATTATAATATATTCATGAAAATGTGTACCCTCCATAGAATTTGTAACTTGACTTAATGATATGAATATTGATTTGTAAACTAGGTGGCTAGTCCGCTCTAAAGCTTCGCCAAAACTGATCCCATACTTAATAAGGGGTTGTTCTCAAGTTCTATGCCATATAACAACCACTAAAATACTATAAAATAATTTATTCCAAACTTTTTATTATCATCTTGAGAATATAATTATTTATGTGACCCTTCACATGCAACTACCTCATGTTACATATATTGCATACTACCCTTCACATCCTAGACATGTTACTACTCTGTACACGACTAAAATTCAATGTGCTTGTATAGAAGTGCAAAATGACTGTGAAGTTTATTAACCTCAATAATAAGTAC
Source organism: Torreya grandis (assembly GCA_037957365.1). NCBI lineage: Eukaryota > Viridiplantae > Streptophyta > Pinopsida > Cupressales > Taxaceae > Torreya > Torreya grandis. The sequence continues at coordinate 1,569,906 of JARHVA010002479.1, forward strand.
TACATTTTTATGATTATTCTTGAGCTCTCTTGAGTGTTTTTTTTATATTAGACTGCTTGTAAGGAATTGAAAACATGTAATCAATGGAAATAACTACAACATGGAAAAGAGAGATACACAAACCATTAACTTGGAGAAACTTAATGTGAGAAAAATATAGCAATAGGGAAGCCAACTTTCCTCATCTCCACTATGTTCTACAGTTTGAAAGTATTTTTCTTCTTGGGCTTACAAAGACACCAACCATAAAAGTATCTTACTTTAGTAATGATTTATGTATTATTCAATGGATGACTTACTTATTAAATAAGAGAGACTTATGAACTCAACTATCTTAGTTGTGTAGTCTTCAACTCAGATGTGTTTTTAACTTGACCACCTTCTCTTCACTTCATGGAGTTGTCATTCACACATGCTTCCTCTACCATCAATTGTATGTCTCTAAATAATTCTTCTTTGAATCCATTATTCACTAAGTGAATCCTCTTAGATACTCAATGCATGAATGGATAAATGAATCAATGCCTTAATTTGTACCCCCATGGTATTTTAAATTCATAAGACCCCTTCCTTGAGCTTTAAAAAGAATCCAAAGACTTGTAAATAGAAGCTTAAACACTTCTTTATTCGTTAAACTTTTTGTGCATTACCTGCAGGTAAAACTACTAATTTTTACTAGGCAAAACTAATGGGACAGTAAAAAAAACTTCCACGTGATATTTTATAACCATTGAGGGGTTATGAAACTTCCCAATAATATTTCAAAACCTTAAATCTAGTTTTGAAATTGCCACCTGCTTAAACAAGTAGTGCTACAACAATGAAAATTCCTCTGACTTTTGGAGGCCATAACATTTGCATACGAACTTAAAATCACATGCCATTTTTTTTAACTTGCATAACTTTTCAAGAGGAACCCAAATATATAATCTAAATATACTTTTTATTCCAACCATATTCTATTTAATCCCTTATAATATAAATTATCTCTTTTCTAAGACTTAGCATGTTGTTAATACTTCTTAACCCTTGTTTGATAGTCACGAGTCTTACACATTAAATTGGAAGATCTTATTGATCAAAATTTATGATTATATGCCATAAATTTTAAGGATTTTGGTCCCAAAAAATACCTAGGATAAAAAATATAAGGATTCACCTTCTATCTTCTCAAACAATATACTAGTTTAATCATCCTCTTGGACTATACCTTGTTTCTCTCTCTTAGAGAGTGACTTCCCAAATGTGAAACCTACAAACCCATCTTGATAAAGAGTACATGACTCATTCCAATATTTACCACTTGACCTTATTGCACTCTTTGGTGTCTTTATCTTATTTTGATATTCCTCTTAGTCCCTTTGTTATGATACACATTCTTCTAGGTTAGGGTGAATCTCTTCATGAGGATATGCTTATATGACATTTGTCTTGCTACTCATAATTATTTCTAAAAGTGAGGAAAACATGTTTCTAATTTAAGTGGTGTTATAAAAAGTCACCATCTATACAAAATACCTTTATCTTGGGTCTAAAAAAACAACAATGTAATATACGTGGATTGGAAATATACAACTCCATTTACAAACTTACTTATATCTAGCAACTAAACTTTTGCATAAAAAAAAATGCATCATATATTGAATGAGACATATTTAGTGAAGAAACTTGGATGTCAAAACATACATTCATCATAACTAGCACTATTATTATGGAGTGCTACTCACCATGGACGTACATCTTAACCTGTGCCAAAGATAAAATGTCATGCCACTTGTTCTCCCTCTATATAAAAACCATTAGGATAATGAACATGCAAAAAGGTGCCTAACAACATGCCATACCAATTATTATCATACCATAACCTATTTTAAATATTTTTTTATAACCTAATTCCATGTGCATAAAATAATTCAAAAGCATGATACAAACTTGATACAATTGTTTAAGGCTATCATGTGCAAACCCAAACCAACACAATAATGTTATAATTTTTTTGATTTATAAAAATCAACCTATAACTCTATGTTATAATCATCTGAATCTTAAATGCATGCTACAACATTGATTAAAAAAATAGTCATGCTACACATGATAAAATTCTGAATTTTCATGGAGAGTAAAAGAAAACCAACATGTTGTCACCTTTGTGATACCTTGGCTTTCTACCTATGCTTGGATATTTATCTTGACATAGAGTGCCTCTTCTACCCATCTTGTCATATGCTACAAGAACTTGGTAAGGAAAACATGCCAACTTGAAAATCTGCATGAATATGAGAATGATGAAAATGATACAACCTCTTTGATGTAATGGATTGATCATACATGTGTTTCTCAAATTAATTATGGTTCCCCATAATCCACTTTTAACTAGTAACATTCCTCCATACTTTCTTATTAAAATGAGGCTACTTGCTTCTATCAATAATTGAATAGAACAAGAGATTTGGAGGTGCTTACATATGCATGCTAAACAACATTTTAACTATGTAAATACTTTATCCATGAAACCAATAATAAATGATTACCATTACCTACTTTTAATGGTGATGAGGAATTATATATGGGCTACTCCATCTTGATGGTTTCCACCTTGTATGTCTCTTCAATTTAATGCAAATTAAATCTGAGTTTTATAAATAACCTTCTAAGGATTGATCTTTTACCATGTTTACATCTTATAAATGGTGATTTTTTATCTTTTATGGGTTTCTCTCTCTTCATGGATTCTTCCTTACATATGTGTGATTCCTCTTCTTTTTCTACCTCTTGTATTTGGTGTGCTTTAACAACTTCCCTCTTGTTTTTAGCGGCCTCTTCCTTCTTGGAATGCTCCTTGAAATTATTTGGGTGACGTTGTGGATAAAGCTTCCAACATTTTTCATGCTAATGCCCAATCATATTATAATGAATGCATTTATTCTTACCCATTCTTGTGGATAACATGCCCTTCTTTCCCTTCTCCACATTCTACTTTCAAGAGTGGTCTTTACAACTTGCATCCTCCTTTTTGAATGGCATAGGCTTATTTTGTATGGAATCCCTCTTTCAACATGTGGAAACACAATGGTTATTCAATCCATGAAAATATCATGGATATGTATAACAATTATTTTTTGATACATGGCCACTATTATTACTTTTGAAGTAAACAATGAAAGTTTTGTTCTTTTAGTACTTTAATGGGCCACTCATTGTGTTGGCATGATGAAGTGGTAATGATTTACCTCCTTCTTTTGGATGTTCACATCTCCTTGGATATGCTTTAAATTCACTCACATGATCACAGATTGATAATTTGTTATCTCATTCTTCATGGAGTATTTTTTCTCTTCTTAGAGACAATTTTTTTTCCTTTTAAGGTGTCACAATGTTACTTTCCTCTTCATGAGAGACTTGCCAATTATTTTGAGAATCAAGCTCATCATTAGCTTTCACAAAATAAATTATGCCATTACCTTACATGGGGTATTTTTGTAGAGCTATCAGCTTGGATTCTTTACCTTTAGAAGTTTTCCTCACTTCAATTGTCTTGGAACATTCTCCAACTTCTTTTTTTCCACTAACATATCCAAAACTTGCATATTTAGGCATTTCCTCAATCATTGTGGGATTATTAATTCCTTGGCCATTAATACCTAGGATATTTCCATCATAAACCATATTGGTTAGTAACTTAAATCTAATTTCATTAGTATGATTATAAAATTTACCAAAATAAGCATCTAAATCTTGATTGGAAGAATATGAATATGGTGGAGTGCTTACTTTATATACCTTAGTCATCATGTGTGCATCTTTCATAGAGAATGGTCTCCTTTTCATGGTAGACTCTTATCTCTCCTTCACCATCATCTTAGAACTTTGTTAACATCTCTTCCTTGATTTTCAACTCTTCAATGATACACATGATAAATTCTCATGGCTCATCAATCTATCTTGTAGCTCTTGAATCTCATCTTCAAGTGATATCACATATTTCTTAATTCAAATCTTTCCATTTGAATTTTTTTTCCATATCTTCAAGCTCTTGAAGCCTTTATCTCTTCAAATATTTACCCATGGTTGAACTTTTACAACCAAGACACATGCCCTTCCTTATCACTTCACAAATATTAAAGAATATATAACACAATGCAGAAATGTGTTAGTAAACTCTTTCAATGAAAAAGGAAAACTTGTTATAATACCAAGATATTCCACTCTAAGCTTCACCAATATTGATCCTATACTTAAAAAGGGGTTTTCCTCAAGTTATATGTCATTGAATAACCACTAAAATGTTATAATAAGACATAATCCAACATTTTAATTGTCATCTTGAGCATACAATTATTTACACAACCCTTCACATTCAATTCCCATGTGCTACATACATTTCATACTACCCTTCACATCATAGACATGTTGCTACTCCATATATGATTGTAATTCAACATGATTATATATAAGTGCAAAAAATGTGAATTTCATTAACCTCGATAATAATTACCATGCTCGTTGTAGATGATTCATGAGCTCTCGTGAGTATTTGTTATATTATACTAGTTGCAAGGAATTGAAAATATGTAAGCAATGGAAAAAACCACAACATGCAACATAGAGATACATAAGACATTAACCTAGAGAAACTTAATGCTCAAAAACTCCAGTAAGAATGAAGCCATGCTTTCTCATCTCTACTATGTTTTACAGTTTATAAGCTTTTGCCTTCTTGGGCTTACAAGGATCTAGTAATGATCTCTGCACTCTCTAGTGGGTGATTTGCTTCTTCAGCAAGAGAGACTATTGAAATCAACAATCTCAATTGTGTGGTCTTCTAATCATAGGTGATCAACACTTAACCACCTTATCTATACTTCATCAAGCTCCCATTTACTCACTATGCTTCCTTTTCCATCAACTGCACATCTCTAAATAATTATCCTCTAAGTCCACTATTTACTAAGTGAATCCTCTTAAAAACTCAATGAATGAATGAATGCCTTCCTTTGAACTCCCATGGTATCTTAAACTCATAAGACCTCTTCCTTGAGCTTGAACAAAAATCATGAGATTTGAAAACAAAATACCAAACATTTCTCTGTTTGTTAAATTTCTTGTGTGTTACCATGGGTAAAATCATTGCTTTATGCAGGTAAAAACTATTGGGGTAGTTAAAAAAATGTCACATGACATTAAAAAACTATTGAGGTGGTTACTAGACTACCACATAATATTACAAACCCATTGGGGTGGCTATAAATTTACCAACTACTTAATAGGTAGTTTCGCATCCATGAAAAGTCCTCTAACTTCCACAAGCCATAAATTTTGCATACAAACTCAAAGTCATATGTCATTTTTATGAACTTGCATTAAATTTTTAAGAGGAATCTAAATATTTTCTCTAAAGGCAATTTTTATTCCAACCATATGATATTTAAGCCCTTATAATAGAAATTATCTCTTTTCCAAGACTTAGCATGTTGCAAATACTTCTTAACCCATGTTTTATAGTTGATAGTCTTACCAACTAATTTGGATGATCTTCTTAATCTAATTTTTTGATTTAATGATGTAGCATAAATGTTTTATCCATTAACACAATATAAAAAAATTGGAAGTGATTAATCCTCTTTATTTTACAAATATCCAAATATATGTTTGAAAAATGAAAACTTATCGAAATAATCTCAAAATTCTAGAAATGGAAGTGTATTCAGCGTAACATAGAAACCTAATTTTACATTTTGTTTTGATTTGTCTATAGAAGATCTTTCTACACCCAATACTTTATCCATCAACATGAGATTGAACTACGAGTGTTACCAATGTTATTTGATATAAATGGTAGAGAAAGTCTCATTATTTCCAATAACACACTATTATTCAAAATGCAGAGCATTAACTACAAGTCCTCACAAAATGTTGAGGTGCATGTGTGCACTTTCTTTAGTTTTTCTAATGGAACTATCAATATTTATAACTCGATACCATTTTTAGTGTCATATCATTCAAAATATTGCACTTGTAACTTCATATATATAGAAAGAAAAAAAATAAAAACTAAGACAAAAAAATACCTACCTAAAAATAAAAGGTATCCATGTTAAGGACTTTGAAGATGGGAAAACATTAGAGTATGTTTCCAAAGTGTTTATTTTTAAATAAACACCCAAAAATGGGCACATTTATCTCTACATCCATTTTGACTAAAGCATCCATGGATTGGTACAACTCACTCTTGTGCTTGAAAAAAGTATTTATATCAAGATCAAGGGTGCCCAATGGAGGAAAGTTCAATGTCATTGAGTTGGTATTCAAAGTGTAGACACTTTTTTCCACATTCCATGTTTAAATGGATGTAGATTGATTTCTAGCAAAGTAAATTCAGCTGAGAAGTCATTGTTTATCCTAAATTCATCTGCACAATGGATGAAAATTCCCTAAATCATGCCAATAGATTCTTGTTTGAGGTAATACCTTATACACAATAATAATCTCTCTCTTATTCAAAACCAGTCAAATTGTGACCTAGCAAATTGACATTTTTGACCAATTAAGTGGGGAACTTAACCAAATTATTAAAATGACCAAATAACTAATTAGAATTGCATAACTAAACAAATAAAATAAAACTATTACGTAAAAAATCCATGTTGAATTAATGAATATCTAATTTTTGAAAATGAAATTTTAACAAATATCAGGAATCTGATGTCATCAGCCTCAAGGTCAAAAATTGAAAATATCAATATAAATTGGATAAATATCAATAATGTTGAGTCATACTTCATAAATGTAACCTCTATCCCAAAACATAAATGTATTTGACCTTCCAACCCTAACCCAAGCTTAACCACACATAGGTTGGAGTAAGTTGGAAAGCTATAAATAGCAAGGTCTTCACTCATTTTCTACCAATCTTCTCAATACAAACTTACCATGTAGAATTATTGAGAGGAAGCTTCATAATAATTTCATGTGTCAATAAAAATCATAAGTGAATAAGGGGAGATGTTTCCCCTAAAGCAATAGCATTGTCAAAGATCAATTGTTCACAAACTGAGCATAAACACATTTATATGTCAATTAGCAAGCAAGGCTCTCAAGAAAGGTAAACTTAGTCCTTTTGTCTTCTTTTTGGTTCTTTGTTTATTAGTCATTTGCTTATTTGAATACTTAGGCTTAGAATTTTATTCTTGATTTCATTTTTAGATTTAACTACTAACATTTGACTAATCATTGTCTTTGGATTCCTATGTTACATAATGGCACACCCGATAGGACTACTCACCCCACATTAATCTTAAGCGTACTTTGGGACTTTTAAAAATTAAAAAAAATCTCATTTTACATTATTTTTAGTTTTTTTACCTAATTTTTTATGTTTTTGTGTTTGCTTGAAAAATGATGACTTTACCTTATGTGTCGATGACAATGTTATTTTTTCGTGAAAATAATGACTTTGAAACTAGAAAATGACGACTTCGGTGGTTCTTGTGCTTTTTTTATTTTTATATGTTTTTCACAAAATTGTTGACTTTGACCCCAGATATTGATGACTTTGACCCCAACCTATAAAATAATGACTTTAACCTTGCATATTGATGGCTTTTTTAGGTAAAATTCTTTTGTGAATTTAGAAACTTCACCATTTTTTATATAAAATAGTGACTTTGATTCTAATAATCGATGACTTTACCACTGTTAAATGGTGACTTTTCTAGATTTTGTGATTTTTAGTTTTCAAGAAAATACTAACTTTATGGACTACTAAATAATGTCTTTGCTCTAAGACACAAACCTCAGACTTTAAAAATTTCAAATTTTTTGCTTTACTTTTGTAACTTAACCAACACAAATGAATCCACTAATCATTTGATATAGGGTACAAGGCAAAAATAATAAGTTGATGCAATAAACAAAGCCATTTTCATACTTGTGTTTTAATCTTATAACAGTTTTTCACTTCAAAGTTTTCATCTATTTCATTTAAGTGTTTTAAAATCAACCAAACAAATTACAACTTTTCATTTCCAAAGTTTTAAGCAAAGTTTTTCAAACAACATTTCCATTTTGGTGTTAAAAACTCATTTATTTTAGCAATTATTTCGCATTTCCCTTTTTAGAATTGTTTAGTGAAGTTATATGTGTGCTCTCCCTAATTAGGGTGACTCAAAAACATGACTAGGCTACATGCTCTGTATAGCCCATAGTTTAATTTGTGTATGTTCTCCCCTCATTTTCTTAAATTTGGGTGACTTGAAATTGGCTTTTTCCCCTTTTATTTTTATTTTTGGCTTAGTGAGTGGGAGTTCGTCACCTCCTCACAAGTCTTCTAAGGGTGCATTGACCTCGTAGCATCTTACCAACCCACTTATCTAGTGGGGCATATAAATTAGGTGTGTCATTCGATTGAATAGTGGTTGAGTGGATAACCTGACAAGTTGAATGGATTTCCAGAGCATGCACATTCTAGACATTGTACTTCACTTAATAATTGACAAATGAATTCATTGCAACCCTCTCTTAATAAGCTAGACTATTTTTCATCCACTTGATAGATATTTTATTGTGCCCAAGTATTCTTGGATACTTTTGGATCATTTAGAAATCCAATGCAAAAAAAATAGATTAAGAGACCCCACTTGTTGCAAATTGTCTTACCAATGCCAAGTTGTTTTGGCACTCTAAAATTCATGACACATACAAGTTATTGAGAAACGAATGGGGGATAAACATTCTACCTTCATGCACTTTTATTTATTGGATTAACACTTAATTCCTCTCAAGAATGGGTATATCCACAGAATTTGGTGGATATGATACAACCTTGTGTCGATTTTTAGATAGGAGCATGTAATTGTATGGTTCTTTTTCACTTTCATATTAAGTATAAAACCATTACACACAAATCAAATAAATCCATACACATTGGCACCAAGAAATTTTATGCTACCCAAATTTTTGAAACCATTTACCTTAGTCTGAAAGATTGGAAAACTATTCATGCTTTAGTTTTTGAAAGGCATTTTTACATTGTTTTCTTAAATCCATGATCCCTTATCAAAATTTAAGTGCCTCTCAAACCAAGTCCAAAATCCACTTTCAATTTTCAATCTAAAAGATAATTAGTTTACACTTGAGTCTTGCATATTACTTGGGCTTGAGTGTTTTAATTTTTGAATTTAGTTTGTGTTAATGGGATTGCCTTGTAGTTTGGTTTAAGATATTTGCCTAGACAAAGTGTACCTTTTGTTTATAACCAAAATCCTTAGATTTAAATTAGTTTCAATTTCATGTTTATAGACCTAGACCAATTCCAATTTCATGCCAAACCTAGACCAATTATCATTCCATGTCAAACCTAGACCAAATCCTATTTCATTTCGAACTAAGACCTATTCATAAACCAATCCCACTTTAAAACCAAAACATATACCTATTTCTATTCCAATTTCATTCCAAACCTAGACCAAGTCCTATTTCATTTTGAACCAAAACCTATTCCTAGACTAATCCCACTTTCAAACCAAAACCTAGACCTAATTCCATTCCAATTTCATGTCAAACCTAGACCAAGTCCATTTTTGTTGGAGAGTGCCATTGATGTCAAAGGATGATGTCATGTGTGCATTAAGACAAGCCAAATGACAAAGTGATGATATGATGGTGAATGTTGAGCATGTTCCAAGACTTGAGAGATCTTGAAAAGGTAAAAGAATATGTTGCTAAGATGTGTAATCATTTACAAGAGTTTTATGGAATATTGAGAGCATGGAATGAGTGCATATGACATGTTGATGATGATTTAAGATCAATAGAATAAGGTTCCAAGTGCTTTCAATATCCAAGTTTGACTAATGGTTATAGACCTTATATGCATAGAAACCTAGTGAGTTTCAAATTAAGGGTCAAATTGAGTTTCCAAGGTGTTTAATCCCATGTGATCATGTATTGAGGTGTAACAAGGTGGTTAAAGGAGTTTACCAAGTTTTAGGTCTTGAAGAGGAATACAAAGTAAGAAACAATGTTGGAAGGTTTTCTATGCATGTAGAATGAAGGTTTCAATCCTGAAAAAGAAGTTGAGATGCTCATTGGCACATGTAGAGTTTTCATGGTTACCTAATCCATTTTTATTAGTTTGGTAAGGGTCCTAATAATATTATATAAGCATTTTTTATAGAAACCAAACCCTCAACTTTATGAACAAACATTAAGATGGTAAGGAGGTTTTTATGCTTGCGAACCCTCATAGTGGAGTGATTGCAAATATGTGAATGGTTTTATCCAAAAATGGATTTTTTTATCAATTTTTATGATTTTATGTTGTATAATAATCCTCCAAGCACCTTCAAGTGGTAGTGGTTTGTCAAAGCAATGAGCAGAAGATACAAAAAAGTGATCATTTTTGAAGATTTTGTTGTTACAAGAATGATTGACTGAGTCAATGCATAAAATTTGATGAGGATAAAGGAAAATAAATTTTATTTATGTCCATGAATTTATTTTTTATATGAATAGTATCTATGTCAATCATTTTGGTCAATCAAGTTGACCTATCGTTAACTACAAATAGTGAAAATAGTGAGTAATAACCAAGCAAAGTGAGAACCTATTTAGGGATGATGTGAAAGTGAATAGGTATAGATAAAATGGTTTTGGTTAATTTTTTAATACTTATGCCTCATTTTCCCTTGGTTTTTAAATCTTGGTGATGCTCATACACAGGCTAGAAGATGCTCTCAAAGTGGTTTGTCAAAGTGAAGATGAACAGTGAAAGGTTGAATTCAGATATTGATCTATACATTCCTTATTTGCTATTAGAAATTTATTTATATGTGATTGAAGTTTATATAAGTATTTTTAAGGACCAAATTAATGCATTGTAATATCAATGAAGTGTCTGCACAAGTGTTAGGAGTCATGTTCATTATGACTATGTTTTGAGACAAAATGACAGTTCCAGGTGTATTGAAGTGATGTGTTTGAAGTCCTTATGGCCTAGATGGGGGTAATAAAATATTTTGGTGATATTTTTTAAGACTCATATATCATTTTTTATTCTTTTATTCTCATTGAATTTTCTTTTTCAATATGCTAGAAAGTCATGATTAGATGATTAGTTTTTTGGAGTCAATTGCAGTCTTGAGAGACTTAAAGGCAAAAGTGTATCTGATGAATTATGTCTTGAGTAATGATGATTAAATTGAATAAATATGTTAAATATTTATTTTAATACCACCTTTATGTATTTATATATCATGGTTGTACCCATAATATTATGGAGATTCAAATTTTATTGACTGGGTGTTGGCAGTGTTTGACTAGAACTGAGTGAGCCTATTGTAGAGTTGGTTTTGGGATCTTAGAACCTATGTGATGATGTAAAATTAATTTGGTGATTTTTTTTAGGTAATTTATGATATATTAATTCAATTTTTTTAGTTTTTTATTTGATAAAATTGATAGTATGCTTCTGGTTTGTAAGACAAACTTTTTTATGTAAGAAGGCCTAAAAGGTGAGAAGATCTAAATGATAGGTTCAAGGTGTGAAAAGGAGTTAAAATTAGTAATCACCCAATGAAATCTTATGAGGTAAATATTAAATTAATATTTAAAGTTTTTAAATCATTGGTATAATATAAATATGGGCCAAGGAGTTCAAGGGTAACGTGTGCCTTGAAGAAGGGCTAATTCCATTAGGTCTTTATTATGCCTAATTGAGTTTTAGCCTCTATAGGTTATAACCAACCTATGGAGTGTTTGGTTATCATTTTTAACATATATATGGACCTATTTTTAGTGTTATATAATTTTATTAAGGATTTTATCTAACCAATGTGGGTTAGATGAAGTGCGTGGTATAAAAGCAAGGCCTAATTGGCCTATTTGGACTAGTTGGGTTGGTGTGGACTAAAGAGAAGGAAAGAGCTCAATCAAGGAGTAAAGGTAGGTCATTGAGGACAATAAAATGGTGAATAAGATTATTCATGCATATCTAATCAATTTTATTCATGTGGACACATAGGTCATTGGACCTAATGAGCCTAGAAGAGGCATATTGAGTAAGTGAGCCCTAGAGGTTGTTTGAGTGAGAGTGAAGGGAAAGAGGGCAGACAAAGAAGGTCATCATAATTTGAATATTTAGAAATAGGTATTCAATATGATCAAATATTAAAGGTATATTATTTATTTCTTGGTTTCCTAGGGGGTTGGAGCCTCCTTGCAAGTTGGAGATTGTAGAAGATTAGTTGGGTAGGCACTAAAATAGGTAAGTGTTGGTGCTCCTTATGAAGTGGGTGCTTCACTAAATGTTAAATCTTGTCATTATAAGATAGTAGTATATGTGCATGGTTTAGTGGGTTTATCCCCCAAGATGGTTTCCCACATAATATCTTATTTTATCTTGTGATGTACTTGTGTTATTGTTTGTTTATGCATTAATCTCTTATGTATGCTTCATAGAAAGGTGTTTGGAATTGAATATACATTGTTGTGCAATTGATTCACCCCCCCCCATCTTATTAGATAATTTAAATAATTGGCATTATATCGGGACCTTTTAAGGAGGCTTGATAGCTTACAGGTTATCCTAAGTAGCTTAAAGCATGATAAAGACAATGTTCATCTTATTTTTAGTAATGGATAAGTTTATGAAGATCACGGTTGAGGTTTGCATATAATTTTGCATGATGGTTAGAAATATTGACGAATAAGGACTATACTAAAGATAATTCCAATATCAAACCTAATTTCAATGATAGAGATTATTAAAGATGTTCTATTTGATTAGCTAACATGATAGAAGAAAGATAGGCAATGGTTTGATTAGAAGATTGGAGTATGAGACCTAATTAAAGTATGTCTAAATATTCTGTTGGAAATATTGTCATTGATGTCAAAGGTTTATCATTGGTGATAAAGGCCCCATAGAATTTAATGGTGTTTTTAATATTCATATCTTGGCTAATGTGTGTTAATATTTATTTAATATTAATGAATATATTTTTGATTGCATAAAATTCAAAAGAGGGCCCATGGAGAAGTCAAAGAGTCACAGGGTAAAGACAAAAGAGGAGTGGGACACATTTTCCCATGAAGAGTCATCTTGAGTAATTACAAGAGTCACCAAGTGAATACAAAAGAGGGTATGGTGCATTTTTCCATGAAGAGTCACCTTAAGGAATTTGAAAGGTCACCAAGATACAGACAAAAGAGGAAAGGATGCATTTGCTTATGAAGGGTCACCATGTGACTTTTCAAATGCAAGGATACGAAGGGTCATGCAAGTTTGGTGCCACTTTCCATGAGGATTAAAGGGTCACAAAGGGAAAATGCCAAAGGTCATTTGAAAAGCTATAAATAAAGGCTTGAGAAGCCATTTGTAATATGCAAGAGAGTGCATGGTTTTGTAATTGTTTTATATAAGAAAAGATGAGAGAAAAGTAGGAGATACTGTAGAGTTATATCATTTTTTGAGTAAGAAACATTGAGAGATAATTGTGTTTTATACATAAGATGGTTTGGTGCTCTTGTGGGTTGGTGCTCATAAATCTTTGTAAGGGGTTAGTGCTCATAAATCTTTGCAAGGGGTTGGTGCTCCTATGGGTTAGTGCTCACAAATAGTTGTTGTGTTGGTGCTTGGCAAAGGGGTTGGTGCTCTTGCAATTTGGTACTTGTAAAATTTATAATTTGAGTTGGTGCCCATTGATATACTTGAGATTTTCTGTGGTTTTCCCACTTTGGGTTTCCATGTAAAAATGTGCTTGCTCTCTCTCTCTCTCTCTCTCTCTCTCTCTCTCTCTCTCTCTCTCTCTCTCTCTCTCTCTCTCTCTCTCTCTCTCTCTCTCTCTCTCTCTCATTGCATATCTTGAATGTGTGATTAAGTGGTTAAAAAAAGAAATCATATTAAGTAAAAGATATATAATATACTGATTCACCCCCCCTCTCAGTATATTTCATGCTTAACATATTCATAAAGTATAAAGCTATGATCATGTTTTCTTGTTTATAGTTTTTAAAACATACATACTTTGAGTTGATAGGATCCAAATAAAGAGTTCTAAGAAGGCACATGAGCTATTTTATGTCTCTATAAGACCTAATGAGGGTATGAGAGCTAATGAATCTTTATAAATGAAATCGAATGATTCATGGATATATATGCATGTATAAAAGACTTGAAGAAAAGAGAAACAAGTATATGACAAGGTTTAGCTCATTGAGAGAGAGCTGAAAGTATGCATTTATGTAAGAAATCATCATATGAGATGACTAAGTTTGAAAGTCTTGATAATGGCAGACAAGGGTATCTTGGTGTGTGGAGTGGTGCTCTTAGATACTCATGTTTGCATAAAGTGTTTAATACTAACCTCAAGGTCATGTAGCTCCTAAATATGCTTTGTACAAGATTGGTTTGGTCTTTGATATGAAGAATAGGTCTAATTCTTGAAAGATAGTAATATGAGGGTTTGGTGTATACAAACCCTAACAAGAATATTCATGTTGATAATAACTCAGTTATGACATATGGAGCTTTGTGATCTTTTGGTAAATGTTATTCAATGTTTAATTCAAAAAATTTCATGCTTGTGATGCATGTTTGAGTGCAAGGTAGTGTCCAAAATGACAAGTTCAGTACAAAGGTTGGTGAGTTGAAGATTGGTCTTCAATACCAATGCCATTATGGTAGATAATTATTATCTATGGTGTTTAAAGAATGAGATGATGAGTTGTGTATGACATGAAGACAATAGTGGTCTAAAGATGATTGATGTTCTAAGTTTTTCATTCAAAATCTTGAGTGTGTAGAGACAGAGTTTGAAGAATGTTATATGTAGGTTGGCTTACTATTCTTTGCCATAAATATGAGATGCTCCATGAGAAGAAGGATGATCTTAGGATCATGTATTATTTGTGATCATGTTATATATGCCCTAGAGAAACCATGAAGGAGTTCACTATGTTCTGAAGATGAGTTGTTTAAGAAAGAGAGAATGATTTGAGGATCATTGAATGCTTTAGGTTGATGTTATGAGGAGGTGATTTTCCATGTTGTGAAGTTGTTCATGCCTATCTAAGGTGGTTCTATTGACTCAATAGGTTAGTAATAAGCAAGAAGGAGTGGATCCATGTTGATTAGGTCTCCATGAGACCTATTAGTTATATGAGGCCTAATGGTGCATTCTATAGGTCTATTAGTGTTTCAAAGAGATAAAGTGAAGTGTATTCAAAGATCAAGTATGGATGAATGTTAATCAAAGAGATGGTTTGAGCCATGATGAAACATAAAAAGTATAAATAGTGACAAGCCTAGTATGTGTTAATGATGTGTTGATAAAACTTGAAAGAATAGCATGATCACAAGGGGAACATTGCTACACCATGACTAAGAAGTCGTTTAATTCAGTAGAATTGAGCCTAAGGACCAAGGATCAGGTGGAAAGGAACAATGCCTATAAATTTATATGCAGACCCAGTCGTTGAGATGTTTTGTTTAAAGGTGCCATGTGTTGTATCAAGCATCAAAGACTTGAGGAGTTTGTTTGAAGATATGTGGAGCCTATTTGAAGGTTAGAAAATGATTTTTGTATTTGTTGATTTGTAGTTTCAAGTATACATGGATTTAGGTAGAGATAACTCAAAATAGCTTGAGAAGCATGCATGGACAAAGGGGGAGCTTGCTTGGTCAAGTATTAGGATTAGAGAACTGTGTAGATGACCCTATGAGAAGTGTATATGACCTTTAATCAATTGAAAATCATTGAAAGAGGTATGCTTATGTTGGTTAAATTATTTTAAGGAATGCATGGTCATAAGGGGGAGCTAGTATGTTTGAGCTTTCTAGGTTTTAGAGCCCACTTTGTCATTAATGTCAAAGGGGGAGAAATAGAAGTTATTTCCATCAATGACAAAGGGGGAGATTTTTGGAGAGTGTGTTGTAATTGATGTCAAATTATGATGTCATATGTGCATTAAAGACAATCTAAATGACAAAGAGATGATATGATGGTGAATGTTGAGCATGTTCCAAGACTTGAGAGATCTTGCAAAGGTAAGAGAAGATGTTACTAAGATGTATAATATTTCATAAGAGTTATAGGGAATATTGATAATATTCCATGATTGCATATGACATGTTGATGATTTATTTAAGATCAATACAAGAAGGTTTCAAGTGCTTTCAATATCCAAGTTTGACTAATGGTTTTATACCTAATATGCATAGATACCTAGTGAGGTCCAAATGAAGGGTCAAATTGAGTTTTCAAGGTGTTGAATCCCATGTGAGCATGGATTGAGGTGTTAAAGTTTGGGTCAAAGTTTTTGACCAAGTTTTAGGTCTTGAGGAGGAAGACAAAGCAAAAAACAACACTAGAAGGTTTCATATGCATGCAAAATGAAGGTTTCAAGCCCGATAAGGAAGTTGAGATGCTCATTTGCATGTGTATATTTTGCATGGTGACTTGATAAATTTGGAGTAGTTCAGTAATGGTCATAATAATCCTATATAATCATTTTACAAAGAAACTAAGACCTCAATTTTATGAATAAACATTAAGATGGTAAGGAGGTTTTTATGCTTGCAAACCCTCATAGTGGAGCGATTGGAAAGATGTGAATGGTTTTGGCCAAAAATTGATTTTTTATTAATTTTTATTATTATATTTTGTATAGGACTCCTACAGTCACCTCTAGGTGGCAATGGTGTGTCAGAGCAGCGAGTAGAAGATACAAAAAAGTGAACATTTCTAAAGATCTTATTGTTATAGGAAGGGTTGACTGAGTCAATACATAAAATTTGATAGAAGATGAAGGCCAAGAATTTTTATTGATGTTCATGAAGTTATTTTGGATATAAATAGTCTCTATGTCAATCATTTTGGTCAATCAAGTTGGCCTATCGCTAATCTACAAATAGTGAAAATAGTGAGTAATAACCAGGCAAAGTGAGAACCTATTTAGGGATGATGTGAAAGTGAATATGGATGGATAAAAGGGTTTGGGGTATTTTTTAAGACATATTCATCAGTTTCCCTTGGTTTTTGAGTCTTGGTTATGCTCATACATATTCTATAAGATGTTCTCAAAGTGGCTTATCTAAGTGAAGGTGAACAGTGAAAGGTTAAATTCAATATTAGTCTATACATTCCTTATTTGATTTCAAAAATTTATTTATATGTAATTTAATTTTATATAATTATTTTTAAAGACAAAATTAATTAATTTTAATATCAATGAAGTGTATTCATAAGTGTTAGGATTCATGTTCACTATGACTGTGTTTTGAGACAAAATGATAGTTCCAAGTGTAATAGAGTAAGTGATGTGTTTGAAGTCCTTATGACCTAGATGAAGGTAAGAAAATATTTTGGAGATATTTTTGAATATTCATATATCATTTTTTATTATTTTTTTCTCATTTAAATTTCTTTTCAATATACCAAAAATTCATGATTACATGACTAGTTTTTTGGAGTCATTGGCAGTCTTGAGAGACTTAGTGGTAAAAGTGTTTATAATGCATAATGTCTTGATTAATGATTATTAAAGTGAATGAAGATGTTAAATATGTATTTTAATACCACATTTATGTATTTTTATATCATTTTCCCCCATACTATTGTGGAGAGTCAAATTTTGTTGACTGGGTGTTGGCAGTGTTTGACCAAAACTGAGTGAGCTTGTTGCAGAGGTGGTTTTGGGATCTTAGAGCCTATGTGATGATGTAAAATGAATTTTTTGATGTTTTTAATGTAATTTAGGATATATTAATTCAATTTTTTTATTTTTTTGTTTTATAAAAGTGACATTATGCTTCTAGTTTGTAAGATAGACTTTTCTATGTAAGAAGGCCTAAAAGGTGAGAAGATCTAATTGATAGGTTCAAGGTATGAAATGGAGTTCCAGGTAGTAAGGACAAAATTATATATTATGAGGGACATATTAAAGTTATATGTGAATTTTTTAAATCATTTTTAGAAGTAAAATATGGGCCAAGGAGTTTAAGGGTAACATGTGCCTTGAAGAAGGGTTAATTCCATTAGGTCTCTATTAGACCTAATTGAGTTTTAGCCTCTATAGGTTATAACCAACCTATGGAGTGGTTTTTTCTCATATATAAAATATGTATGGACCTATTTTAAGTTGTATACAATTGTATTAATTATCTTATCCAACCAATATGGGTTAGATGAAGTGTGTGGTATAAAGGCAAGGCCTAATTGGCCTATTTGGACTAGTTGAGTTGGTGTGGACTAAAGCAAAGAAAAGAGATAAATTAAGGAGAATAATTAGGTCACTAAGGACCATAATAGGGTGAATAATATCATTCATACATATCTAATCATTTTTTTTTAGGTGGACACATAGGTCATTGGACCCATTGAGCCTAGAAGAGGCATATTGAGCAAGTGAACCCTAGAGGCTGTTTGAGTGAGAGTGAAGGGAAAAAGTGAAAATAAAGGAGGTCATCATCAGTTAAAGATTCAAAAATAGGTGTTAAATATGATTATATATTCAATTTATTTTATTTTTTTCTTGTTTTCCTAGGGGTTTGGAGCTTCCTTGCAAGTTGGATCTTGCAGAAGACTAGTTGGGTGGGTGCTCAACTAGGTAGGGTTGGTGTTCCTTGTGAAGTGGGTGCTTCACTAAATGTTGAATCTTGTCATTATAGGATATTAGTCCATGTTCATGTCTCAATGTGTTTTATTCCCCATTAGGTTTTCCCACATAATATCTTGTGATGTACTTATGTGATTGTTTACTTATGCATTGATCTCTTATGTATGCTTTATGGAATGGTGTTTGGAATTGAATATGCATTGTTGTGAAACTGATTCAACCCTCCCCTCTCATTATCTACTTCTAAAAAATTTATTTTTAGAATAATTTCAATTCCATTTCTATTCAAACCAAATCCCAAATCAAACCAAATTCTAAGTGCCAAGTTCCAAGTCCAAATTAACCAAAGTTCGAAGCCACTTTCACATAGACCTTTTTCCAAACATCAAGTATTTCAACAAAATAAAAAATGCCATGCTATAATCAGAGTTATTTTTAAACCCACATTCTAAACCATGCCAATTATAGGTTCATTTGGAACCCATGTTTCAATACAATCTAGGTTTATGTTTGAACCCACATACTAATCATGAGTCAAAAAAGCCAAAACATGATACATTTTGAACCCACATTCATATTTCTAAGCCATTCCAATACCGAATTAGGGTTCATTTTCAACCCACATGCCACATTTATTTTAAATTACTAAGGTCCCCACCTTTTGGGCACATTTTTTTAAGTATAAATTTTTCCCTTCTTTAGGCTAATTTCTTATCAAGTGCCCAGACTACCCTCTATGGGCTAATTCTAATTGCCTAGCCAAGCCATGTCAATTATCACATACTAAGACCATCCTTCTTTTGGCCAATTATCAATACCAAGTTTTCCCTCTTTTCGATTGTGCCAATTACCAATACAATGATCATCCTCTTTGGACCAAATACCAAGACTGACGCCAAGTTTTCCCTCTTTGGGCCCAATCTAATTTCATAGACCAAGACTTTCAAACCAATCATAGCCTCAAAGGGAAAGTTTACCCAATGAATCCTTGAGATACATCTTTTACCAATTACTTATAACAAACCTGATTAGATATATATGCCCCTAGTATCTTTATAAAATACTCCCAAACCTTACTGGTACCAAACAAAGGAATATTATGAGTATCACAAGATTCAAGGCCATTCACATGTCCTAGATTTAGGTTTTATTTTCAAATTTTGATTAATAATGACTACATTAAATTGGAACCAAATATGTACAAGTCTAAGATTCAGCTAACAAGAGTAAGCCAAGGCCAAGATAATCATCCAATCCTCGATGTTTTTTGTTGAAATAACTATTCATGATGATTCAACCTATTATAAGTCACCCTTCGACCATTCTCCTATCTTTGAGGAACCTCAATTTGATAAGCTAGTCTTTGTTGAGTCACCCTTCGACCATTCCCTATCTTTGAGGAGCCTCACTTTGACAAACTAGTCTTTCACTAAGTCAACCTTCAACCATTCCCCTATCTTTAAGGAGCCTCACTTTGACAATCTAGTATTTTATGAGTTAGCCTTTAACCATCCCCTCTCTTTGAGGAAACTCACTTTGACAAACCAATATTTTTTAAACCCCTATTAGATGAGCCTATTACTGAATAATAACCTATTAGTACATCACATCCTGATACTCATCCATTTCCAAACATTTAACATGACATATTTTTAGTTGCATATACATTAGAGATAGTTTTTGTTTCCAAACTAATATTATGTTCAGCATCCACACCAAAAGAAGAATCAAAATTAGAGTCAGGTTCTAATTTTGAACCAATATCATATTCAACATCAGAAGTAGAATCAATGTTAATCTCGACATTATATTTAAAGTCCTTTGAGTCAAAATCATCTTAAAAATTAAAATACATTACTGGATGTTACAACATTGGTTACACACTCCTTGCATATCAGATTAAACACAATTGTGATCCTTCTATGGTTGTTGAGGATGTTTTCTTTAGAATCAACACAAGTTCTCCTAATAGCCTCTATGAGGATTATGTTGCCTTTTATCATTCCATTACCATTCCACTTTCCATTAACACCAATTAGCCTAGCCAATATATTAACATTACACTTCCCACAAGCATTGATTGGGACCAACATAATCACACATTGTTGAACTGCATCCATGGACACATACCAGTTGTAATAAATCAAGTGACCAAGACCATGTTCAAATCGAAGAATAATAGTCTCCTAATGAAACCTTTTTAGAGGTGTTAGGGTACAATCAAAGTTCAAACTTAGCATCTTCTAGTGAAGCCTTGTTCAAGGCACTAAAAGATAATCAAATTCAAAATTCAATGTTCCTTAGTGAAACTTTCCCAGAGGTGATATGAGACAATGAAGACAACTTTATTGGTGAAAACCTCTTCGAGGCACCAATCACTAAGCACAATAGTTCTCCATTGCTTGATGAAGATATTATTGAAGATAATATCAATACAACCAAAAATCAATAGCATAATCAGAATGTACCATCTCTCAAACCCAAACAACAAAACAATAGTATGGTCCTATCAAGAGCATATTCATAAGTCTTAGGCCTTTCCACAACCAAAACTATGTTGAATCTCAAATCAAAAACATTGTGTATTATTGAATATCTCGATCTTCATTTGTGCCCCAATAATTTTACACTCCATTATGAGCCTATTATTCATTTAAAACCTATATTACATTCCTGAATCAGAATCAATGTTAGTCTTGACATCAGATTTAGAGACCTTTGAGTTAGAATCAGATTCAAAATCAAAATACATTAGTAGATGTTACACATTGGTTACACACTCTTTATAGATTGGTTTCAACACATTTGTGAGCCTTTTATAGTTTTTGAGGATGTTTTATTTAGCATCGACACAAGTTATCCTAGTAGCCTCTACGAGGATTGTTTTGCCTTTTAACATTCCATTATCATTCCACTTTTCATTGGCACCAATCAGCCTAGCCATTATATTGACATTTTACCTACCATAAGCATCGATTGGGACCAATAGAATCATACATTTTTCAACTACATCAATGGAAACATACCAGTTATAGGAAATCAAGGGACCAAGACCATGTTCAAGTCGAAGAAGAATAGTCTCCTAATGAAATATTTTGGAGGTGCTAGGGGACAACCAAAGTCCAAACTCATCATATTCAAGTGAAACCTTGTTTGAGGCACTAGAAAATAATCAAAGTCAAAAGTCATCATTCATTACTAAAACCTTCTCAAAGGTGCCATGGGATAATCAAGACAACTTTATCGATGAAAACCTCTCAAAGGCACTAATCACTGAGCACAATAGTTATTCATTGCTTGATGAATATATTATTGAATATAATATCGACACAAATAACAATCTATAACATAATCAGACTACAGTGTCTCTAAGACCCAAATACAAACTAATATTATGGTCCTATGAAGAGCATATTTATAAGTCTTAGGCCTCACCATAACCAAAATTATGTCAAATCTTAAATTAATAACATTGTGTGTGACTAAAAATCTTGATCTTCATTTGTGCCCCAGTAATTTTACACTCCACTATGAGCTTATTATTCAATCCAGACCTATATTACATTACCAAATCAAACCATTTATCCAATGCCTATCATTATTTACCATTCCTAACTACACTTTCCTTCATCGAGGCTATGAAGACATCTTGTCTATAGGTTTGGAGGAAACAAAATCAATGACCAATGAAGATCACAACAACAATAATGTAGTCCAAATCAGCAGTAGGTTCTTGATAGAGTATATATTCAGAATGGATGTGGGTTAGGCATAAAATGGGCCAATTTATGAATCTTGTAATCCTCTATTAAGTTGAGATGCTAAAAAATCTAAAAGCACAATAGTTCATTGTCTATACATACCACTTAAGGGCAACCCTATTACCATTATAGACCATTCTATTCTAGCAATTTATACCATTTTAGCCCATTGACCTTTCTAGTGGTACCCTATGTTAATCAAGACATGCATCTTTGCATTAGTAGGAACAACATAATCATGCCTTGCCATTTGCCTTGCCTTACTATTATTTCATTCCTTGCTCTTTGCTTTACCTTATCGTTATTTCATGCATTGCCCTTTACCTTACCTTACCATTATTTCATGCCTTGCCATTTACCTTGCCTTATCATTATTTCATGCCTTTCCCTTTTCCTTGCCTTACTATTGTTTCATACCTTTGCCATTTTTTTATTCCCAACATGTTATTACTTAGTCAAGATTCTCCTATTTCTAGGTGAACTATAATGACTTGAGGTCTATTTAAACTATGTAGACCGTGCTTAATTTTTTTTAGGTCAGTTTAACCACCCTTATTTATGTGCTCTCACCTTTTTACAATCAACCTAAGCCACACTCTTTCCATTTTATGAGCAACCTAAGACATGCTCTCATCATTTTCCAAGTTAAAATATTTCAAAAATAATTATAAAAACATTCAAATCATTTCAAAAAACTCCTAAAATTTAGAAATGGCTTCATATCTCCATGGAAGATATTAAGCCACAAAAACCTAAATTTTTTAAAATGGTGTACAATCTTTTAGAGAGATATAAATCACCAAAATATAAAAACATTTGTTTTATCCTAAACTTAGTCAACAATCCTCAATCTACCCACTTTGGGGCACCTTAGTCCTTGATCTAATTATTTTATAAACCATTGGGATGTGTCCTTCCCAAAACCACTCTACGGAGGGAAATTAGTGGTTGGTTCCCATCCACATTTTTTGCCCACGTATATTTGGGGGTGTGTCCTTCCCTTTACATGTATCCTTGCTTAGGGGCACCGTCTAGTTCACACTTTTAGGCCAATCTTATAGATTTTACCCTACTAAGGAAAATCAAAGTGTATAGCTTATACTGGGATACCTTACCCTCATATGTTGTTCCCTTGTATATATCCTTGCTAGGGGGAACCATTCATTTATCATTCCATTGAGCCTTCACACGTAGGTATTGACAATAATGTGCTTTCTATTGATTTTATTCTCAAGTTTTATGTGTGTTTATTTGCTTAGTTATTTGTTTGTTTGATTGCATGTTTATTTAATTTCATTATTGTGCCTTGTCTTAGTGTATATGTGTTCATAGGGTGATTCCTTACACTTGTACTTTAGTCTATCCATATTCATATGTTGACATTGTCATCATAGTTTTTATCATTGGTGCATTGTTTTCAATTGTTTATTGGATTAGGAATTAGTCCTTATGCTTATGACATCCAATGTTATCATGGTTAATTTATAATTATGGTGAATAATGTCACATGCCAAATTAAATAATGAACAAGTAGTCTAAAAATCAATGGTGCTACGATAATTCCCCTTGTTCACTTTATCAATTATCCCCTTTTCCTTGATCAAATCAAAAATACTTTAACATTCTAGTTATATCAATGTTAATCAAGATGCACATCTTTGTATTGTCAAGTACAACAAAATCATGCACATTGATTAATTATTATCCATATTCTATTTTTCATTCTTCATTCCATTTTCTCCTGCTTCTAGGAGAACTACATTAGTTTGAGGCCATTTGGACTATGTAAGCAATGTTGGGATACATGGAGTATCTTAGGTCAGGTCAACCATCATCATCACCACCAACACCACCACCACCACTACCATTATCACCATTTTTACCATTATTATTCATTGGGTTATTTTAATCATCTATTTCATCACTTTGTGCATCTTCATGTGATTGGTTTTTTGTGGCTTTTTTAATCTTTGAAAATTCATTATACCATCATACCTATGTTTGCACTCACTCATCTTTAATCTGTGTAACAAGCTATATCATTCAGTTATACCTATTAATTTTCCATTCTGGGGTACAATCAATTTATCACAATCAAATCTACCCTATTGGGGAAAAATCATTATTCAATCCAGACTACCCTTTGGTGCATGAACTTGTATGGTTAGCTCATGACAACCTATGGCTATCAACACATTAATTTTATTCTCATCATTAGAAATCAATGCGTGCAAGCATTAACTCGATTGGATTAATCTCATCCATGGGTTAATTTCATTCTTTTTCTTGCTTATTTTTTAGGGATCATCCATCAATCTTATGTTTCAACCACTCCCTCGAGGGAGCATCATAAGCTTATCAAACTTTGTTTGGAACAACATTCCTCAATCATTATATTTTTTTCTTCTTCAATGACATTTTCATTCTTTGAAAATATGTTACTATGTTTGTGTATTGAAACACCTTATCAAACATGGGCAAAATGTAGACACTCCATTTTGGCCACATTTTGTATGTAAATAGATGTCAAGTTGATTTCTAGCAAACAATGCAAATTAAGCCTAAAAATCACTGTTTATCTCAAATTTATCTATATGATAGACAAAAATGCCCTAAATCATTTCAATATATCTCTATTTTTAGTAATATCATATATGGAATGATAACCTCTCTATGATTCATCCCCAGGAAAATTATGGTCTAGTACATTGATGTTTTTGACCAATTAAGTGGGGAACTTAACTAAATTCTTGATATGACCAAAGGACTAATCAGGATTGCTTAACCAACAAATTAAATTAAATGATTAAATAAAAAATCCATGTTGAATTAATGA
Source organism: Torreya grandis (assembly GCA_037957365.1). Taxonomy (NCBI): domain Eukaryota; kingdom Viridiplantae; phylum Streptophyta; class Pinopsida; order Cupressales; family Taxaceae; genus Torreya; species Torreya grandis. The sequence continues at coordinate 1,595,118 of JARHVA010002479.1, forward strand.
ATATCTAATTTTTAAAAATAAAATTTCAACAAATATTAGGAAACATGATATCTTGATGATGTCATCAACATCAAAGTCAAAAATTGAAAGTATCGACATAAATGGGATAAAGATTAGGAATGTTGAGCCATGCTTCATAAATGCAACCTTTGTCCCAAAACATAAATGCATTTGACCTCCCAACCCTAACCCGAACTTAACCACACATAGGTTGGAGTCAGTTGGAAAGCTATAAATAACAAGGTCCTCACTCACTTTCAATGAAGTTTTTCAAGTCAAAATTATCATGCATAATTATTGAGAGGAAGCTTTTAATCATTTCATGTGCCAAGCCAAACCCCAAATGAACAAGGTCAGATGTTTTCCAGAAAGCACTAGTATTGCCAAAGATGAATTGTTCACAAACTAAGCATAAACACATTTATATGTTGATTAGCAAGCAAGGTTCTCAAGGAAGGCAAAATTATTACTTTTATCTTTTTTTTTGTTCTTTGTTTGTTAGTCATTTGGTCACCTGTGTACTTAGGCTTAGAATGTTAGTCTTTAATTCATTTTTGAATTTATCTAATAATGTTTGACTAATCATTATCTTTGGATTCTTATGTTACACAAAGAACTTGGTGAATTGTGGTCTATGTTCTTAAGGTTTATTCTAATTCCTATTCCAAGGTTGAGATAAATTAGACCATGAGAGGACCATGAGAGGATATTATTAAATTTGTTATCCCTTCACAAATGGAAAGTGTTAAAACTTTAAGATGTGGACATTTTGTTATCAACTACTAAGAATCTCATAACCCTCACTCAATGTTAAAAACAAAAAAACACACTAAAACCCAAAAACACGTGTTTGAATGTAATTTTAATAGGATATGAGCATAATGTGTTTATTGAAAATGACAAACTCAAAGCCTTTTCCTGCATCCTATCACTAGCCTTTGCAAAAATCAAGATGTTAGAACATGGTATGGACATTCATCAAATGATAATATGATACTACTGTTTATCAGATGTAAGAATGTGCTCCTTTTCTTTTATCAAATCCAACCACTTGGGTTGAGGAAATATCTTACCAAGTACTCATCTTTCTCAAATAAATATAGAATTGTGAAAATATTAGGGATTGTTCCCATACCCAGGCTAGTGTCAAAATAAAAGCTCTAGTAAAAGGTATTAACATTCATCAAAGCATAACATAAAGGAATTTTTTATTATAACAAAAAAATGGTTTTCAAATCCTCCATGCCTCTGACCTTGAATACATTTGTGTGATGCTCTCCAATGACTTGAAATTCTAATTTATATTTGGAGAACCATGTTTATAGTTAACCTACACAACAAACACTAAACATATACAAGAGATCATGCATAAAACTAAATACAAAATATAAATAATTAAAACTTCCCAGATCTTGAAACTTGAAAAGTACTTTTTTTTTAAATAATTGGCCAACCAAGTGACACTTTGGTGTAGAATAGGTGGTGGTGAATGAGACAAGCTCTAAGGGAATGGGGATGGGTATAGACATAGCCCAAAAGAGTTGAATATATATACTAAAATTTTATTTATATAGCATCTCAGTCTTGTATACTTGACAAATACCTATTAGGGATATACCCTTCAATTTTAGACTTTCCTACTACTAAAAGGCTTCCATTCACCATCTCATTGTGCCTAATTGATTATCTCATGGTCTGACCCTATAATTTTTCATGACCTACTCTCTTGCATTGTAAAAAAAATCTCAAAACTTGATATATATCCTTCTTTGTCAATTTTAGATCCTTAGAAGCTTCCTAGCCTACTAGATACTTAGAGGAGAAGCTCCAAAGCACTCCAAAAGCCAACTATTTAATAAGTGACATTATATTATTATTAATATTTTATGTGCATCATTATTTTCCCTTTTTTAAGATATTTGGATTTATTTATATTATTTTTTGTGGCTGCCAGTAACCACTCTCCATACATCAAGAAAAAAGAAGACAGATCAAATATGTACATGAAAGGAAAGTGTTTTTTTTTTTTTTTTAATTAATATTCAAACATTGATAATTTTTTCATTTCTCAACAAAATTTAAGGATTTAAAATTATATAAAAAATGAAATATAGGTAAAAATAAATAAATAAAAATTTTAATTCATTATTTGAACAGTAAATTTTCTTTGAAGAAGAAAATAAGCATTTTAGTGAAGAAAAAAAAAGTATTTCAGTTTTTTTATTTCACAAATGTGATCAATTTTTTTCATTGAAAATCATAGTGATCGATAATCCCAAATTTTTATATCATTCTAAAACATCCCTCAAAATATTTTTTCTACAGCAACTATAGTTTGTCAAATATCATTATTTTCCCAATCATGTGCCTAGAATCATACAAAATTCTATATCTAGAGATTATGGATGAATCGTTTGTTGAATTTTTTTGAGGATGACTAAAAACTTAGTATTAAAAAAGATTAAAAATAATTTTATATAAATTCTATAATTATCTCAAATTAATTGTTTTTAATACTAGGTGATTTAGGTATGTGCAAAACCCTAAAATTTGAATTAATTGTGTATTTCACAAACGGTGCATACCTTGAAATTAAAAATTTGTCTAGAGGTGGAAAACAAGATTTTAAACCATTCTAAAGAGTTTTTTTTTTTTTTTTTTAAAGTGATGCTTTAATGGATGTTTTCCCTCACTTATTCACTATTTTTTATAATGGTTTAAAATGGCCCAATAATTGTTATGCTTGATACACAACTTCTTTTTGGTGATAATTATGTTGCATGGAAAATTGAGGTGAGAAATCACCTAAAATTTGAAGAGATTTGGTTTGTTATTAATGGAATATATGCCCGACATACCTAAAACACTCACCAAGAAAGAAAGTTTAATAAAGTGAATAAGAAGGTAAAGTTGATCATTATGTTCAGGGTATCAGATGAGCTCCAACCTCATATCTGAGATGCTACTTTAGCCAAAGATGCCTACAAAAACTAAACACCATCTATGAGGCCAAGAACCAAAATACCATGTTGCATCTACAAAGCCAACTTCATTGTCTCAAGTTGAATACATGTGAAAATGTTGAAGGTTTTCTTCATTTCATGCCTCGTTCCTAGCATTAGGTGGGAACATGTCAAATTCCTCCCTTGTACCCATTATCTTGAGAGCATTACCCCTCACCTAAAATATTTTTGTGACTTCACTAAACATCTCAAAGAAGAAACCAATGTTAACATGTCATAGTAAGAATAATCCATGTACACAGTAGAGGAAGATGAAGAAGAACATACACTTGCATCAAATCAAAGGGGAAGAGGCCCATGAAACCTTAAAATTAATACCCCAAGTAGAGTAGTCAATAAAACCAACAAAGGAATAAACATCGTTCTTATAATATTTGTCTAATATGTAGAAAGATAGGCCATGAACTAAAGGATTGTTTTTACAATGCATTTACACAAGGCTCATATATCAACAATAAGACCATCCTTCAACAATCTTGACAAGGACAAAAATATAAGGCATGGTTCACATGCAACTGGAATAATATGACTTACCCATAATAGTAACATGGTAACATTGTTGTAGGTAATTCTCCTTCAGATGAGGATTGTTTTTAATACATAGATAAAAGAGGATATCACACCTCCAAATGTAGTTTTGTATGTGGATTATGATTTCACAAGACACATGACTAGATGGAAGGATTGGTTTGCCACTTTCAACCATTCATCATGTCATGGTATTGTATCTCTCAGTGATGATTCATCATATGGTATCCAAGCTTGTAGTGATATTTATTTATCTCTTGGAAATTATGCTTGTAAAATCATAAAAGTCCCATATGTTCCAAAATTGACTAAAAATATATTATCTATAAGTCAATTTCTTGACCACGACCTTGAGGTTTAATTTGATAGACAACATGGTAAAAAGTTTTGTCTCATTATAAATAAATCTATAAGCTCAAAAGTCATTGCATGAGATTTTGGTGTAGGAAAAATGTTCCAATTTGATGTTGTCCATAAAGATAATCAAGCTTTAGTTGTCAAAGATACATAATCAACTGATCTATGGCATAAGATACATGGACACTTGAGTTTTGGGTGCCAGATTACACTAAGCAAGCACACACATGGTGAGAGGCCTTCCCTCACTAAAGTATAATACTAGTGTATGTTCCAATTGTCTAGATGGAAAAGAACATATAGATCCATTTAACATAAGTTCATTTCATGTAGCTCATCCATTAGATTTGGTACACACCGATTTGTGTGGGCACATCTAACCTAGTGTTAGTGGATTCCAATATTTTTCAATTTTTTGTTGATGACTACTCATAAAATATGTGGGTATATTAATTGAAGACTAAGGGTCAACCTTTTCAAGTCTTCAAAGAATTCAAAGACACCATGGAATGAGAATCTATTTGTCAAATTCATGTCTTCCATTTAGATTGATGGGGAAATAAACCAATAAAGAATTTTGTGAATTTATAAAGGCATATGGCATTCACCTACATCTAATATCACTTTATACACCACAACAAAATGGTGATGTAGAGTAGTGTAATCATTTTTTCATAGAGATGGTACATAACATGATTGAATACTCACCCCTGCCTTGTACATACTAGATAGAATCAGTTCACACAGTGGTCTACCTATTGAATCAAGTTCCCACAAAACATATTGATGGTATCACTCCAACAAAATAAACCTACATAAAGAAACCAATAACTAAACATATTCTAAAAAATCCATTCACTATTTCACCCAAAAATTTAATTACAAAACCAACTTGGTAAATGTATGAATATCAAAGAAAGTCAAGCAAGTTCCTTCTTCTTGCACTTGTTCACTTCTTCTCCTCCTTTTGTCTCTTCCTCTCTGTATGCCATGAGTCATCTTGTTTATAGCCCCCATTATCCTCTTTTTATTTTTTTTCCACCCCCTACTCGCCTTCCACTTCTCTAATCAACATATTAAACTTGCTCAAAAATATGCATGCCCAGATAGCTTAACCAACTCACAATCTGCCACCATGTAACACAGTGAACCACATGATTTTTCCCCAAGTGATGCTTAACTAAATTCAATGGAAGATTAGTGACCCTATTCATCTCGAGGTAACTATTGAATCTTTTTTTAAAAATCATTTTATATTATCTATAAAATTTTCAGGACAATGACTTAAACAATCCATCATCGACCAATTAAACCATAAGTCACATAATTGCCATGTTTTATTCTATGCAAAGACTATCAACTAGTCGATAACTAATGTATTCCATGAAATAACTATCAATCACATACAATAATGATTATATGGCATGGTAATTAAACTGGGTATTACTAGACCATAGTTTAATGTTGAAATGTTATCTACAAACATACCTAGAAATTACAATGATTTCCTAAAACCATTAAATAATTAAAATCTATATATTCATTTATCTAGTATATATTATGAATATCAATCATTTAGTCAAATAATTAATCAAATACAATATCTTGTAAAACAATGTTATTTATATTTTGACATTTAAATTATAATATCATAATAATAATCTTTAATTATTATGATCTAAATCTTATAGATCGAGTAACGATTATAGAATCCATCATAATATCATAATGTTATACTACACAACCATACTTAATAAGGCAATGAGATAAGTAAACATAAACAAAGTCATTCATTTATGCAAACAAGATGAGCTACGTAAGATCACAAACTAGTGAAATCACTCAATTAATCAACATGATCATCGTCAACAATCAAGATTATACCAAAAATCACATTAACAATCACCTAAATAAAAACTACACAAAACATGTTATGCTATCTATATCAAAAAATTAATTATGAAACATGATATTTTAAGTGGTGTGTGCAAGAGTTTATGGATTAGTTCTTTTTCATCCCCTAATGTCTTCATCTAAACCACCCTCTCTGATGATGCTCTCTCTATCACACTAAGGAAAGAATCTATCATACATGCACCTCATAATAATGAAGGTAGTTAGCTCAAAACATCATTATATCCATAACATAATATGGTATAACAATCAAACATGATCATAATATACTAAATGTAAAAGTATTGCTAACTCATAGCAAACTAATCATGTAAATTAAGCAACACAAACTATCCCATAATTAGCATATGTCATCAAGTTTAATCAAATATTATTTAATAACCTAATCAACCATAATAATCTACAAATCAAACTAGTTATTTAACTTTGAGAGAAATTGGGATGTGACATCCTTCCTTCCTAAAGTTGGTCATCATCTCGACGATATTTATTCAAACACAAGTTATGAATTTAAAAATAATATTCAGTAGAAAAAAATATAATATGCAGCAACAAATCAAGTTAAAAAATGTGAAAATAGCCTTTAAAACTCATCATAGTCCTCCCAAATGGCACTATCCATAGAATATTGATCCCACGGAACCTTTCACTATGACATTTCTCTATTATGTAAATAGAGTTTATGAGTGTCAATTATTCAGATTGGTTCTACCATGACCACCCCGAGGTCCAAAACCTTCAAAGCATTCCAATCCAACATAATGAAGAATCAACAACATACTTTTTAAGATAAAACACATCAAAGACATTATGCAAAAGAACTAGAGTTGATGGCAATACAAGCCTATACATTATAAGGTTGACCACTTCCAAAACCTCTAAGGGTCCCACGTATCTCAATAAAATTTTCACTGACTCGTTGAATTTAATTGAAATTTTCTAAATTTTAATCCACAAAAACACTTTATCACTAACAAAAAACTACCTAGTTGTTCTCTTCAGATCTGTATAACTTTTTTGTCTATCGTTGGCCTCGACCAACCTTTGCCTAATTATGCTGACTTATTCTTCCATTTATGAAAGCATCTCAGGTCCAAATACTACCTTATCTTCCAACTTATTGGTGTTCTACACCTCCTTACATATAATGCCTCAAATAGAGCCATCTTCAATGCTAATTAGTATGAGTTATTTTAAGCAAACTCAGCCAATGGAAGGTACTCCTCCCATTGTATTATTGATCCATGTAATGCATATGAAAGAGATCTTCTAAAATATGGTTAACTCATTTTGTCTATCCATCAGTTTATGGGTGACATGCAATGTTGAAGTTTAATTGTGTATCTAGAGTTGAATTCAAAGTTAACCAAAACCTAAAAGTCATCCTTGAATCACAATCTAAAATGATCTTCTCCCAAAAACCATGTAACTAATAGATTTCCTTCACAAATCTCATCATAAACAAAGGTGAATCATTAGTTAAGTTTCTTAGTATGAAGTGAGCTACCTTGGTTAGTTTTTCAACTTCAACCAAGACCATGTCATGTCTATTCAGTGATAATGACAAACCTTGGATAAAGTCCATAATAATCACTTACTACTTCCATTTTGATATGTCATGTGGAAATAACAATCCATCTAGATACACATGTTCAACTTTCACACACTGACATTCTAGACAATGAGACACAAAATCCATTGCATATCTCTTGATTAATTTCGAGAAATAGAGTGGTCTAAGCTCAATCATGAGCTTGGTTACTCCTAAATGTCTTAAATATGGGGAATTGTGCTCTTTATATTCTCTCTATCTAGTACATATATCCTACCATTGTACTGTAAGAGACCATCATTCTCAGATAATGCTTTCCTGACCTTATCATAGAATTCATCTCCTGGCGAGAATTTGATCACTTGATCTCTAAAAGTATTCCTAATAGTATTTATGGCTGTTATACACCTCCTATAGCTTAGAGCATCAGCTACTATGTTTTCCTTACCTTTGTTATAGTTAATATCAAAATCATAATCAGACAAGAACTCTAACCATCATCTTTGATGAGCATTCATATTTAGTTAGGTGAAGATGTACTTAAGTCCCAAGTTATCAGTCTTGAGCTCAAATAGTTTTTCTAATAGATAAGCCTCCAAACTTGCAAAACATGCACAATTACCACAATTTCTAGGTCATGAGGGGCATAATTCACCTCATATGGTTTCAGTTTCTTAGACTCATAGGCTACTACTGAACCATCCTACATAAGAACTCCTTTAGGTCCCTCCCCAGATGCATCAGTGATCACTAAGAATTAGCCATTAGGATAGGGAAATCTTAGCACTGATGCTTAAGTATCATTTTCAGTTCCTAAAAGGCTACCTCACACTTATCTAACTAGATAAAACTTTGATTCTTCCATTGAAGAGAGGTAATTGGCTATCTTAGAGAAATTTAGAATGAATTTCCTATAATAGACCACTATTCCCATGAAACTCCTTACCTCATGCACATTTTTTGGTACCAACCACTCCATTATGGATCTTATTTTTGTTGGATCCTCTAAAATACCATCTACTGAGATAATATGTCCTAAATACTACACTTTATTTTAGAAAAATACACATTTAGATAATTTTTCATATAATCTATGTTTCTACAAATGTTGTAAAACCAATTCCAAATGTTGTAACTATTTTTCCTCATCCTTGAAATAAATGAGGATGTCATCAAAGAAGACCAACACAAAATGATCATGAAATCTCTAAATAACTATTCATAAGATTAATAAATGTTATTGGATCATTTGTCAATCCAAATGGTAACACTATGAATTTGTAGTGCCCATATTGAGTCCTAAATATTGTTTTTGGAATATCCTCTTGACGGATCCTCAACTAGTGATACCCTACTTTAAGATCAATCTTAGAAAAGATTGTTTCCCCTCACAGTTGATCAAAGAGATCATCAATGCATGGTAACAGATATCTATTCTTGATCATTGCTTTATTCAACATCCTATAGTCTATACACAGGGGAAGACTGCCATCCTTTTTCTTGACGAAGACAAATAGAGCACCCCATGGTGAAATACTTGGTCCCATTAGACCTTTCAAAAACAACTCTTGAAGTTGTAACTTTAACTCAACTAATTTAGTGTTTATCATTCTATATGGCATTTTAGACTGTGGTTATAATCTATATATAATATCAATCAATAAATCAAACTCGTGCTTAGGTGGCAACCTAGTAATTCTTCTTAAAACACATCATGGAAGTTTCTCCAAAAAAATAATCTTTGATAGATGGTTCTTTAGATTCTTCCATCTCATTTTCTTAATGATAAATGCTTGACATCCTTTCTTTTGAGCTTTCTTGAGTTGAATTGCAGAAATTTACCTTAGTTTCAACTCTCTTCTCTTTCCATGAAGTTGTATCTGATTTTTGAAATCATCTTAACACTTAATTTTTTTTCACAAAATAGTCGACCTTGGTTTTATAGTTTAAAATCCAATTGACTCCTAGGATCACATTATATGATCCCACTGATGTTGGATAAATATATACTACCATAGTGAATTTAGGCAACCTAATATCTACTTCAACTAGACACTTGTCAACTTTGACTTTTGACTCATTACCATATTGCCCTAACCATGCACTTTCCATTACTTTAGCCTCTATAGATAATATACTAAGCATTCTTGTAGCAATGAAACATTTTGTATCTCTCATATCAATCAAAATAGAAAGTAGATGATTGAACAAAATACCTGAAAGTTATATAAGTGAAGCTTGATACTCAGCCTGTCGATTGTTAACAATTGTATGAATCCATTGCTAAAATGTACCTTGTTGAGAAGTTGAACCTTTATTCTTCAATTTATCATGTATACATTCTCGATAAAAATGGTCACCTCTACAAATGAAGAAACCTCTAACTAGTCCTTTCTTCTCAATCTATTATTTTCCCTTGAAACCATAATCAAGATTCATGTTCCCTGAACCACTATTGAACTTGGCTTTTTGATCCTTGAATTGACCCTTGGAATCTCTACTTATATACTTCTAATTATTCTTATTGAAATTTGGTTTATAACTTCCAAATTTCTTTTTCAACTTATCTTTAACTTGGGCAAGAGATTTTAGTTCTTGTTCTTGCTTGACCACCTTCTCAAACCCCTGATCCATAGTAGATGGAACATACACATCTACTTCACAACCTATATGGGGTTTCAATTCCATGATAAATTACCTAATTTTGAACCTCTCATCCACTTGATACTGAGGTACATACTTAAAAATCTTGGTGAATTACGCCCAAAATTCATTCACTAATAAATCCCCTTGCTTAAGATTCTGAAAATATGTAAGCTTTTAGTTGAAGTACAACTATGGAAGCCATATGCTTCATAAACAAGTTGTGTAAGGTGGGATTTAATGTTACAATTAAAAAATTTTAGGTAACATAATTAATTTCTTATCAATAATTTTGTCAACCATCTAACCTACATGAATTCCTCCACTAAAATTGGCATACCAACCCCATGTCGGTTTGTCTACCACCCAGGTAAAACCAATTATTCCACTTTCACATTGGCAATATTAAATGTCACCTTATTTAATAAGTTATTTAATTTGTTTATTATTTATTTTTATTTATTTTATTTTTTAAATTTACTCAGGCTAAAATCATTAACTCAAGATAATCCATTTAATAAATTCAAATAAAAATAGAGGTAAATTGAGATCGAAATAGAATAATTAAATCAGTACTTCATGAGAAATGATGACAAGTATATGTAGAAGACACAAGTGGCATATAGTTCAATGATAGCCTCAAAAAGAAACATTTATGCAAGAACATACAAGGCGGAACTTATTTAAATATTTGACATCTTTTATTATCAAATTTTCCTAGATCAAAGCTCATTAATATTTACGATATATAAATGTTCTAAAGATATAAAATTCTATCAAACCACTAAAAATATTGTGAGATGGAGAACCAACACTAAAGTCAATACACAATGAACCAATGACTCAAAAGTAACGCACTAGAATTGATAAAAATATAGTCCTACGAATGAACCTATCTAAAGCAACTTCTCAGCATGGAAACCCCTCACAAAGGTAAACAAATCATATGAAACACCTATGAGAACCATGTGTCATGCATTGATGAATTACCAATTAATGATAAGATCAAAAAATGAAAGAGAGAAATATAATAGTTAAAATTATGGCAAATATGCCAATCACTAAAATTAGGACACCTCCAAAATATCTGCAAGAACCCCCAAAAGGTATGACATCATGTTAAGCGGTAAATGCATTGATGATAGCATTGAAACACACACACCCTAGGATGGTCCTATTCTATTCGCAACTAATGAGGTCCATCACTGCCTCTCTTACAAGGGTAATATAAATCAAGATTAAATAAATACATTGTCAAAGGACCCTTATATGAATATGCTCACGATCCCATAAACGTGACAAAGAACTATTTAACACATTCCCATCACAAAGACACCCTGCCAACATGAAGGCACTACTGAGTTGAGGAAGGGTACTAAATTATCTACCTCTTATAAAAGCATCATCCTTGATGCACAACTCAAGCTAACATGAGAACAATAATTAGTGTTTTGACTTGACCCAATTCTCCAATAATTTTTTTAGAATTATTAAATCTTTTAATATTGTGAAGTTTTACTTGCTCTCATTTATAATTAGTAACTATTTTAAATTAATATTTAAGATGACTTTCCTATAAGTATATTCTATAAGAATAATTTTCTATACTTCCATCCACTCTATTCCTAAATAAGCCGAAACCAAAAGAATAGTGTACCTTAGTATAATGTTGATCAGTATTATGTACAACAAAGTTTTTGCCCTATCATGACTCATAATGACAAATCTAAGCACCATTTTATGGTGTAAGTACAAAGTGATGACATAAAAAAAAATCTGGTAAAGTAACATAGAATAATAATTTACTAAACTGAACCATGATATGTTATTATGTCCACCAAACTATACTGAAAGAAGTAAACATATGCATAAATGAACAAGCAATAGTTGTATGCAAATCACCTACTTACGCCTCTCAATCATCAACTTATTGCCTTAGACCTCCTAATAAACATAATCATCACTACTTAGACCTCCCAGCTAACAAAATAATATGTAATAAATAACCATGTTTGGTGGGGTGGAAAAGATGGTATCTTGACCTACGTTATAGGTTCCTGACCATAATCCCACTAGCTATATTCCAAGCTACTTCTTCTCCCCCATACCGTGTCATTGGCATAACAATTATGCACATATGCTTACATGGAAAACCAACACAATAATCACCAAAATAAATAATAAGAAAAATCAGTCCATCATGTAAAATCATAAACCACTATTGTAACAACCTCGTTGGGTTCTAACTAAAAAATACGTGAAAGTATTTGTTTTAACACATAAACTATAAATAGATTATAATATGTGAATCTAAGCAGATCATACAAAGTTACTCCAAGAATGATAACTATAATTAAGTACATGACATCAGCAGTGATTAATCATTATCAATATATGAAACACATCACAATACATTCATAAAATTAAATATAAATATCCAGCGATTGTTGATATAATACTCAGCCACTATTGTCAAACCATAATAAACAAGCAATTACATTTTTACATTAAATGTTTCTAATAATCAAAACATCTAATACAACATACAAAATAAGATATAAGGCTTCTTAAAGCATGAGTCTTTAGACTCTCCAGTATCTGTGGAAATCTCAAGAGTCATCTCAAAAGTAGCACCATTGTGGGGAGGCAGAGCATCATCCCAGTGTTTTTCCATACTAACCACAGACCAATAATTCCCCTACACTAATATCATAAGAGAATGGCCCTCCTTTCATATATTAGTAGATAGCGATGGTGTAGGAATCCAAAGTAACTAGCAAGTACCCATGTGTTGTATGATTTATTAAAACTAAGCATGCAGTGTATCATAAAAAACATGTTATATTGCAAGATATCACACTAACATGTAAATCATACACACCAAAATATAATGTCTCATTGTACATTATTTAACCCTAATATTCATACAATTCACATCCTAATGGTAATCATATCACATCACATGTTAACATAGGAATAAGCAAAGTATACATTTATTCCATCAACGTATAAATAAATCTTACATTATTATCTAACCCAAACTAAAAAAAATACCTACAGTTTATACCACCCAGATAAAATACACATATAACAACAGATTCTAACTACCATAATTGGTTTTAAACAATTACACCCCGTGATAACCCATATTATCATAGTTTAGTATTGTAAGACATAACTACTAGTTTTCCACAATCAAACATAAAAGTAGTCATACATATATGAAACTATAAGCTTTTATTCAAGTAAGTAGATATAACAAAGTGAGGCATACAAACACATAAAATTCTAACTTAGCTACACTCTCAAGGCTATATGTACACATACCTAATGTCCTATTAACTGTCACAAAACACACTATTCAAGAATAACCAACACACATATATTTACGTAGTTGAGAGTCTAGACATAATAAAAATAGTACATATCATCCAAGTATAACATACATTAATACTATAGAACTTTATGACATCCCATAATGTCATAGATCTTTGTGCATGAACACCCACTCAAACACAAATAATTAATCTAACACTTGTAAATATTAATTTAGTAAGTGCGTGATTATACCATCTGGGTATACCCTAAATTATTTCATAAAATAATAATCAAAATAAAATATAATCTTTGAGAGCACATCACAATGCACTAATTTATTATATAAATGTTTAATCACTTACTCCTATTAATACTCTCACAATATATATATTGCACATGAGTTTTCATCTACACATGACTCTATAAATTTGACCTTGTCGACACATTTGCATAACACACCACTCTATCGGATTATCTACATCCAACATTGGTGGTGTTACCTAGGCTAATGAAGTTCATCTTACTACCTACTTAGCATCATCAATGTAGGATATAATATAGACATATATAGCATAAAATAAAAATTAAAGATTCATTCAGATTTTTCTAACGTTAGAAATGGAACAATCATAACCTTACGTTTTATCCGTCAAATGTATATAATGAATCTAAAATGTGTTATTATATATATATAAAAGCACAATCCATATAAGATATACCATCTGGGTATGGTTTAAACAACGACTATAATTGTATGCATGTCAAAAGCAAGATACTGGTTAATTATCAACCTATGGATTCAATTGAAATATTCTTAATAGCCGTATAAATAAGCTATTTATGGAAATATACAAATTACATACATTTAATACATCTAATGGTATGCAATGAATACATATTCATTCAATTAATAAAGCATAAACTTAATCAAATACTTCGTTAATAAAAAAAATTCATTTTATAATATCCAATGACATTATTTTAGAGTTTAATATTTAATAGTGTAACATCAAGCTCATTCAACAATAAAATGATTTACTATTTTATATCAATATTTCACACTTTGAATTGTCACAACAAGATATCTAAGATATAACCCTGATGACTTAACACACCATATGTACCCGTTTAGGCTTATATTTAACAGTAAGGGAGTGTATAATGATACATGGTTTACACAGCTATAAAAATGACTCATTTATGTAAACCATTTGTCTATACCTAATCAACACAATTTTCACTAGTAAAACGTATATGACAAATTTTGGTTAACTCTACCCTATTTTGGAGTATCAAAAGAATTTAATTAGATAACTTAAGTTTAAACATGTAACCCTTCATCATGTAGCAAGTCTAATTAGAATAACATTTTCTTCATGATTATACAATTCATCATAATTATTCTAATAGATTCATATAATAAAAGAAGTCAAACTTAGCTTCTAGTTTTTCCTACCTTTTTACTACATGGGGAAAATCATAATTGATTTAGTCACAGTCCAGATGTGTATTATTAACTCAAGAATTTGTATTTCAAACTTATATGTAGCCTTTGGTTTAATATTCTAAACAAGGGCGCAAACCATTTTTTTAAACATTATACCGCTAACTTATATTACAAGTTGGGGTTCGGTTCATAAACTAAGATGCTATCTACATTCATAAAGTGATGATCACCTATATACAACGCAATCATAATTAAGTAATACACATACCACCATAGGTAATATGTAGTCATATATATATATATATATATTCAATTTGGTATTATGTCCAAATTTAAAGCACAACTATCTCTATACATCATTATCTAAAAATGAAATGCAATTATCTTAGTAAAGCATTGATCATATATTTATAATGCAGTTATTTATTAAATCATTGCTCGTGAATAAAACATAGTCAATAATTTTAGCCTATGCCCCCTTAAATATGAAAACACAGTCTATATATCATACATTTATGGTATAAACTATTGTATATGGACGCTTACATGAATGTTTCGTCAGTTTACTAGAAATCTAAATGGATCACTTATTTTGGAAAGATAAATTTCTATTTATAATCCAGACATAGTCTTTAACTTGTTTTATATATATATATATATATATATATATATATATATATATATATATATATATATATATATATATATATAGAAAAGGTGCTAGCAAAATATATATATATATAATTGGGACATTCCTCAATTTATCTAAATATTACATTGATCATTCAAATATAAACATGACATAGTCAAAAATATAAAGCGTTGTCTAATTCATTCGATTTTTTTTAATGTACTACACACAAAAATTTCTTTTACAAAACCAACTTTCTCAGGATTTGTCTGAAGGATGAAGTTGCCTCTTGCTTGTCTTCTTCAATTCTTCCTAAATTTGCTCCTGTCTCTTCTATTTCTGTATCTTTTCTTTTTCTTCTATCTCCCTCCCTTTTAAAACTTCTAAGACTTATTTTATAAATCCATTTCCCTTCTAATTATGTCATGCCACTCTTGTTTGCATGTTAATTAATCATCAATCAATGGATTTAAATAAATCTTAGTCTATATTTGCATGTCGTTTGCTCATCAATCTATGGCAAAGACTCAAGCTATTTCCAGTTTGCATGGCGTTTGAAGTAATCAGGGTTTTTAGTTATAATCCATAATCATGGAATTTTTAATTCAACTTACAAAACTTAATATCATCAATAGACTACTCATGTTCAATTAATTAAACATTTCCTTAGTAAACAAGTCATTCTTATTTGAAGTTGAATTCATGCAATGACTAGTTAAGTATGCCAAATTTGACAAAGCTAAAGTTAACTAATACTTTATAAGTCATTTAGAAATAGATTTATTATCTAAACATTGCAACATTTAACTAGGATAGTCTACATGGGAAATTAGCATTTTAATTTAGCAAAAGTCTATTTATTAGTTTAAAGTGAGGATTGCCTAAGTCATTATCAATTTTGATCAACTATATATAACATTAAATGTTAGCATAACAATAATTGTCAAACCTATAATTTAAATATTTTAATGTTATATCTATGAATTTATTTGTCAAATTTGCTTTAAAGACTAATTTTGATGTCTTTAACTACCTTTAAAAAGATGCATTAAATAATACAGATTACTAGTTTGTTAAGTAATAATGTTGTACAAACACAACAATCACTAATCAATCATCATTCAAAACTAACTGTAAGCTATACATAAACTGAAATATGATCACTACAGAAATACTCAAGTAATCAAACGATACTAACTAGCTAACTAGATCAAATAAAAGAGTCAACAAGTTATTCTAATGTGGTGTGTGAGTTTGGGTCACTAGAAATTCTTCTATCATCCTCCAATTTCCCCATCTATTCCATCCTCTCTAAGGATGCTCTCTCTCAATTATACTCTAAAAGATGGATCAATCATGCATCCACCTCATGATAAATAGGTAGTAACTCTGAGTCATCATATATATCAGCAAATGATACATAACTAACCAATATACATTCATAATGTACAGAATAAGAAAATATAGTAGTCACATCATTTAAGCTAATCAGCATATCACTATCTCATAATTAGTATATATATCATAAAGCTCAAATCAAAGCAATAATAATCAGTTGATAACCATATTAATCCATAGATTTCTAAGGTTATAAAAAATAGGGTGAAATTGGGATGTAACAAATACAACGAGATCAAGTTATCAAAATTTTTTTAACAACAATCCAAACTATTAGTTTTAACAATAATCCAAATGATTAAAAGCATAACCAAAAATCCAAACTATTAGTTTCAACAACAATTTTCATAATTGGTTAATTGATTAAAATATTCAAAAAAATAAAATAAAATGTCTGTTTCCAAATCAATTTAAAATTAAAGTTCAATCAACTAAAATAATTTTGGCAAAACTTATGCGAAAATAGATTACATCACACACATTATGTGACTTTACAAGTCACCCTAGGGGAGAAGGAATAAAATCATCTCAATTATCTCCCAAAGGTAAGAGGCTTCTTTATTATCTCCTAAAGGTTTGAAACATCTCAATTACCTCTCAAAGGTATGAGGAACACTGTCTATTACCTCCCAGAGGTAAGAAAATATTTGTAAATACTCCCAAAGGTAATATAATAATTGTACATCATCATATGAATAGTGTCACAATACATATCAATTGAACAACTTTTGTACACAGCATCCTGATGCTATGAAAGTACCAAAAGTAATCATATTACCCATATCCCTGACTATCATGTAACACATTTGATGTCAATGAGCATAGCCCATAGAGAAAAACCATGTCAAAAACATAACTTGTTGAAGATATACAACCAAAGTACTATAAAGTGAAAATTGTCTAAATGTTGCCCACTGACTACTACCCTCTGCTATAATATTTAAACTATCAAAATGGGATAACCACTAATGTATGGTATCATAATGTCCTAATGTAATACAAGGAGGGTTTATACCATAGCTTATAACTATACATCATCACAATCATTAGTTCCACTAAGACATTAATTGATCTTAAGAAAGGTTGTTATTTCACAGAAAATTTACACATATGGGTTACATACAAGGTTTCCACAACACATATACAACTATAAAACTAACCTTAATAATGTAACATCATGAAGTACTCAATCATATACACATGACATTCACACAACAAGGTTAATTACATAGCACAATTCCATCATTTGTAAGGTTTAATGAGTGTACAAATGTTACAAGGGTTTACACAAAATCTTATAATTATAGATGCACACAACTTCACACGTTAAGGTTACACATGAATAACTTAAATACTATGTTTGCATAGTTTCATGACAATTGGGACAACTTTTACAATAACATAACATAATTTAAGGGTTTCGTACAAGAGTTTAGGCAAGCTCATAGGCCCAAACAATAGATATATTATCTTTAATGTCATCATTCTTCATCATCCTCCTCTGTCGTAGCCACAAAATAATATACATGTCAACCTTTTTCATAGTATCAAGGTGCCTCGAATGGAAATGTACAAGTCTTTCCTGTAGAAGCAAGCTCTAATCTCTGTTATTTCTAACTATTATTTTTTGACGTAAATGTCTTTATCATTGTAGGAATCTCAAAAACTAAACTGTCCAAATGTATCATACAATAATACCCATAATTAATGAAACCAAATACAACTAAATTCATTTCAAGTATATTGTACAAGGAGAAGGATCAAGAATTCTTGTAACATATCTGACCAATCAAAGGGCATAACCTATTCCCTATTATTGTAAAAATTAACAACACTAAATACCCTATTTATCATAATTAACCCTATTCTGACTTCACTTCTTGTAAGTACCCGTGACAAATCTAAGATCTATGCAGCTACATAATCAAGGTAATCCACCATAATCATTAATCCCTCATGAAGTAATCTCTAATTGAAGAAGGTTACAAGTTCTTAATTGATTTAATATTAATAGCTTATTTTCTTTTTCATCAAATTATTTTTTCCAGTTTATTAATTCAAATTTCCTTCTTCAACGTAACACAAGGTAAGAAATCCCATAATGACTCTATTAACGAGACAACTGGGTTCCTAGATAGATAGATGAAACCAATGATAAATTTTAAAAGATTCACAAAAAGGAAAAAAAACTTCATTACTTAGTCTTGAAATAAGATTAATAGATTAGGAACCATCCTAAAGTGATATAAAGTCATGAACATAGACAACTTAGGTCTACTCGAGGTATTTTCGAGGACTAAGATGACTCTACAAGTCACAAGCTCCACAAGGAATAATCAATCATGCAATTCATCAATATCATATAGAGGTATGAAAACTAGTTATATTAAAACAAACTAATAAGTTACTAATTAGGCATTACAAAAAAGTACATAGTATATTATTAAATATTTCATTTTTCGAGCTATTAAGAGATAAAATTTAACTATCCACTTAGTAACATTCCATCAATTGGAAAATACATTATAGTCCTAATATTATCTTCTCTATTTTAACACTATAAGGTTATTTAAGGATTCAAAATTGGTTAAGTTGCATACAATCAAGCTTAGATCTAAGAAAGAATTGTTTCAAGTATATTTATTATAGCTTTAAGGTTCATCTATGTAACACACATGTAAAAACCTTGTAAATCTCATTAGTTTACTTTTACATATTATTAATCACTATATTCATTAAATGTATATAAAACTTCCTCACCACTAAATAGTATTATCGTCACCATACCACGTGGGCAATATCATAGTATTATACCCAAAATCAACAACATATCATATTATTATTTAATAAATATACTTAAAAGCAAGTTGATGGGAGGTAAATGTTGTAACCTCTAACCTTAATATTCATGAAGGGTTTAATAAGTCTAATCCAATACGACCACAATTCATTCTTAACCAAAGGTAAAAAAAGAGTTTGGATGATGGAAACCAAAATAAGATACATCTTAGGAAGAATTCACATCATTTCATATATTCATATCATAGTAAATAAGAGAAAAATATCCCTATGGAAATGTATTCAAACATAGCAAAAACTCATATAAAATAAATATTCTAGGCCACCTCCAAATCGGAGTAATCAAATATATAAAAATACCAAGGAAGGGCATTATGATAATGATACCTCATACATACATATATAGGAATTACACAATCATAAACAACATTAAAATAAATTATAATATAAAATATATATATCACACAATATACAAAATGCAAATTAAGAGTATAGACATGCTAATGAAATCATCAATCCAAACTCATGGTGATTTTACCCAAGCACCAATAACATGGTCACAAATTCAAATTATGATCTCAGTTCATTGTGAGTACAAACAAACATAAATATTGTGATGAGGAGTTTCACAACTTCATTACCAAATATTAAATGCAATTGCCTGAAGCTCCCGATGTTGAACCCAAGCTTTGATACCAAAATGTCATGCCCAAGTTTCATGACTGCAATTCACACCAAAATCTTACCATTTTTTTGTGTTTAAACAACCACACTGATGCACGCACTGATCATGCATGTAAGGATGAAACATCTGCAAGCTTAAACATCTTTGTAGGAAGAACGTGCACCGACAACAATGTCAAAACAACTGACAATATACAAGCTTAAATAACACACCTGGCAGCTAGTGCATGGCTCAACAAACCATACTTAAAATGACAATTGAAAGAGCACCTCCACAAGGCAAAATGACTTTCCATCATGTAATGCCAATTATATTATCTACAGGGTCCACATATGAACCCAAGAACTAAACCTGAACAAAGGAAACACCAAAATTAAACTTGAATTTTAAATGGGTTTTGAAAAAAAATGATTGCATTACCCAAAATTTTCTATGTGATTCAGGTAAGAAATCGCGTTGTTAAAAATAGAAAATGACCTAATTTTGAAGATCTTAAATTCCTAGGTTGAAAATAAACCTCATTAAACTCTTAAGAGACATTCAAATTATAAAAACACAAAATATAAATATGTTAATCATGTCACTTTTCAAGTGACTTCGCTAGCTATAATTAATCAGACAGTGCAAGATTTCTGCAAATGTCTTCCAGGATGGGTCCGCTAATTGATATCCATAAAAGTTAGAAAAATAATGGTTATGGTTTATCAATCCCCTATGATAGGAGAGATGGATAAAAGTCTCAAATTCAAGAGAATAATTTGTTTAGGTATTTTTCTAGACCTGTCTTCGAGTTATTTCTAGTTGATTTGCATAGGAACCCAAAAAAACACAGAATAAACAAGCCAAGAAAATGGATTACTAAAAATAGTAAACTACTCCCAAACAAATAATTTAAAATTCATTATATAATATGAATATGGGGAAAGTTATTTACAACTTTCTTTTTCATAAAAAAAAATCACAACTAAAAACAAGTCTATTTCGTAGCAACCTTACAGACAACCAGACCCAGGAAGTGCAGTCTTTTTTTGCAAACTTCTTTCAAAATTGGCCTAGAAATTTGATGCCTAATAATGATATTTTTATATTGGCAGTGGATATAAACTCTCATATGATATAAGAATTGGTTTTAAGTCTTAATTTCACAAATCTAGGAGCATAGAATTTTTTGGAACCCTTTTTTTGGACTATTCTGAGCTAATTTACCATTAGATAGTCACATTCAAAATTGCCTATTTCACATATCAAAACTGAAAAGTGTTTAAATAGTTTTCTTAAATATAGTGAGATATTGTTATAAAGTCTTCATTGCTTTCATTAAACAAATGAAAATGACACAAGGTTATGATTTTACCCAAAATGAAACATATGTCTGAATATTACAAGTCATTCAATGCTATAATTGATGTAATAAAAGAAATTGACAACAAACAAGTATATCAATACTCAAATCATAAAAGGGAATTTTATTCAAGAACAAATTTATATTCAATACAAAAACTTTTCATGATAAGAACACACAATAAAAATAATCTTAAATCAAGGATGAAGCCACACATGGTGAATCCAACTACAACAATAAATGATAAAATCTAATCTAATACATCCTAAATATCCTCTAATGCACACATATCTGCCAACAACAACCATATCTCTTGATGTACCTACACAACACCAAGTGCATCAACTTTAAACTAGCAAGAATCTCTCATTATGATTTTATTGATATTCAAGCATAAACCAAGTTAAAAAAAATACAAAAACATAATAATTTTCTTATGTTTACAAATGAATTCAAATGATCAAGCTTACAATTAGGATAGAAATGAGCTTTTACCAATACACTTCTTTAATCTAAATGAGATTAAAACACAAAGCTATAATTGTAATTCATTTTTCAATACTACATAAAATAGTCTAATTATAGCAAAGCTAGCACACTCTAGCTAATTCCTTTCAAACTCAGGTAAGCCTCTACGCTTATTACACCTATTTACTAAACACAAAATAATGAATTTTTAGCCTTCCAACATGGACCAAGAGTGGAGTAAACTTGATTGTAATAGATTGGGAAGGTTTACTCCTACTAATCTCTTTCCTTCAAACTCATCCACACCTTATTTACAACTACATAAATGTTTAAGTTCAAGTATTCAAATTTAGATTTAAAATTGGTCTAATCATGATCGATTTCACCATACCAAAGAATATGCACGGTCATAACATATTCACTATAGATTATAAAATTACTTTTCACACTGTCTTCACTTCACTAGAGAAGACACAATCCTCTTAATAATTCAATCAATCCACCTTAGCATCATCCAATTTAATAACTCAACAAAGAGGTAAGAGGAAAACCATTTGTATAGATTTATTTATTTATATAAATTTAATATTAATTCCTAACATATGGGTGATACATGTGTATAATTTCATATATAATACACAACCTAGAACACAAGTCTCATAGCTACACCCCATCCAATTTATAGACCAACACAATGAGGGACATAGTTTGATATTGTAAAGACACGTATATACATTTATATACATAAAATAACTATTATTTTTATGAGATAATACAACTGATCTAATACCAAAGTTTTGCCTTCTCTCCACCTCTATGCCCTACTACAAGATTGTTATGCCTTAGCTTGTTGGGATGCCATAATTACTAGGTGATTAAACTATAGAGAGACAAATTATAATAGATATATTTAAGCATAAAATCAGCTCTGGTCACACTCTTTTTCAACCAATAAAAGTGAAGAAATCAACATTATAAAAGAATTGTAATTATTATCTAGGTGGACACAAACAACCAAAATTAGATTATAGCTAACAGGCCATAAAGAGAAGTATGGATCCATTTTTTAAGATGATAATATTATACTACAACTAATTATACATCAGTAATTTCACTCCACACTGAATCAGAACAAATCCACAATCACTAAACAAAAGATCATTTACATAATGGTTAAACTTGTAGAATTCCAACTTAGAAAACAATATGATAGCCAAACATCCACAAGGTTGTATATTGCTTGTATATTAGTATATTTACCAAAAGGAATGCTATCAAATTACTATGATTTTAGTTATCTTATAGAAAAATCAGAATTAATTTACATGTTAGCTTGGATTTAGATTCTGAATATCAAGATAGATCATCAAGAGTAGATTACTTGCTTGAACATAATTCTTGCTATAACACTCAGTTGATTTCATTTTCCTTCATTGATGCTCCAAAGCACCTTCCATAGTTTCTTGATATTCAAATCTCCTTCCCAAAACCTCCATGGCTGCTCCATGCTTCTCCCAAGCTTCTCCCACCAAGTATGGCATTGGATTCTCTTGGCAGGGAAAAGGAATGTGTTGATTCCCAATTAATATCATGGAAATACAATAAAATATGATTAAGCTCTTCTTTATTTATTTTTGACCATGATAGCATCCAACCACCTATCAACATCCATGCCACCAAATTAAAACTTCCAATTGTTTCCATCCATATGCCACATTACTATATAATTTATTTATTTCACTTCATTCCACTCAAAAAATGGCACACCATTTGTTCCATAAGCAAGTTACGTGAGGTGGGATTTAATGTTAGAATGCAAAAGTTTTAGGTAACATAATTAATTGCTTCCTACTAATTTTGTTAGTATCTAACCTAGATGAATTCCTCCACTAAAATTGGCATCCCACCCCCATGTGGGTTTATCTATAACCCAAGCAAAACCAATGATTCCACTTTCACATTGGCAATATTAAATGCCACCTTATTTAATAAGTTATTTAATCCATTTATTATTATTATTATTATTATTATTATTATTTTATTTTATTTATTTATTTTTTATATATTTTTTTTTAAAAGCCTGGTAAACATTTTAATGTGACTGGTGCCGCTGGCTAGACACGACTAATATCGGTACCACAGGGCCAGGGAGGGACTCGAACACTAGTGGGCAGAGCCACAACAGAAGTACCCGTCCAACCGACTACACACCCCGACCCATTATTATTATTATTATTATTATTATTATTATTATTTATTTATTTATTTTATTTTTTAAAATTTACTCAAGATAGTATTAGTATATTCAAATATAAATAGAGGTAAACCGAGATCAAAATAGAAGAATTGAACTAGTACTTCATGAGACATGACACAAGTATATGCGGAAGACACAAGTGGCATGTAGTTCAATGATAGCCTCGAAAAGAAACATTTACATAAGAATACACAAGAAAAAACTTATTTAGACATTTGATATCCTTTATTATCAATTTTCCCCAGATCAAAACTCATTAATATTTATGTGATATAAATATTTATAAGATATAAAATGTTATCAAAACACCAAAAAGATTGTGAGATGGAGAACTAGCACCAAAAGTCAAGACATGATGAACCAATGACTCAAAAATAAAGCACTAGAATTTATGCAAATACAATCCTATGGACAAACCTATCTGAAGCAACTTCTCAGCATGGAAACCCCTCAAAGATGTAAACAAGTCATATGAAGCACCTATAAGAACCAGGTATCGTGTATTTATGAATTACCAATTAACAATAAGATCAAAAAATGAAAGAGAGAAATATAATAGTTAAAATAATTTTGAATATGCCAATCACTAAAATTAGGATACCTCTAAAGTATTTGCAAGAACCCCCAAAAGGTATGACATCATGTTAAGCAGTAAATGCATTGACGATAATATTGAAACATAAACACCCCAAGATGTTCCTATTCTATTCATAACTTACAAGGTCCTCACTACCTCTCTTGCAAGGGTAACTGAAACCAAGATTAAATAAACACATCATCAAAGGATCTGTTAGGATTGTGGAGCTAAAAGCTTCACTGATGCAAACAGGAGAGGAGGTTGCTGAAGGTTGCTGAGTTGCAGAGAAGTTGGGGTCGGTCTGATCAGCCGACGTCGGCAGGATAGCAAAGGGAAGCAACCGACGTCGGTCATATATCGGCCGACGTCGGTCACCTCCAGGCAGACAGGGACCGACGTCGGTCGCCTGTGTGGTTCGACTGCGAGCTATTTACGGGCAGTTAGCTAACGAACCAAGTGTTTGCATGAAGAGATCTATTTTTAGACTGAGAGCTGCGGATCTAATTATTGTAATTAGATGTCTAATTATTGTTTGGATGAGATCTATATAATAGACTCATGGTTGTATTGGAAAAGTGTGTTAGGGAGTAAGAGAGCATAATTATAAGCTCCTTCTGTGTGTGAGGTAGAGCAATGGTGCGTTCCTCCTAGTGCCATAGTACCAGGGGTGTTGGTGATGGATTGGAGAGCCAGCTGGGTTCTTCAGGAGTGTAGGATCTTGGTCACAGTTGCATGACCTATATAGGAGATCTACATGGTAAGTAAGATCGTTGATCTGCAGGTGTATGTGTGTGCAAGGTCGAGGTTCACAGGTGAGCAGAACCGTTGTTTGATTTGCAGGTGTGCAAGGTCATACAGACAGCAACACAACAGGGAGCAGTATCAGGCAGGATCTACTTGGAATACAGGTGTGTACTCGGATAGAGCAAGAGAGGAAGGCAAGGGAGTTCCTTCCATAAGTATAGTCTGTTGAATTGCAGGTTGTTGCAGATTCATGGGAGATCTACTTGAAGTACCTTGAGTACTTGTGGAGTGCGTGGAGCACTTGTGTTGTGCGTGAAGCACGGGAGGTGAACACCAACTCTGTATTTGAGTTGGGTGTTGGGACCTGTGAGAGGGAGAGCTTTGGGGAGAAGAATTACTGTTCACTTGAGGTGTGGCGAATCTCTGTAAGGTGAAAGAGTGTGGCGGCTCTTTATTGTATTCTTTTCTGTATAAAGTGTTAATACAAGTTGTGTATTGTCTCTCATATGCTGTGTTATTCTGAATTCTAGTTACTTGGTGAATCTGGTTATTTCCGCATATTTAAGTTGCTTGAAGTTTGGTAATCAATTGTATGTTTCCGATTTCGCATCCTGACAAGTGGGATCAGAGCATGTTTGTTGTTCTAGATTCCTGACAAGTGGTATCAGAGCCTTGGTTGTAGGTTCTTAAGCTTGATACCAACAAGTGGTATCAGAGCTAAGGTTGCAGGAAGCAGGTTGTGTTTGGTTACAGGGCACTCTCAGGGGTTTCTGATTGAGTGGGAGTAGAGCAACGGCAGATCAAAGTAAGCTAAGAATGGAGGAGTTGAAAAGCACAGACGGTTACTCATGGTCCTATGGAAAGAAAGAGCAAGGAAAAGAACATTGTTGGTTGGTAACAGATCAGCATGAAGAAATTGAAGATACAGATGTAGCAGGTGTTGTTACACAGGATGTATTTGCAGGTTTCTTGGATAAAGTTGAATCTTGGTTAAAAGATTCGGTTGCCTCTTTCCATGCAGCCCTAGGTAGAGGAGCTGATAAGCCTTGCCAAAGAATTGGCAAAGGGGAAGTGAAGCTGAAATTGCAGGCGGCCAACACACAGGTGTTGATGAAGGTCATGCAGGTCCCAGGTTTGGAGATATGGCTAATTTCTTCAGAAAGATTGGGTGATGAGAGATGCACAAGAACTCTCACAGCGGTAGCACTTGAATTAGCTGGTGGTAAGAAAACAGGTATACTTTATCTACTTATTTATATTACTGATTCTTCTTCTATTGCGGAGACGTGGCTTCGTAGGCTTGGTCACATGAGCAGGGAGGAGATGCATGTTCTTAAGCGGAAGACAGATATATTTGACAGGCTTAAGAACTGGAAAGCCTTGGTGTTCTTGGAGGAGATGGCGAACAGAGTTCAGTGGATGAGGCTGGATACATCTGAGCAGGGCAGTTTGGACATGGAGATTGATCCAAAGGAGCTCGCGGGTAAAAAGTCATCACTCACAGGCGAACACAGACACCGATGTCAGTCAGGAGGAACCGGCGTCGAACAGACAGGTGCCGATGTCGGTCATGTGCAGACCGAAGCCGGCGATGTCGGGCAGAGTAAGACCGACGTTGGTCATGGAACCGACATCGGCAGTATGTAAGACCGATGTCGGTCAGGAGGACCGACGTCGGCAGCAGGGACACCAGCGCTGGCAGGTTGGTAGTCAGGTACAGACGCATGGAACTGACGTCGGTCGGATGCAGACTGTGGAGTGACCGAGGTCGGTCACTGTAACAAATTTTGGGTGGACAGCAAGCTGTCAAGGAGTCTCAAACACCCATACAGAGGACTGAAGGCGTAAGTAGGCCCTCAAATTCGTGTTCCTCTTCTTCATACTTGTTGCTGATTGTATAGCAGGAAGGATCCAGGAAACAGGTGTGAGCTAGGCAGGATTATGATGCAGAACCAGACGGGAGTTTTTTGGTAGGTTTGCCAGCTGGATGAAAGCACAGAGACAAATGGATGCCTTAGTAGAAGAATAGAGAGAACGGATACGTGAGACGGAAGACCAGGGCATATGGTCTTGAGGAGCTGCAGGACAGTGGTACCAGGTTTGATAGGTGGAAGACGAAGCATGGCTTCAGTCAGTGTCAGGTAACTACTGTGGTTTGCCTTACCAGGGGGATGATGAGTCGCGATATCATTCTGTTGCTGTATGTGGATGGTATATTTGCTAGCAGGGTTAGTACATACAGGGTTTTGCTGAGCTAAGGGTAAGATTAGTTCAGTGGCATGTCATGAGGAGTTTGGAGCAGCGGAATTCTTTGACATGGGAGGCATGGAGATCACAGGTTGATTTTGTCTCGAGTGGGAGCTGATGTGAATCAGGTGTTGGCGAGGTTCGGGATGCAGAACCGGAGCACACTAAGGGCTGGATAGGTACAGTGTCCGAAATCACATGAGGTCTGGTATAGACCTGTATATTCCCATGCAGTGGGAGCTGTCAGAGTTAGGAGCCAATTCGGGGAAGTGGGTTCTCAGATTTCTGAGAGGGACCGGCAGCAGGTGTTGCTATGCAGGGTCAGGACTTCACTACATGGTGTTGTAGGTTCGGATGTGGCAGGTACTCGGATGACAAGAGGTACATCACAGGTTGTGTGGTGGGTTGTCTTCAGGTGGGAGCTTGAAGAGGGATACAAACCAGGAAACAGATTAGACGGAGTACAGGTACAGGTACAGTGCAGCTGTTTATCTCCAAGTGGGAGATTGTTAGGATTGTGGAGCTAAAAGCTTCACTGATGCAAACAGGAGAGGAGGTTGCTGAAGGTTGCTGAGTTGTAGAGAAGTTGGGGTCGGTCTGATCAGCCGATGTCAGCAGGATAGCAAAGGGAAGCAACCGACGTCGGTCATATATCGGCCGACGTCGGTCACCTCCAGGCAGACAGGGATCGACGTCGGTCGCCTGTGTGGTTCGACTGCGAGCTATTTACGGGCAGTTAGCTAACGAACCAAGTGTTTGCATGAAGAGATCTATTTTTAGACTGAGAGCTGCGGATCTAATTATTGTAATTAGATGTCTAATTATTGTTTGGATGAGATCTATATAATAGACTCATGGTTGTATTGGAAAAGTGTGTTAGGGAGTAAGAGAGCATAATTATAAGCTCCTTCTGTGTGTGAGGTAGAGCAATGGTGCGTTCCTCCTAGTGCCACAGTACCAGGGGTGTTGGTGCTGGATTGGAGAGCCAGCTGGGTTCTTCAGGAGTGTAGGATCTTGGTCACAGTTGCATGACCTATATAGGAGATCTACATGGTAAGTAAGATCGTTGATCTGCAGGTGTATGTGTGTGCAAGGTCGAGGTTCACAGGTGAGCAGAACCGTTGTTTGATTTGCAGGTGTGCAAGGTCATACAGACAGCAACACAACAGGGAGCAGTATCAGGCAGGATCTACTTGGAGTACAGGTGTGTACTCGGATAGAGCAAGAGAGGAAGGCAAGGGAGTTCCTTCCATAAGTATGGTCTATTGAATTGCAGGTTGTTGCAGATTCATGGGAGATCTACTTGAAGTACCTTGAGTACTTGTGGAGTGCGTGGAGCACTTGTGTTGTGCGTGAAGCACGGGAGGTGAACACCAACTCTGTATTTGAGTTGGGTGTTGGGACCTGTGAGAGGGAGAGCTTTGGGGAGAAGAATTACTGTTCACTTGAGGTGTGGCAAAACTCTATAAGGTGAAAGAGTGTGGCGGCTCTTTATTGTATTCTTTTCTGTATAAAGTGTTAATACAAGTTGTGTATTGTCTCTCATATGCTGTGTTATTCTAAATTCTAGTTACTTGGTGAATCTGGTTATTTCCGCATATTTAAGTTGCTTGAAGTTTGGTAATCAATTGTATGTTTCCGGTTTCGCATCCTGACAAGTGGGATCAGAGCATGTTTGTTGTTCTAGATTCCTGACAGGATCCTTATATGAATATGCTCATGATCCCATGAACATGACAAAGAAGTACTTAACACATTTGAATCACAAAGACACCTTGCCAACATGAAGGTACTACTGAGTCAAAGAAGGGTACTACAGGATATAATCTATGGAACCCTAAAACACAAAAGATTGTTTACAGTCACAATGTTATTTTCAAAAAGGTAAAAGAGGTTCCAAAACAAGAAGGGTAGCCAAAGGATGAACTTGAAAAGATTTAGTTTTAAGAAGAGGAGGGAGACCAAGTGTTTGAATTCAAAGTAGCTATAGAAGATGAACCAAATTAGGAGTTCCAAAAGGAAGATTTGCATGAAGTTGAGGAGGACGAACTAGAAGATACAAAACTAAAAACTTCAATATTGAGAAGATCAAATCGAGTGAGAAGAGCACCTAATAAGTATAGTCCTCTTGATTTCCATTTTATATTACTTTTATCAATTTTGTCTATTACTAATGAAGACCCCAAAATAGTAAAGGAGGCTTTCACCTCAAAAGAAACTAAGTCTTAAAAGAAGGCTATAGAGGAATAATTGGAGTCCTTAAATAAAAATTAGACATGGGACTTGGTGAAATTAACTCTTGGAAGAAAACCTGTTGGTTGCAAATGGGTGTTTAAAAAGTACAATGCAGATGGATGGATAAGTATAAGGCTTGCCTGGTAGTAAAGAGATCTTATCAAGTAGAAGGAATTGATTTTAGTGATATTCTCTATTTTAATGCTAAGGTACATTCAATTAGATTTATTCTAGCTATTGGTGTTTTTTTAATCTAGAAACAAAACAAATAGATGTAAACACAATTTTTTACGTGGTTAGTTTGACGAGGAAATCTACATGACTCAACCATAAAGCTTTAAGATAAAAGGAAAGGAAAATTTGGTCTTGTTTTATTATTTTTTGGAATCTAGTGTTTAATTCCTAAACAATAAAGGGTCTGGAGTAAGGGAAAAAATCTAGTTTAATATGGCAAAATATAGATTTTTATCTAATAATTTACATGAGGAAGAGAAATGGACTTATCTAAGAATGGATGGAAATGAATGATTCAGGGGCTAGAAATTAAGGTACAAGACTGGGGCACTATCATGAATCTAGATTTGGCCTTCATTTTATGCTTGGATAGGAGCACTAAAAGTGGACAGGAGTGGCACTAGTGCTATAGTCCACCTCAGCTACTATTGTCTAGGAGATCTGAGTTTTTTGGGTTTTATCTGTTGCCTCAATGTGAGCCTATATACAAAATTTTAGACGTTGAAAGTCAAAAAAGCTCATTGTAGGTCCATTTCAATCTCTAAACCCTGTATTTATCTACACACATATAAACAATAAATGCATCAAAATCAAAAAAGGGGAAAAACTAGGTTAGGGGAAGAATGATCGCATGATCTAGAACCCCTACTGTCTTGATCGCTGCCTACATTGACCCTCAAGCTAGGGTCTCAGATCAAATGTAGTTCTCCCTTAGGGAACGTACATAATCAATGCACACAATAGATGCAAGAATGACTTTCCTTTAGGCCCTTCCTTAATCAAGCATGCAATTTTATGTGTAATGCATAATGTTGAGCTATACTATTGATTAATTTTTATTATGTCATGTGCCAAAATAGTAAGTGTTAGATATAAAATGCCTTGTCAAGTCCTTTATATAGGAGAATCTTTATTTTGAATTTAGGAGCTTTATTCACATTAACCAACATCAAAAATCTAAATAAATCTTAAGGGAAGGGCTAAGAAGGGTTTAGGGCCCATTAAGCAAGAAAAAATGACCATTGGATAATAATGTTGGAAATAATAGGAGCATCAGGCATTGTAGTCCTATAGAAATCTGTTGTTTGAGACTCAAAAAAAAGGTTGGGACTAACACAAACCAAGTCTAGGGGTTCTTAGAGGTATATGTTAGTTGATTGAGACAAAAGAGAGATGATAAAAGCAATAAACAAGACCAAGATAAGTAAAATAAAGACATGGCTGAAGTGAACAAGGCTCATATTCTCTAGTCGGAGTCTCCTGTGAAAGGACTCTGAAAAAACATGATATGTGTGGTTGATTGACCAATTTAGGGTGTATATATTTTCCTCCCTTTTATTCTAGTGATGCAATGAAATGAAGTACTAGAGTAAAAGAAAAGAAAATGCATACTTAAACCTACCTACATGGAGATAAGTGTGTTGAAAAAGGGTCCAACTCACTTCCTAGTCAGGAAAGTCGATGGAGAGCTGAATAATGACTGGATAAAGAAGGAATTCCTAAAATAGATGCCTCTGTACTAAATGTAAATATCATATCTATATAATCATGGAAAAGGAGGGCAATGCTTACCCCCTGTGTTGAATCTAGCTAGAAATGAGAAATGCTTGGAGGCCTGAAACCAATGTCTATCCACTACCCCACATAAGCTCATGTAATTTGGAATGTGTGCATAGAATCTGTATACTATGAAGAGCAAAGTATATCATGCCCCCACTCTAAATAATCTAAATTAGAACTAAGAAGTGCTCAGAGGCTCAAAACCAATGTTTGTCTTCTGTCCTACATAAACTCATGTAGTCTAGGTCTGGGTAATGCTATGGACCAACCACTACAAATGATCATACGGTCCAATATGGTGACAACCTGGGTACATCTAGGTTTAATCTAAAACTCTAGTAAATGTGCAAGAAGAGAATGACATGCCTTGTCATTCCAATCTATATAATCCTAGATGATGAAGAACATGGACATATGTACCATGCCCCCCAAATCTAGTATATGAGAGATGTGTATGTATAGTATGATAATTTATATAACCACATGTGATATGAGCTATCATACCATGTCCCATGTGCAAAACTGGAGATCAAAATAATGTGCTCTACACTATGCCTATAATTTACTATCTAGTCCTATAACTATGTCATGTTGTATGAATTTATATGTATGAGATGTGTAGTAATGTACATGCCCCCAAATCTAAGATCTAGTCTGAATCTATATCGAAGTCACTGTGAATCCATATAATTTAAACCACTATATCTAACTAATCGGTGTATCTATAACCTGAAGGTATGTCCCTCTGAATGTCCTGAGTAATATTGAGTGACCCATGTAATTTGGATCACTGTATATCTTGACTGATCTGAGTTGAATCATATAATCTAACTAATAGATGTGTAAGAATCATGGTGTATCTATAAACTGAAAGTGTATCCCTCTAAATGTCTTAAGTAATGTTGAGTGACCCATGTAGTCTAGATCATTGTATATCTTGATCGGTTTGAGTTGAATCTGATAATTTGAATACTAAAGGTGTATGAGCCATGGTGTATCCATCTATGGGAGTGGATAGGTAGGTTGGATAAGTCTAGGAATAGGAATAGTTGGAATGATGCCCCCCTTTTGGGGAGAGGGATGGAATTCATGAAAGAGGAGGTTGAACCAAAAGTGATGACTAGTGGCATAATGATAGAAACAAGGTTGGTATAATTTGAATGGATTGAGAAGTTGGTTGATTATTTAGACTGAGTTATTGAAAGTGGAACAAGTTTTGATTGGTAGGGACCAATTTGTGTATCTAGGTATAAGAGAGATACAGAGATGTGTGTGTCATAGTAGGCAAATAATGTAGTAAGAGAGTGAGGCTTGCTTGATGTCAAAAGTGTTATTGTCATGATTTTATGGAATAAAATAGTTTGTAAAATAGAGTTACGATGTTCTAGTTATAGACAAAATAGTGTTTTTGCTTGGAATGAGAAAGTTGATTGATATAAGAAAATTGGATTGATTCTTGATTCATTTGCACGTTGACTAGGTTGAGATTTGGGGCTCTAAGATATGCCGAGGAGATGAGCACCTGCCCCAGATCTCAGAGCCCCAGATCTCAACCTAGTCAACTTAGTCAAGCTTATTTTTTATGTTTTTGAGTTGTTTGAAGTGTTTTTATGAATTTTCCACTAGTTCTAGCACTCATGTCTAGTGTTCAGTATTATTGTCTAGATTTTAGTGTTCTTATCCAGTGCTAGTGTCCTTTTACAAAGCTATTATCCACTGGGGCTAGTTTTTTGAGTTTCTAATTTGTTGCCTATTGTTGTGTACCTTGGTTATTTTTCTTGGCATGGTTGAGTGACATATATGTTATTTTCTAATGTTTTAGAGGGCGAGGTATGAATGAGGGAGTTTTGTAGAGGCTAGGTGATGGAGACACTAAGATTATTACCTTTATCAGTGGATGAGAGGGTTGTGATGGATAGGGCAAGGTTGGGTCATGTGTGTGACCTAGGCACTATGCAATGGGATAGGTCTCTGATTACTGCCTTATGTGAGAGGTAAAATGCAGACACATGTACTTTTTGGCTTCCTACTAGAGAGATTATGATTACTCTGGAGGATGATGTATCATATTTTACATTTGCCAATTATTGGATAGCGTGTGACTTTATAGGATGACATGGGTGCTGATGCTATTGATCGTGCATCTTTGTATTTTGTTGATGTGCCCTCATGCATACATCAAAGAGGCAATGATAGCAATGTATTATTGTCAATTATTGTGCAGTTGAGTGTTCTACACCTATGGAAGTGGTTAGCCATGTTGTTAGCCTCATTTGTTGTTGTGGATGGAAGTGGGGTGTCGATTGCATATAGGATGCATAGGATTATGCATAGTATAAAGGTGTATGGTAGTATGTTCTCATGGGGTAGGACTATGTTTGCCCACTTAGACAAGGATCTTTACAGGTTTAATCAGGAGGCATTTAGTGGTGGGGTGAGTGTGACTACTTTATTGCATTATTGGGCTTACGAGCACATAGTGGTTGTGTGATTGATAGGATCACCTAGGGAGAGGTGGGCACCTCCTTAACCATTTGGGGAGTGGTAGGACCAGTACATTGGCTATCCGGTCTCTTGGGATATATCACTATAGACAAGTTTTAGACAAATTGGTAGCTCAAGATATCATGTGGAGGCCTTATAGAGGATTTATTAGGTAGCTCGAGGATGGAGTGCAGTTGTGGTATATGAGGGTCAATTGTTGGTTACATGACCGTTGGATTTGATTATACAAGTGCTTTTATTACGAGTGCATGACTAGATAGTTTGGGGTAGCACAGGATGTGCCCCTAGTAACATGGGTGTGGGTGAGGAGTGCACGGGCATCAACGAGGGCAGGAGCTCATGGGATGCCTACTAAGGCTGAATTAGCACCATTACCTTTGGATGTGTGGGATGCGGCTATAGATATTCCTGATGTAGATGATGTTGGATGCACAGAGGCATATACCACATGGTGGATGAGGCATCAATGGGTTCTATTATATCCTATTGATGGAGGGGATGCCCTCAATTATGAGGATCTCACTCTAATCTAGATGATAGGATGTAAGCTTTTATTATATTTGAATTATGTACAAGTTTGTGCTTGTTTTAGCTTGTTTGGAAAATGTATATCTAACATAGTGTATGTACTTTTGCACACAGGTGGAGTGGAATATGCTCAGGAGGAAGCACCTGTTGGGGGAGGATGTAGAGATGATGGGTTTTAAGAGACTATCATTAAGTCAACACTCCAAAAGCTCACGTGAAATGTTCTTGATGATGTAATGGAGGAGGGTTTGATAGAGTGAGTGATAGTTACAACCAATGTTTATATGCATTTATTTGATAGGGCTATTACAGTTATGACTGTGTATGTTAGGGTAGTGGGAGAGAAAGATGAGCTAAGAGTTGACCTGGATAGGCATAGGGTACCTCCACTTGATTATGGATTGGTGAGGACACGGATTATGGATGAGTACACAGATCTTCAGAGGCTGTATGTGGAATTGCATGAGGAACATAGGCAGTTACTAAAGTGAGAGAGCCTGGTGTAAGAGGCATTTGGGAGCTCAAGGAGGTGCAGGGCCATCGAGTGCTAGAGTGCATTATGGGACTAGTACTGGAGGAGAGAGTGAGACTGAGAGTGAGGGCATGACGCCCATTCATGATTGATTATATATTGATATGATGTATATGTTTTGAAAACATTCTTATATATATGGATTTTTTTTGATTTTGACTCATGCGTATTATGTTATGGAATTTGAAATATATTATTATATTTGTTGCAAGTGGTTCATTTAGAAATTGTTGATTAGTTGTTGATTTTGAGGTTGCGTATGTTTTGTCAAAATGTTGTTTGTGATGTGATTTTGATTGTTCATGATATGTTGATAAGTGTGATGGTAGTTTTGATTTGTAATCATATGTGAACAAAAAAAAAATGGTTTATAATTTGGAAATTGATTTGATAAAGCGAGTTGTTTAAGATTAGTAAACTAGGATACTGGTAAAGTTTAGATTTTGACAAGTTGGTTTTGGCTATAGATAGTTATTGGGAATTAAGAATGTTAGTTGTTAGTATATGGGGTTGTAAGATAGCACATTGTGCATATTACTTCCCTGAGAGTGGCTCAAGAATATAAAGGCTAGCTAGACCTTTGGCTCCACTGTTGCGTTGCTAAGTGAAGCTAGGAACTGATGTTGGTATGAATATGTGTCACATCACTCTGTGTTATATCACTATCTAAATCCTAATGGCTAATTAAACAAGTGCCCATACTGATCATGTTGTGTAGGAATATGCTTTATATCTGATACTATCTATTGTGTACTAACTGTAGTTGTACGTGCAGATTCTATAAAATGTAACTTTATTAGACATGCCATGAAAACTATGTGTTATGAAGAAGGCTCATTTATCTATAATCATATACCATGTGGCCTCTGTTGTGATGTGTATGATTGAGAAATAGATTGAGATAGAGCTGAAACCTATGATGGGGGCTCATTTAATCTCAATCATAGTTGGTTACTACGTGAAATAGGTCCCTAAAAATCTAGCTAAAGTGAATATCTCTCTAGAGCAATACTTTGTGATGTGGGTTCATTTAATCTTAACCATAGAAGATTGTTATGTAAGATAGGACTTGAAAATTTTGGCCATAGTGAATATTTATCTTGAGTGGTACTATGTTGTGGTGCTTTTGACTTTGTTGGATATGTATATAGAACTGCACTGTGTACTCTTCGAACTAAATTGCTATATGTAAGTTGCTCTTACTGTACTAGTTTCCAAACCTTCTGAATAGGTGGAATAGGAGATCTGCTATGAGGCTCTATCCTATAACCGCATTATGCTTATGATGAGTGATCGATGTCCCTATAAAAGAATGTCCTAAGATGACTCGGTCATAAATGAATGAGGTCTATGGTTCCATGATAGAGGAGATCTCGGTGCCCCCTATGTGAATGCTATGATGCTATTATCAACACATCTAGTAATGTAATCTTTGAGTCCATAATAAACATTATCTTTGTGTCCATGGATATGATGATAGTTATAAAAGGGTTGATGTGGTTGTCTATGTAAGAGATGTTGATCTCATTGATGAGTAGAAGGTAATGCCATTAACCTCCTATCTAGCAGTGCTGATAATATGACAGATGGGCTATCCTGCTTTGAATCAAACTGTAATGGTGCCTTGATGTTGTTCTCTATAGTGCATACTATAGGTTGTACTCTAGACATTGGCTCTTTGTTCTTAACAGGTTGCTTTTCTGGTTGTGGTTTCCTATCTTATTTAGGACATGGTGGATGTTGTGTGCTAGGATTTTTAGATGTAGATACTGTTGTGAAATCTAGATTAATCTGATAAACTGAATCTACCTCAATCAATTCCAATTTCTTTTCCAAAGCTAGAGTTGTATAGCATAAGTTCCTGAAAGAAGACTCTATCTGATATAGTAGATGCTCAAGGAGAGGTTAACGAAGCCCTTTAATAAAGATATGCTGAATTTCTAAATCTGTTGGTTTGTATATTAATCTTAACATGTGATTCTTGAATCATAAGAAATAATCACTAATTGGCTCTGAATAATTCTGATGTAGTGTAGCAAGGTTCTCATATGTAACATGAGGGCCCATGTTTTCTATGTAATATCTGATAAATGCCTCCTCTAAGTCATCATATGTGTGCAAGGAGCCAACAAGGAGTAGATGAAAGAATCAATTCTATGCTTCCCCCACTAATGTATGCTGGAATGACTTTAGTAGAATCAAAGGACTCACATGAGATGGTAGAGCCTTTTGAAAGGCTTGAAAGTGTATGAATGGATCTCCAGTTCCATCAAACTGAGGCAATGATGGTGTCTGGAAATGCTTAGGAAATGAAGCTTTTATGAATGTCTTCAAAAGAGGGTTACCATGTAAATCATTGGCATCCATCCAATACTTATAAGCCTTTTTTTCCAAGGTAAGGAGATGTACTTGGTGTTTTAATTCACCAACTGCATGGATTAAAGAGATAATCTCCTAGGATGGTACATTAGCATCTTAAAGTGGTTCATTTGATCATTGAATCTGATTGTTAATTTTAGTCATAGGAATGCTACATTTATCAATTGGATCATAAAGAGGGGGTGTACTCACTTGAACCTTGGGATTAATGATAATTTGGACCTTACTACAGGGATGTGGGCTACCATTCTCTTTAGGTGAAGAGAACTGGGTTATACTGTAGTGAGGGTGGCTTGGGAAATTCATTGTTATCATTATGTTTTAGTGAATCATATTCTAATTAAGTAGAAGATGTGCTAATATCATGAACATGTGTATTATTTGAAATAAAATCATGCATAGAAGTAGAAATAACCTTTAGAAGTGCATTATGTTTGAGAGGAGGAGTGAGAGAAGAGTAAGAAACATGAGATGAATATTCTTATTCACTATGTGCATAATAATCATCATTGTTCCGTACATTATCATAATGGGAATATTGTTCATAATCACTCTCATTTTCATATTCATTGGCATGTTCATTGTCACACTCATTATCACTTCTATCATTGCTAGGGAGAGGTGTAAGAGAAGAAATTAATTCCTTTCAAATGTGCAATAGATTATCATTTGAAATTAGAATATCATGTGAATCTATGCTATCCATGGGTGGAATACATGCATTATTTTCATGAGAAGTAAGAGAAAGAGATTTATCATTTAGAACTTATTTTGAAAAAGTAGAGTTAATAACATGAGATGTATCAATTGAACTATGCATTGGCAATTTGATTCTTTTGTGTTTATATTGTTGTAATTTAAACATTGAAGCAACAAGGGGCGGGCGGGGTGTGGGGGGGGGGAAGGGGTGGGGAGAGAGAGAGAGAGAGAGAGAGAGAGAGAGAGAGAGAGAGAGAGAGAGAGAGAGAGAGAGAGAGAGAGAGAGAGAGAGAGCATGACTATCTATCTAGCTTAGGTTCACATGGAAGCAAATTATCACTATCTAGAGGTTCACTTGGAAGTGCATGACTAATTTGTTCATTTGGTGCATTATGCAGAAGAGAATGAGGTGAGAAGTATCTTTCTCATTTATCAAAATTATTTTCTTTATAAGAAGGAATAAAAAAGATAGATTTGAGAGAAAAAGATACATCTATTTGTAATTCACTATCACTTTCACGTATATCACCATATTCCTTATTACAACAATAGTAATTATCTTCATTGTAAATAAAATCATTTTCCGCATTTTTAGCTAATGTGCAAATTTGTCCATTCATTGTCATAATTATGAGAAAAAATTAGAAATTGATCTATGGGATGAAAGGGAAGAAGTGCCTTAGTGGCCATTTTATTTCTTTCACCAAAGAGAGTGTGTAAAAGCACTATTAAGCAAATGAATGCAAAAATAACTACTAACATAGAGATTTTAAAATTGCATTTGACAAAGTAAACAATTTGCAAAAATTTCAAATTATTTTTCTAAAAATTGTGAGGAAAACTTGGGGTTTGAGGACCTAGTTTGGAAATCTAGGGTTTTGAGCTAGGGTTTTAGAATTTTTGAAAATTATGCCAATAATTTAAATTCTAAAAAGAAATTTGAATAGAATAAATGAACAAAAATCAATACAAAAATCAGAGATTTGAAATTAAATTTTTACACAAGTAAAATACAAATTTTGAAATTATTTTTGACAAAGTAAACAATTTGTAAAAATTACAAAAAAAAATTCTAAAATTTACAAAGAAGGAAGGCTTGGGGTTTGAGGACCTAGTTTGGAAATCTAGGGTTTTGAGCTAGGGTTTTAGAATTTTTGAAAAAATGTAATAATTTAAATTCTAAAAATAATTTTGTATAGGATAAATGCATAAAAAATTTATACAAAATTCAAAAATTTGAAAGCTATTTTTTGCACAAAATATGAATAAAAAACCCTAAGTGTACCTAAGGTTTTAGATTTGTTCAAAGTAAGTCAAGTTCACCAAATATTTTATTATTTTTTGGAATCTAGTGTTTAATTCATAAATAATAAAGGGTCTAGAGTAAGGGGAAAAATCTAGTTTAATATGGCAAAATACAAATTTTTATCTAATAATTTATATGAGGAAGAGAAATGAACTTATCTAAAAATGGACTAAAATGAATGATTCAAGGGTTGAAAATTGAGCTGTAGGACTAGGACACTATCATGAATCTAGATCTGGCCTTTGTTTTATGATTAGATAGGAGCACTAAAAGTAGACAGGAGTGGTATCGGTGCTATAATCCACCTCTACCGCTATTGTTAAGGAGATCTGAGCTATTTGGATTTTATTCGCTGCCTCAGTGTGAGTATATATACAAACTGTCAAATGTTGAAAGTTAATAGAGATCATTGTAGGTTCATTTCAATCTCCAAATCTTGTATCTGTCTACACACATGTAAATAAAAAATGCATTAAAAACAAAAAAAGGGGAAAAATTGGGTTAGGGTAAGAATGATTACTAATAATGCGGAACCATAAATTTAACAAGTATGTGTAGAGATGGGTTTGAAAGAAGTAAAGTTGATCGATGTATTTATTTTGAATAGAAAGGTGAAAAAATTATTATCATAGTATTATACATGGATGACATGTTTTTAATTGGTAATGATAAGGAAAATATAATCCAAGTTAAGTCTTAATTATCATCTCAATTCGATATGAAGGATTTTGGTGTCACAAAATATGTTTTGGGCATTGAAATTAAAAGGGATAAGGTAAACATAAAATTATGGTTAGATCAAAGGAAGTACGTTGAGATGATACTAAAAGGTTTAAGATGCAGGAAAGTAAGCTTGTTGATACTCCCTTTCCTGTTGGTCAAAAGTTATATGCTGGAAAATATCCTAAAATAAAAGAAGAAATTGAAGACATGTCTCTAGTCCCATATGCTAGTATTTGTAGCTCTAAGAATCTAAATGGAACCACTAGTGTTTTCCAGGGGGTACACAGGGTACTAAAACAAACCACTAAGAGGCTAGAAGGCTCAAGGCTTTTATGGGCTACATGAGATCTATAGTGGCTATCCAGTTTGTTGACTTGCACCAAGCTATAAATAGACTTGTAAACTAGGTTAGGGCTAACACAATCAAGCACACAAAGGACACATGTATCTCTAAAAAATCTAACCACAGTAAAGCAAGTAGCTAAGACTAGACAATTGACTGCATACAAAATGTGGAAACAACAATGCTAAGTAAAGAGAGCTAACAAATGATATGTAAACTTAGAAGTAAAGGCACTTTCAAGCCAAATGAAATATGTTTTAAGAAATAAAGACATTTTAGAGAAAGGGATCAAGATCATGCCTTATCTAAGTTTGAACTATCTTCACTTTCAACACTATTGTTTTCTAACAATGCAATGTTCTAGTTTAACAAGAGAGAGAGTGTGTGTTTAAGCAAGTTGTATAAATTGTTTTGAGCATATAGAACCCTACTATGTAATGAGAAAATGTTTCTAATTCAAGCATAACATATAATGGCAAATATTTCAAGCAACGAAGATATCTTTTAACAACATACAAATGCATAAACTTCATATTTTATTTTAAAACTTCTCTAAAAAAGTTAAATCACTAAAACGAATCAAATCCTAACATGTATACTATAGAAAATAAACAAGCATTTCACTTTACAAAGCAAAGTGCCCTCATAGCAAACTCAAGAGAGATGTGCAAACTTTCTACCAATCGATTATCCAAGCTAGGAAGTAAGAGAGGAAGACTATCAGGCTATGTGTGAGTTCAATCTATAGACCAAGAGCTAAAAGTTGTGGAAGAGGTGAAGGAGAAGTTGCCAATCTATGGAGGAGCTAATACAAAGAGCAAAAGAGATAGGTACAATGGAGTATTGAGGGAGCAAGGAGTAGCCCACGAGCTTTAGGAACATTGTATATAGTATTGTGAATCACCAAGAATAGTTGCAATAGAGTAGGGCATCCCCTGTCACAATGAAAGCGATTATGCCAAGTAAGAACCAAGAGAGATTCAAGGAGGCAACCAAGCTTTGAGTGTGATGATCAAGTGGAAAGATCAGAGCAAGAATGTAAGAGAGAATGAATAGAGAGAGGGGCTAAAATGAATGAGGAAAAGGCATATATCTTAACCATAATCTGTCAAATAACCCAAAACTAGCCGTTTCTAGCCGTTTGGGCCCAAACATGGCACTTTTTCATGCATTCTACCTAGGTCACGGCCTAGGGCACGACTTTTGTGAAGGAAACGTGTGGCCTAGGCTATAAGTTTCCTCCCTAAGCTATAGCCTGGGCCTAGAGGCCATTGAGGGTCGTCAACAAGGCTCTGAAAGGGCTCGGGGGGTCCCTAGAGAGCTTGTCTGGCATGAGAAAGGACTGAGATGTATTGAGGATGTGTAGGAGATGAGAATATGATGCGAGAAAGGTTTGAGTGAATGGTGAATGTCTCTAAGTGGGATAACTAGGGTTGGTAGTCTGCACATGAGCCGATGTGTAATCATAAGGAGCAATATGGTCATGGGAAGTATGATTACAGTGTTGTTGGTGGTTTGATATATGAAATGGTTTGTATCAAACTTGGCATTTCTTATGTGGTGAGAGTAATGAGAAGATTTTTATCAAATCTGAGGAAGGATCATTGGATTGTGATGAAGAAGATATTTAGGTATTTGTGTGGGACATCATACTATGCAATATGTTATCTTGGTAATCATGGTGAAAGCAAAACATTGACTCTACATGGTTTTGTGGATCATACTGAGCTAGAGATATGGATTATCAAAGATCTACTAGTGGGCATGTGTTCAAATTGTTTGGTAGATATATAATTTGTATGAGTAAATGATAACTAGTATTGTGATATCCACCATAAACGTTGAGTACATGGTAACTACTTAGGCAAGCAAGGAAATGTTTTGGCTTCAAATGTTAATTTCCATTGTTGGGTTTGTTAAAAAGGTTGTAAGGATATATTGTGACTTTCAAAGTGCAATTTGTCTAGCAAAGAACCATGAGTATCACTACAGAACAAACACATTGATGTGTGATACTATTTTGTAATGGAAATGGTGGAGGAAAAGAAGACATTGTTAGATATGTTGGACACAAGTGAGATTGTTGTTGATTAACTGATGAAGGTTATGAGTAGTGAGAAATTTCTTGTTATAGAAAATCAATGGGCATAGTTACCCTTAGTTGATGAAGATATGGATGTATGACCATGACCCATATGGAAAGTACTCAACAAGTAGGAGATTGTTATAATTATGTCGTATATTTTTCATGATTTATACTCCATTATACTAAAGAGCAAGAATTAGGCCTTTCTCTCTTCATCAGGATGGGTAGCCCCCAACAAGTTTCAGGGGAACACCTTCAAATATTTTGAGACCATATTGGCATGTATTTGGGTGGTTTTAGCCCACGCTTTATTTAACCCATGGTTTTGGTCCCTATACTATTGTAATACCACTTTGACGATTACCTATTGATGTGTCTATATATACTCACACATACAGTAGGGAAAAACAAAACTTGAAAGTACATTATTATATTGTAAATGGTTGTCTTAATATAATAAATAAGGAGTTTTGTGTTGAGTTTTTTACCCAAAAGGGTTTTCCCAAGTGAAATAATGTGTACTATGTAATCTTGTGTATATGACATTTTTCTTATTCTGTTAAGAATTTTGTTGGTATTGCTTTTGTCATTTTAGTTTATCAAGTTTAGTTTTTTCTTCATTCAAGGTACTATGGAGCATGGCCTAGAATACAAGAACAATGATCAATTCTTCTTGACATGATGCACAAACATAGACCATGTAGGTTCAATTGATAATAGGGAATACACAATTGGATTTATTTTATTTTTGGGATCTAGTCCTATCTCATGGGAGTAAGAAGCAAAACTTTATTTCTCAATCTTCCATTGAGGTAGAATATCATGTAGTAGGAGTTATTTGTGAAGCAATATGGTTACGTCACATACTTATAAGATTGGGAGTACCATCGGAATAACTAAAAATTTTATATTTTGGAAATCAAGGTGTTTTGCAACTTGTTTGCAATCTAATTTTTCATGAATGCATGAAGCACATAAAGGTTCAAGTCCATTT
Source organism: Torreya grandis (assembly GCA_037957365.1). Taxonomy (NCBI): domain Eukaryota; kingdom Viridiplantae; phylum Streptophyta; class Pinopsida; order Cupressales; family Taxaceae; genus Torreya; species Torreya grandis. The sequence goes on from JARHVA010002479.1 coordinate 1,639,172, forward strand.
CATACACAAGCATGTTCCACAACACAACATTCAATCCTATTTTTTCACGACTCAAGATCAATGTGCATATGTCTTCACCCAGTCACTTGCACGTGAGAAGTTAGAGGCATTCTAAAATTCTCCATCTTGTACTCTTAAAACTATAATGAAATAAGGGGGAATGTTAAAATAATTAATTAGATCATAGTTTAAATTAAATAAAGTTTTAAGTGGGGTTATCAAAACACCGATGCCAATTTCTAGGTAGGTTAGTTAGGGTGCTAAACACTATAATAAGGAACATCGTAGATTAAAAGTTGGCTTCCTAAAAAGTAGCAGCTAAATATAGTATGTTGTATCTAAAAATAACTCCATCTATTTGATGGAAAATTAATCCAAACAATTCTTAATACTAATCATAATGTTCATGGATGAGGCATGATGGTGCTGTACAATAGGGTCATTACATATGTGTGATGTTCTCCACACTCAACTCACCTCTCTCACTTGCAAAGCTTGAAAGTGCAACCAGATGTAGGCCTACCAAACTCTCCTTCACCCCTTGACATTAAAGCATAGAGGAAAGTGTTTTTTTTGGATGCCCATCTATGCTTGAATATCAATAGTATAGATATCCCCTTCATAGTGAAAACAAAAACAAGGGAAGGACAATCTACTTTTCTCTACACATTCACTTCGTGAGCTCCACACAACCCTCATCTCTTGATGCCTTTAACAACTTGGGCATGAACAAATACAACTCCTTAGCTTATCTCCACCATTAAAACTCTTGATTCTCTATAGGGCATCCAAAAAGGGCACATGGAAAGGAATAAAGTTATTGCACACAGATCTTCACTGATATAGCCTACAATGAATAATTATGTCTCTTGCACGCACTTTATTTTACTATTGTAATGCTATAGTTTCATTTACTATGGTTTATTTGAACACATCAATGATTCCTATCAATTGCATGGTCACCCAAAATGAAAGTAATCAATTAAAAAAATTAAGAAAAATTGCGTAGCAATGGATGATGTGTCGTGGTGCATAGTAGTAGCTGAGTCCATTTCATAGAAAGAAATGCCTACAACCTAAAATGATTTGGATGATAATCCAAAGGGAGAACATATAGCCACAAGCTTAACAAAAGGAACCACAACATGAATGTTATGTCGGCTAGAAAGAGAGATCAATCTACACCCTCATAAACCTTTAGTGTCACCAACAATATTGTATGGTTATTGAGATTTGGGGACCTAGGGTTTGTAGAATTAGTTGGGATCAGGTTGACATAGTTCTTATTTCCATACTATCAAAAAACTTATAGGGAAAACATTAGTTCCATATGTAATTATTTTTGTTGATTTTGACATTTGTTCCCTTCATATTTCAATTGTTTTCCATATAGTGATGTTGCTTCATAGATTAAGATATCTTGCAAACACACAAATTGGGCATAATAGATATCCATTCAATGTTCTTCAATCATCTAAGAAATTATGTGAGCAAGGGATCAAAAACACTTGGTATATTCAATGTGTGTCTTTCTAATAAGAAATTGGCATTGATATCAATCGTCTACCTCCCAATACCTTTTCCACCAATGCTCCCTACATGTTGAAAAGAGAGATTCATAGAGGCATCAAGAATGTGATCTAAAAATACTACATAAAATCAACTTGGATAAAACCATCTGAACCATTTTCAACAAAAATACATCATCACTTGAGCACTATCTTCAAATAGAAGATGGACATATTATTACTCCCTGGTTTGAGATTTATTTTGGATCAATTACATGGATGCTCTCATCAGCGTTGTATAGAGTCAAATCACTTTTTTTTGCGACATCAAAACATATATAAACTCTGTAATAATGACCCAAAATCATAAGAACATATTGTATTTATGGGTCTAATGTATTTATTATGAGATATGTAGTAAGTTTCAGTGCCTCTTTAGAGAAAATCAAAACTCTCTACAAAATCGTATACATTACGAGGATCAAAGATGTGTAACTCTATTCATTAGAGAGAAAACAAACAAGAAAAAATTGGCCTTCTTAAGAATCATCAACATAACTCTTTATTTCATAATTCAACTTCATGATCTTTTTTTAACCTTAATTTAATAATATAAACAAATTTAATATTCTACTTATCAACAATGAATTTTTAAAAGAAAATGTCAATAACTTAAGTGTATTTTATATTTTATCCCCTTTCTCTTTTCTTCTCCTAAATATATTTTTCTCATAGTATTAACCTCTTATGATTACTATTGGACATTAATATATATAATCATATTCGTCGTAAACCACGTTTAAAAATTATCGCTGGAAACAAAACCAGGCATAAAAACTACGGATTCACGTAAACCTCGCAATAAACAGCTTTTGATTTTCAATCTTAATTTTAGTTTTATTTGATTTAAACGTAGTACGGATTGCTCTTTAGTGAGCCTTCTAGGGTTTTAAGAGTCGTTAGGGTTTCAGTTCGCAACAAACGGCAGAAGCAGAAGAAGAGCGCGGCCATGACGAAGAAGAGAAAGGTCGTAGAACAAGTAGTAGAAGAGCCCGCTCCAGAGCCAGAGCCGGAGGAGCCAGAGAAAATTGAAGATGATGACGACGAAGAAGAGGACGAACAAATTGAAAATGGAAACACCGACGACGACGACAACGACAGTGAAGAAGAAGAAGACGGACCCGAAGTCTCACAAGGAGACGTAAAAAATCTTCTGGAGCCTTTCAGCAAAGAGCAGCTAATCAGCATTCTCTGCGATATCGTAGCCAATGACACTGACATTTTATCCAACATACGAAAACTCGCCGACAAAGACCCCGCCCACAGAAAAGTCTTCGTCCGCGGCCTCGGCTGGGACACAACCTCCGAAACACTAAAATCTGTCTTCTCCGAGTACGGCGAGCTTGAAGAATGCACAGTCATAATGGACAAGGCCACCGGAAAATCCAAAGGCTACGGTTTCGTGACATTCAAGCACATGGACGCCGCGCAGAGAGCTTTGAAGGAGCCTAGCAAGAAAATCGACAGCCGAATGACCGCCTGCCAGATGGCCTGCACCGGCCCCACGCCGCAGCAGCCTGTCAACGAGCTCACCGGGCGCAAGATTTATGTAAGTAACGTCCCTGCCGATATGCCTGCAGAGAAATTGCTCAGTTATTTTTCGAAATACGGTGAAGTAGAAGAAGGGCCGCTAGGGTTTGATAAACAGTCAGGAAAATCCAGAGGATTTGCACTTTTTATATACAGGACTGCGGAAGGAGCTAAAAAGGCTCTTGAGGAGCCCAATAAGAATATCGAGGGACATTCCATGCATTGTAAAAGAGCAACTGAGAATCAAAAGCAGAAAAATAATACACAAACACAGTCTAGCATCAGTGGCGCGCTGGACCCTAATGATCTTGCTCTGACTCATGGTAAGGGTTCGATTCTGGGGTCTGCCCACGGGGTATTGCCATTTAATCAGGGGGCGGCACCTGGTTTTAGCAACGCCTTTAATGCTATTTTGGCTAGCCAAAATCAGAACTTTGCTGGCATGAACATGAACCCGTCAATTCTGGCTTCCATGAACCCTTCTTTGGCTTCTTCATTGAATCCCTCTTCGCTTTCACAAGCCTTTTCGCCCTCGGTGCAAGGTTCCTTGGGCTCAGCTGGCTCGTATGGAATGCATCCAAGTTTGGGAGGGTATGGCTCTCAACATGGAGGTGTTGGCGGTGTCAATTCAGGGGTGCTTGGTGTCTATGGTTCACAAGCGTCAGCTATGCAAGGGCTAAGTGCATATCAAAATCAGCAGCTGGCCCAGTCAGGCTTGCCTAGAACATCACAGGCTGGAGGCAGTTCCTTGGGAGGATATCCATCATATCTGCAGCGTTAGGTAAGTGCTCTCTTCTCTCTGCTTGCTTAATTTTATATGCGTTTCTGTAGGATATGCTCCTTGAAGGTTATGCACATTTTGTTTCAAATTCATTATCAATGCGAATAGTTTCATCCTATTCAAATACGATGCAGATTCTTAAGCAATTCTGCTCCTGTTTATCTGAACGACAGTTGACCTGCACTATGTATGAATTTCTATGCCAGAAATAGAGTAAAATTCATGGCAGCTAATTTATAGTAAAAATATAGAGCACTGTGTATACGAAAAAGAAAAAAGGTTAATGTATATTTATGTTATTATAGTAACTGTCTATTTGACTGATGCAAATTATTACATTCAACTCATTATATAGCTGGCAACATTTACTCTAAAAATACACACACACACACACACACCCGAGTCTCTTTTCTAACTCAAAAAATTAACAAGTCCTATTTTTAAATTGAACACTCTCTGAAGACTGTAAGTTAAAGTAAAGCACCTTTTTATGAGTCCTACTAAAAACAAAAACCTGTTACACATCATGTTCTACTTTATTATAAAAAATTTGGACCCCTGGTCCAGAGCTATTTATCAAGTCTGGCATTGTACTCTTTAGTGATCTAAGTGTTGCTGGTGTTGACCAGACCCTTCCATTCACCAAATACATTTTGTACACCTTAGATTTTGTACTAGCGAGCTTGGTGTCAACCACACATTCCATTTACTCTGGTTCTCTTTTGGGGAAGATGCGTGCCTACTCCAACACTCAATATTTTATCTAGAATACCTTCTGAACCAACTTAATATGTGCAAGGGTCTGCTACATTAAATATGGGGCTTATGTCTTATTCGTATGGTAAGTCTAATAAGTTGGCACTTTCAGTGATTCTTCTTTAATACTTTACAAGTTCCAACCTTGTTCTGCTTCATTTTATTGTGCGTGCCTTGCGGATACCTCTACTTATGCAAATGCATCATATTGTTTTCTCCTTCGTGGAAGACTTTCTTGTCTATGTAAATCTATCCGTGCATTATAGTAGACACAGATTCTTCGCATCACAACTAATATGTGTTTTCTTAGGTAGCTTGATTAAATCTCACTATTCCTTGAGGATTGCTTCTGTGCACAACTTGAGAATGAGACTTACCCATAGATTTATTGATGCTGGAATTGAGCTTGTGCGATAGGCTGATCCTATTGCTTCAGATACTCACCAATCAAGCTTCACAAACAATTTTTTAAACTTCTATTTACCATCTTAGTTTGCCCTTTTGTTTTGGGATGATGTGTAACATGTCTTTTGTTTTGAGTATGATGTGTAAAAATATGTTTTATTTTGATTTGGATTTTTAGAAGAGTGTTCTATTTTGGATAGGACTCATGTTAAGTATTTGGGTTGGATTAAGAGTTTTAGTGTTCAAATAGGAATGGTTTTTTTTATATTTTTACTCTGAAAACTCTTTTGTTTTATTGTTTTGTAGAGTGAATGTAGTCAGCTGTTGAATGAGTTGAAAGTAATAATTTGTATCAACTATATAAAGAGGCAGTTGCAGTAATTAAATATGGGAAACTGATTTCGTCTGTTTTCTTTGTTTGTGTTCATTATCCCCTGTTTTCTGCAATGGATTTGCTGCTATAATTTTTTAGTAGTATACAAAACCTATCATTTTGCATATCTGTGGTTGAATAGAGAAGAGCATATTACTGTGGTAGTTTAGGGACTGCTCCTGAAGAGTAATAGGAGCAGAAAAGGTTAAAAACTGTAGACATGTCCCCCCCCCTGCATTCTAATTTAAATTTTTGGTTTGAAGCATTCACAAGAGTAAAAATGATTTTTAAGCAATGGTTGTCGATTAGGGTCAATTTTTGGGGTGATTTTGACGGAGTTTTCACTGATTTAATTTTATAGAGTATTCACTATTCAGGCATTTTTTAAGCCGAGACTGAATTTGAGCCAAATAAGAGGCTGCTAAGAGCAAAGTAATTCTAATTTTCAATACCATGGTTCGTTCTACATAAGATAAATTGTTCTCCTTTCAATTATGTGAAATGAGGCCGTTGAGCAGTTGCGATGGGAATTGGCATTATGAACAAGCACATTTACCTTGCAAATGCTGCTTAGTTTCAGGTGTGCCAGTAAGTGCTCTGTTTGTTCAACAAGATAGGATGGTTTCTGGAGTCACTGTTGTAGAAAGTATATTGTGTAGAGATTTATGAGCTTCTTGGAAGTGCCTATAAATATATGTTTTTTAAGTTTGTTTTTATGGCTTTTGATGGGGGGCAGAATGTGGTTGTAGTATCCCTTGTCACAAGAAATATCATTCACGTGCAAGCATGGACCTTTTCTAAGGAATATATCTGAAGTAGAGCTGTGCTTGTGAGCAAATACACTGTTAGTGCTAGGTGAATTTTCACTTCAACATGTACTTTTGTTTGGAGCCTTGTATTGTATGCATATTTGTTACTAATTGTCGTAGTTTTACTGGTTAACATCTGTTTGAATGGAAGTGACTGGTTAACATGTGATTTTGTTTGGAGCCTTGTACTGTATACATATTAGGTATTATTTGTTATAGTTTTACTGGTTAACACTTTTTGAAGCTGTGGTTTACTCTCTGGTTGTAAAAATTAATGTGCCACTCTTTTGATTTTTTTCCTTTGTTTATGATCCTGTACCTGGGGCTGGCAAATTTTTGTTTCTTATTTTTTGACAAACAATTAAATTATCTTGTACACACTTTTTATATTGAGATTATTGAATGTTTTAATGCATTTATGACGTGAATTGCATTATTTCTTGATGATGCATTACAAAGGCTGCACATTACTTTTCATTGTCTTATTTTTGTACAAAATTCTCATTATTTTACAGAACCGTGCAGCTGGCTGTTTAGAGGATGGTGCTGATGCAATCTTGAAGATATGTTTTTTATGCGCTCATTTGGTGTGGATTTATTGAGCTATATTGGGCAGTCTTCATCTTTTCTTGCTATGTTTTGCTCGCAAACGCTTGGTGTTTTCAAGTAGCCGATGGGGAGAGCCATTGATATTTGAACCTGTTCATTTTTCTTTATCATGTTTGCTAAGCAAACTTTTGACATTTTCAAGTAGCTGTTGCCAAGCTTGATTGGTATTTGGTATTTGAATTGTTTAACTTCTCATTATACTTTGCCATGCACATGGCAAAAGTTTGATATAAGAATGGTTTAATATTTTATACGGCCGAGTCATCTTTGGTCCTCACGATTTGAATTTTCCTTAGTTTGCGTACAGAACTATACATTTTTTTTCTCAGTGTTTTGTCAGATGGTTCAATTTGCCTACCTACTCCTGTGGTTTCATTCCCTGATCTCTGTCTTTTATAGGTGACTCTTTCTCTGAAATATCATTCTTGAGCTTTGCTCTTTTACTGGCTTCCCTTTAAATTAATCCGTGAAAATTAAATACGATGTTTCTTTGCATTTTTTATTTTATAAAATTGACTCTTGAATGGTTACACAATCTTTTGAATCTGCACAGTTTTCCTTCTTGCATCAGGAAAAGATGTTTTATTTTGGCGCGCCTGAAGGTGTTTTGGTTGCTTTAAATGCTGGTATTCCTAGATAATGGCAGAATATTTCTTCACGTAACCCTTATTTGTCTTACCTCTTTGGAATTGTTTGCAGAAGCTGTCAGGTTTTTAAGTCCATTTGCTACCTTAATCTAGGTGAAATGAGCCGTATGTGCTTTTCTTATGTATGCCCTCAAAATTATTGTTAGAACAAGGCAATCCTAAGAGCCATTTAGAGGAGTAATTGACTTTATTAGGCAAACTTATACGCTAATTTTGTAGTGAGTTTGTACTAGGCATTTTTACTAGCCTGTCCTCATAAGGGTCATCTGATCAAATAAAAGTTGGCGAGGTTTTGGACAAAGGCATTTGTGCTGATATTTAAATTATTGTGCATGAAGATTGTATTATGTTAATGGTTTTTGATGGTTTAGTTTGTGGGTCATCAAGGTTTTGGGGAGGGGGGTAATTTTATTGACACGAATATGTAACATAATTATTCACAAGTTTGAACCTTCGATTGGAATAATTATGTGTAGTTAGAGTGAAAAATACCCCTGCCTAGAAGAGGAGGTATATGACTTGACATTTAGGCTAATGCCTCATCTGATGAGGCTCGATATGTCATTTAGTTGGTCGTCACCATTGATGCTATAACCATATTGACACTATACTTGATATACCCAATGGTATACAACAGTGTATTGTAAAAGATATCTTATAGTCTTAGCTTTGAAATATAGAGTTTGAAAGACATTTACTTACATTATTGAGATATTATAAAAATGATAGATGTAAGAATGTATTGCCTCTCATTTTGACTTGAGAGTTTAGATGAAAAATATTCACTCTCATTTTGAGTTGAGAATTTTGATGAAATTAATACGATGCCTTGACATGCTCTCTTGTTTGATCAGCAAATGGGCGCTCTCTCAAAGACAACTGCAATTAATTTCTCTTATATGATTGTATTATATAAAATTTAAGAACATAAAATTTCGTCAATTCTATAGTGAAATTCAAAGAAGTGGTTCGCGGTTGGTTGGTTACAAAGGTTCAGTGCAATGAATTTTGCATGATGAGTGTATTATATAAAAGTTTAGAACCCTATCAAAACTTGTCAACTCTATAATTTAATTCAAAAGAAGTGGGTCTAGGTTGATTAGTTGCAAACATGTAGTGCAATGAATGTTGCATGTACGAGTGTATTATATAAAATTTAAGTTAACTCCTCTACTCTAATGAATATTAAAAGACTGGGACCTAGTTTGTTTGGTTCTAGTGGTGGAGGTTAGGATTTTAGATGAAATCACTACAATGTCTTGGTATGCATTTTCATTTGATCAACAAAAGGGTGCACTCCCAAAGATGGCTAGAATGAATTTTGTGTTATATGTTTAGATGAAATTAATATAATGTTTTGGCATGCACTTTTTGTTTGATCAACAAAATGGTGCACTGCCAAAGATAGCTAGAATGAATTTTGCGTATATGAGTATATTATACAAAAATTTAAGAACTCTTAGAAAAAAGTTTCAACAATGGTAGTATTGTATTGTCATTTTGTGAATTTAAAAGTTAGGGACATAGGTTGGTTGGTTGGTAAGATCACTTTGGCTTTGTGGAGTAGGATGCAAGACATGGGTCCGCTTGTTGTTTGATAGGGAAGGGCTATGTAATGATAGTTAGATTAAAATTGATGGCCATATGGTTGTCTTTATGTTTTTTAGTTGTAAAATACAATTAGTTTTTTTGATAGACTGTATTAAATGCAAGGTAAATTTTCTGGTAGATTGTAAAAAACTATATATATATATATATATATATATATATATATATGTTTCATGACAGGTTGGGTCGACTGTCAAATTTAGGCCTTGCCCCCACCTCGAAATTTGTGTGTTTCATGATAGGATGGGTCGACTATCAAATTTAGGCCCTGCTCCCTTGAAAAAAATAGAAATGCATTTAAATCTATTTTGATAGTCACACATTGGAAATTCACTCAGATAATGATCATGCAACATCCAAGGAGGGCCAATGCCCATGAACATTAGAAAAGAGTGAACATATTAACACTTTTTCTATTAACAAGTTTATCTAATATCATAGTTTGGAGTGAAAAGGCAATCCACACGCCAAAAAAACAAGGTGTGGTTTGGAGCAAGAAGTCAAAATATCTTAGTGTGGAGTGAAAAGGCAATCCACACACCAAAAAAAAAAGAGTTGCGGTTTGGAGTGACAAGTCAACCCCCACACCAAAAAAAAAACAAGATGCAATACATCAATATCGCACCTTACAGGAAAAGTAGAACCAAACCTAATGAATTAACTCTTAAAATCGTTGAACCTAGTATCTTTTTATCGAATCTATGGAATGAAAGCCAAAATTCAACAAGATAGACCAACATTAGCCATCAAAGGAAAAATCCAAAGTTATAATAAAGTAGCATTGTCATTACAACATCACCAAAAAAGCCCAACTCATGAAGATAACCTCGACAAACCCTTTAATGACCTTAAGAGCAACAATTGTGAACCCATAGATATCAACAAGGGATGATAAGTCCAATATAGGTAGAAGGATGTTCTATTATTGAGTAGAATCATAGAAATTTGTTAGAAAAATACACCAATTCACCACTTTCAAATAACTTTAAAGGTGCAGCCAAAACCAAAAAGACTACCCCAAAAAAAAAAAAATCTAGAAAGACCTATTATTAATAAAATAAATAAATAAATTGAAAGTGAAACAAGAGATTGGTCATGAGTAGATAGCATAAAACACAAATAGTTGGAGCATAGGGGGCACCATTGCCATCCAATGTTTTGCCATTGCTTTCTCATCTTTATCTTCTCGGTAAATGTGTGATATTAATATAAAATGACGAAGATGAAGATGAGAATGTTGGTGGCAAAGGATTGAAAGGTTGTGGTGGCATACACTACAACTATCTTTGTTTTCTATTACCTTCCCATGACAAATTTGTTGTTGCTCTTTTAATTTCTTCACTTCTAATTGGGATTTTTTTTTTTTGCACATTTGTTACATGTTTCTTTTTTCTTTTGGGTTTGGCCATGCCATGAGAGTTGTTTGATGGGGTGAACAGGTATATTTGCCCAACAAAATCTTGCACTTTTACTCGGTGAGTAAACACCTTGCATAATATATTGGTCTATCATCTTTTGTTGATATCTTATTGTTGTTGCTCTCGAGGTCAGGGTTCTTTTGTGATTGGGTTTGGCTTCTATCTCTAAATGTTTGCTAAAACGATGTGAAGTTCAAAGGTTTTAAGGGTTGATTCTTTCAACTTGGTTTTTCTTAGTCTCTAAGGTGTGACATTAAAGAATTGCATCTTGTTTCATAGTTTGCGGGCTACTTTTTAATATGTTAATGTGTCAACTCTTTATGAGGTTCATAGGTGTTAACCATTTTCAAAAATTCATGAATAGTTATAAAGTATTTTAATCTAATCAAATATATTGAATTATCATCTTTTGGTTTTTTAAAAGCTGAACGAATCTTCATTTGTGATTCACCCAAGAATAATGAATAATTTGTAAAGATCCATAAATGGAACACAACTTGCATTTTTTTTCATCATTGGTTACATCAAAGGAAAAATGAATAAATCTAACTAGAAGATTAGTAGTCTAATCTTATATAAGTTGAAGTATTATTTTGTTAAGTTATATTGATTAGAACAGAATATATTGTTTCTATTCATCCTTAGATGCATACATACAGAGATTGGTTGAAATATCTAAATAATTTAATTGTGAATAAGTTTGTATAATATTTTAGTAGCTTAATCATGTTTATTTTAACTAATAATATATATGTAAAAAAAATTAAATCACATTATAATAAGTCTTTAGATACATACATGGATGAAATAATTTGTATTAGTTTATCTAATATTTTAGTGCCTCAATGGTGTTTAATTTTAACTAATATTTTAGAAGCTAGAAGTGTAGTAATAAAATTAAGTTCATACGAGTTTAGTCAAATATCATTCAAGTTTTCACATGTAGTCTTTCTGGGCAATGATGTGAAAGAGCTATTTTTATTTTTATTTTTTTAAATATAACTTTATATTACAGAGTTTGTTATTCCTATTATAGGTATTCTCTTTGAAGTTAATGTGAAGGGTTTGATATAATGACACTTTTAAAATTGAAAAAAAGATGTCTAGTTACAAATCTGACCCAAATTTTGGTGCAAACTATACATATTGTAGTAATATAAAATCAACTTTAATAACTCAATAAAAATATTAACATAACCTATTTACAAACAAGTATTTTAAGATTTATTACAAATGTTTCAAAACATCCTCTATATAGAACATAATACTCGTAAAAAAAGCATTAACATTATCCATTTACAAATGAATATTTTAAGGTTATTACAAATGTTTTAGTACATCCTTTGTATAGAATACAATGATTGCATTGTTAAACAAAATTATAGTTAGATGTATGCAACAATGGATTCAATTTAAAGTAAAGCTTTAACTTGTAAGTAATGTTGTAGGTAGTGCTTCATAAAGATAGACCATCATTTAAATCTTAGGAGTTTAAAATTTGTGTTTTTTAAGTTATTAATTGGGTTTTATCTATGTTTCTTACTATCTCATTTGATTGTAACGTATAATCTAAGATATTTAGAATCATTTTTTTACAATGTTGTAGGTAGGGGTTCATAAAAATGAGCATATCATTTGAATGTTACAAGTTTTAGATTTATGTTTTTTTAACTATCATTTTGATTTTATCTAAGTTGATCGTACCATAGGACATTAGATATTTACAATCATTTGTTTAGATTTATCACAGATTTTTTATTACACCCTTGCATGAAGCACAAAAATTGCATCACTAAGCAAAATTGCCTATTAGTTATACTCAAATTTTAATATATTTTTTTCATAAAAATGACTTACATTGTAGGTAGTGTTGCATAAAGATGTACAATCATTTGAATGCTAAAAACCTTGACTTTGTGTTTTGACAATTATTTTGAATTTATTGATTTTGCATCTATAGTTGGACTTTTAGTACTTTGTTTTCATCTCATTTTCACAACATAGGTGGATTGAGAATATGTAGAATTGCTTCTATTAATTACTTCATTTTGACCATTTGTTGTTTGTAGAAGGTATGTTGAATTAAAACACAACTTTGTAACCATTTTCTTCTACATAGTGCTCAAAATATGACCAACAAGCAACGCAATGTTTTTGGGCAATTTGTGTAGCCTCACTACTTTAAGAAACAAATTTGCAATATTCGAGACATAACTAGTTTGGGCCATATTTGAGAACCTATCAATAACAAAGATAAGAGTCGTTATATTTTTGTGTCTTTGGCAATCCAAACACGAAATCCAAGCTAATGTCTTCTCATGGTCTTTTTAGTATTAGAAATGCCTTGTACAATCCTTCATTTTTGCTTATACGTATAACATATTGATATATTCTATAACTTTGCATTAACTTCTTTGCATTTGTATTCATTCTCAATAAATACCATCTCTTGCTCAACTATGCCTATGTTTAATCTATCATGCCAAAATGACCATCCGATCCTCCCTAATGCTTATCTTTTATCAAAATCCCCTCATTAATCTTTGAGGTATATGCAATTGTTTCGCTTTATAAACAAGAAGATTTTTGGTTGAAAATACTCCTGCCATGAAGTCTTATATATACTCGCTAGATCTTTGCATGTCGCCCATGCATCTTTGAAATCAACACCCTCTTGGTATAATTATATCATGAAATTAAACTCAACTACCTCCAATCTCATCTTTGTCCACAAGAGACATCTTCTTTTCAATGCTCCTCATCTTTGTTAAATTTCTCACTTCTAACCTTTAATTCAAAAGAATGTGTTTGATTCAATTTACCTTAGATGTTTACAAACTGTAGTGCTTGATCTATGTACAAGACAAATTCCTTTGGAAATGGGTAATGTTTTCATTTTTTAAGAACTTGCCCAATAATATAAAACTCTTGATCATAAGTTGAATACTCAAGCTTGACATAATTCAACTTCTTGTTGAAATACACAATGGATATGTGCTTTGGACTCTAAACATCATTTATTGTCGACCCATTAGCATCACAATCAACTTGGAACACCTTGTTGAAATTTGGTAATGTTAAAACTAGTTGTACAATTACATTTTTATTTAAAGTCTCAAAAAAAAATTCAATTGCAATTATCCACTTAATTTCTTTTCTATATTGTCTCATTGAAGTTTCTAATGAACCAATGAAATCTCTTGGCTTCAGACGTACTCTTATTGTGTCAACCACTCTATAATGGCTTTTACATTTTTTTAGTCCATCTTCACTCCATCCTTTGAGACCACAAAACGTAAATAAACCAACATCTTCATAAAATTGTACTTTTCAAGTTGACCAACTTCTTTTCTTTCAATCTTTGGAACACTTCCCTCAAATGTTATTTATACAAATAATATCATATAAATAAACAATAAGAAACTTATCAAGATACATTACCAAAACTACAATCCTAAGTCTCATGAATATACTTTGTGTATTTTGCTAAACTAAATGGCATAACCAACCGCCCATACAAACCTTCCCTTGTCTTAATTCTTTTGTTCACACTTTTGAATTTTGGTTTAGTGGTAACAACTTGCAAAAGCAATTGTTATGAAATATTTTGCTCTATTCAAACAATCTATCAAGTCATCCATTCAAGGCAATATAATTTTGTACTTCATTCTTATCTTGTTTATGGGTCTACAATTCGTGTACATATTCTATACTCCACCTTTCTTGGGTGTCAACAGTGTTGGAATTGTAGATGTGCTTAAGCTATCTTTGATTAAATCATTTTCCAACAACTCTTGCATTTGTCTATCCCCCTCTTCATTATTTGTGGATGTTTATCTATAGGTTGCTTGATTGGAAAAGTGGACTGGAGATCCAAATTCATGTGATGCTTCGCATTAGTGGCAAATCATATTGTAACTTATTGGAAATAATCACAACATAATCATCCAACAAATCATTCACTTCTCTTCCAAGAAATAATCAAAACTTTAGGACTGTTCGCTTCCTCCTCTTTGTTTTTCAATGGGCTAAAGGTAAACTTCTTTCCATCCTTTACAAGTATGTAAGTATTTACTTTTTCATTATATATGGCTGTCTGATCAAATTGCCATGGTCCACCTAACAACACATGACATAGTTTCATGGGTATAATATTACACAAAACCTCATCTTTGTAAGACCCAATTTAAATATTGACCAAACATTGTTTATTTACTAAAATTTGATGCCTTTTTTGCAACCATGATACCTTGTATGGATTTGGGTGTGTTTCTCTTTTTAACCTTAGCATATCTATTTCACTTTATACTAAATTATCTATGTTACCACTATACATTATAAATTTGCAACACTAAGCCTCTAGATTTACAAATGGTTTGGAAAATATTACTTTTTAATACCAATTCATTCTCCTCTTTAGATCTTACCAATACTCTCTTTTATCATGAAACTTCCTCCATGTTATGTTTCTTTTATGTGATCGAATAATGCAATTGATTCTTTGTTTGTGCAATATGAGTGATGGCCTCATTTCTCCTATTGTTATTTTGTGCTTGTGGTCATTTATAAGTTCAATGACCAATCTCTTCACATCTGTAGCATGTATCTATGAAATATATTCCTATTCCTCTTAACATATTACCCTCTTTCCTTTTTATGATATGGTCTTCCTCTTGGTGCATGATTGTGATTATGAGGAGTGTTAGCTTTTACCTCGTGTATGTTGTCCTCTTCCAGCATTTGATAGACATATACTTTGAAAATGTGTCTCTCTTACTGTATTTTGTTGTCTTCACAACTTCCCTTCAGTTTTCAATACAAATTAAAAAGCAGCGTCCATGGTTTGTACTCATCCAACATTTGATAGACTTCATATTCTTGAAAATGTGCCTGTAACTCTTGTTGTATTTTGTTGTCTTCCTCACAACTTCTCTTCAGTTTTCATTACAAATTGATAAGCCTTTTTCATGGTTTGTAATCTAACCATACCTATCTATGTTTCTTACAATTTCCTTGCGATCTTCCTTGTGATGTCTAGATTGATTGGTTATCTTGTAAAACTCATCAATCTAATCTTTCATACCGTGCTTTCTTTGCCTCAAGTTCTACAACTTCAATGAGTCCAACTAATAATATATATGCAAACAATTTACCTTCAACTTGCAACTATTTTATTTCAAAAAGCAATATTCTCTATAACTCTTAGATTGTACTTCTTTCCACCATAATTGAAATGGTTTCACTCTCCTAGGATCGACCACCTTATCAAGCTTTAAGTATTATTCTATCTATGCAAACCAACATATCAATTCCTCTGAAGTCAACATCCATAAGAAGCTTGTAACTTCCATCTTTGTTCCTCTTCTTATTCATGAGTTATCTCTAATGAACCTATTTTCAACAACATCTGGCTGTCATTGGCATGCTCATGTTCTTTTTTGCTCTTTGTTCTTCCTCAACATCACTCATGTCATTGCTCACCCAATCTCGCTGATCATAATCCTACACAAGTGACATACTCTCAATTAAATTCAAAACCAACTCTGATAACAATTGGTGTAGTTCTAAAAAAGGAGTGTTCAATGAATAACGACTTTTCAACAAATAATCATGACACTTGTCTTTGGTTGATGCAAGATTGCACATTATACCTGGATGTTCATGCATCATGAGACCATGGAACTAAATCAATCCCTACTACATCAGAAGATTTCGATTGTTGATGGTCCACTTTGTTGTCTCACCAGCAACTTGCAATCTTATTGTGTTCCCATGAACATTCCAAATATATATTTTTAAATTAGAACAAGAAGTACATTAGCATGTCAAGTGTGAAAATCATGGCCTTTAATTTTTATGACAATTAGTTTCTTCTCCAATTTTGATTAAATCTTGAAAACTAACAATATAAACCCCGAAATATCAAATATCCCCACAAATGCCTAACACAATAAAGTATACAATACCCACACTCTACAAGAGTTTTGACTCACACCATTCATCAATGTCAAAGTGCATTGACTATTCCCCCCATTTTTAAAAATATCCATAAGTACTCATTTGTAGTGTATCTTTCGCTCTGTTCAATATCCACGTGCTGTAAGAGTTTTGGCCTCACAACATTCATACTTGCAAAGACAAAATTCTAACAAAAAACAATCAAAACCTTTGTTGTTCCGTGTACTCTGCATTGGTGTAAGCTTCAAGGGTTGTAGAGTGCATTTCTAACAATTTTTCCTCTCAAAAAAGTTCTCAGTACCCTAGGTACATCAAAGTTCCTATTCTTTTTGCGGTCATTTGGTGGACAATTCAAAATAAACATCGACATTTTCATGACCACTATGGTCTATTTTCCACAACCACAAGCATTTCCTACCTTCGGATTTGTGTGAGAATTTACGTCTCTCACTGAGATAGCCTTTTGGATCACTAAGTTCGTAAAAATGAAGTTCAAATACATGGGTTGCAAATCTATGTTGGTGTTAAAAAATGACATTTTTGAAATTGATGATTCCCAGGGGCTTTGATAGGTTTGGGTCTTCCATAGGATTTGGGAGATTTTGGTAGTTTGGCAATGTGGAATGTATCTTTTATGCTATAAGTACCGATACCTTGATCTTCAATGGTAAAATGGAAGGACATTTGCAGTGAAGGATTGGACAAAGTGGACGCAAGGTGACTCGAGTCAATGTAATTAGATTAGGAGACTCATGAACTATTTGCTTATTCTTTTTACCTATCAACTTAGTGCTAGGGCAATAATTGTAGTTTTTACAATATTGTATCGCTACAAATCACCAGTAATAGTGACCTTTAATCCAAATTGAGGGGATTCGATACATTGTTGGAGTGTGGAAGGGATTGCTTGCACTTTGTGGATCCAAGGATGACCAAGATGCAAATTGTAGGGAACTCTTTATTAATTACATGGCAAAGTGTATCGTGGGTGACAAACCCAACAATGATTAACAAACGAATGACACTCGAAGACTTTCTTTCTATATTATGGTAGGCTTTAATCATGATGGTGTTTGATTGCATATATGTTGTATATTCCAAGTGTTGGATCAATTTCAAGGAAGCTATATTCAAACTTGAACCATTATCTATGAGAACTTGCTTGATTTTATGGTGAGAAATGATGGCTTCGATGCATAGAACATTATTATGTAAGGGACCAAGGGATGACATCACTTTCATCGAATGTTAGTTGTTGCCCAGGGGATAAATGCGCCACCATTGCTTGAAATTATGTAGGATCAATCTCATTAGGTACTTTGGATTGTTGGAAAAGATCATTCAATATTGTTTTGTGAACTTCTGAAATAGGCATTTTACTTAATTATTCACCAATATCATACTGCTTCTCAATAGAAGGACAAGATGGCTTGGATTTAGAAAGTGCAAACTCTTGAATGGGATTGGTATTGGAGGAAGGTAAAGTGCATCAGAGAGTAACTCTTGGACGTCTAGTTGTGACTATGCAATTTTGATTTGGGAAGGAGTTACCTAAATTAAAAGAATTGGGTGAAGGTCTAGGAATAGTAATTCGCAAAGGTCGAGGCACAACTAGGTTGCTTCTACTTGATGGGGAATTACTTAAAGGTAAAGGTGGAGGTCCTAAAATTGAAGCGCTGACACTCTTATGAGTGTCAGATGGTGAACAAGGAGTGACCTTAATAGTAGCAACATAGTTACTGGCAACATGCCCTACGCTATTGCCATAATCGTATGGGACATTATGATAACCGATTTGGTTGGGTTGGGCATCATGATCTTGACCATGATTGGCTTGATTATGATTCTAGCCTTGCACTTGATTCTGATTATTCCTTTGTTGTTGATTGTTGTGCTTTGGAAAGGGATCTTTGTAGATACCCATGTTCTGATTGGTATTGATAACCTGCTTCTCCAATTCAATTTCTCCATTTTCAAGCAGATCTGGATGAAATGTTAGAGTTGTACACATTAATAAATCACATGGCCTTTGACATGATGATAATCGTAGAACACATCCTATCGATACTATTTTGGCTTAGGCTAACCCTCTGAAAAGGGCATTGAGATTAACCAACAATCATATTAGCCGCAATTAACTTTTGAAATACTGCCTTAATGGGCACACCTAGATCACTAAAAACTCTATTCTAAAACTGTCATCTTCGTGGGGGTGCCCTCTTCAAAGTGAGTGGTGGATTGGGCAGGACATCTTGGGCAGACAATGATTGTACCATTTGCACATGTCTTGCTTTTGTGACCTAGTTACCAAGCATGTTCTTATTTTTAAGAAAGGCCTTGGGCTTTTCAGTTGTGCTTTGCTTGAATTGATGGAGATTGGGCTTGTATTTGGTTTTGAGATTATATTTTAACTACGTCCTTATAAATAACTGTTTTTTTTTATTTGTACCCCTTTGTTTATGATCTCTTCAAATGTGTTCGCACAATGAAGTCTTAAATTATAGGCTACTTGAACATTCAGATTGTGTAGAAATACAAGCTAACTGCTTATCTAGAAAATTGTGTGGGAAATGATTAGTCAAGGGCCTCCATCTTTATAAGAATGTCAAGAAGCTTTTTCCACCACGCCATTTTGCATTACACAAATCAGATACAGTCAAACTCGTGCTCTATGTTGTAAGAGAAGTGTCTAACAATTTTTTTTGATAGATCATCGAAAGTTGTGACCGATTATTTTGGCAATGTGAGGAACCAATCTAGGGTTTGTCCACTCAAATTGGATGGAAACAAACGAAGTAAGTAAATACTATTGAAAGCTATCTCTTGGCACACGACAAAGAATACCTATAAATGCTCCCTTATATCACCTTTCCTTTATATTTGTCAAACTTAAGTAGTTCGAAATGGGGTGGGAAAGGTACTTGAAGAAAACTTAAGTCAAAAGGATAAGGACATATGTCGTTAAATTTATACTTTTTGCTTTGGTTACCTGCTTGAGGTCCTGGAATTGTTTCATTCATTACATTCTATTCTTGGCCGTTAGGAGTGCTTTATGATTGAAAAAGGGTATTTTGTTGGGCATCATGGATTGATGGGCTTGGTTGGAATTCGTATAAGTAGAGATGGATCCCTTTTGTGTGGTTCTATGAGGGATACTTGCCCTATAATCTGAATTATAAGTTTGATAAGGGACTTGTTTGTTTGAATTTGGATAGGAATTGCCAAACCGTTGTTGATTTGGAAGAATTTGTTAGTGTGAATTAGGGGGAATATACTTGGTTCACAAGAAGTCGTTGTTGTAAGTTAAAAGAGGTAGGCAATGTCTATTGTGAATTAGATAATGTATGTTGCAAATTACCCACCACTTCTTGTGGTGGCGTATTTGTAACTTGCCGCTACAGATTGTTGGGTACATGTTGCATATTAAAAAGGACCTTTTGGTGATTGAAGAAGGTATGTTGAGTATCAAGTACAACTTGTTGCGAAGCACTTGGTGAGATTGCATGTTCAGAAGGAGCTAATGGATCAACATTAGATGTCAGATTGGCTAAAGGTTTGTGTGATTGTTTGAGCAATTGATTTTAGTCTATGAATGAAGTATTATTGAATGAAGTTGCAATTAGAGAAGTTGTCAAATCAGATACAAGTTAGGATGGGTCAACTGGTAGATGAAGCAATAACTAGTTTTAAACTTTGGGTAAGACGTTGACTTTGGTTAGCAGTTACCTCTTGAAGTAACTCCTCTATTCGAACAAGGTTGTGTAACTGCTCTATGGGAAAATTAGGTGGGAGATGAGCTCCAGATTTTAACAATCTTAGAAGAACTTCAACTTTATCCTCAACGAATTAGTTCTCAAATTGGTTTTGACTAGACCCTGCAATAGGTGGAACATCCTCAAACACAATCGGATAGTCCTCCCCGTCTTCATTGTTTTCAAAATTTTGAAGATACTTCAATGGATCATAAAAGTCTTCTTTATGAAAGCTAGGGCCATAAGAGGCCCCATTACGAGTGTATCTAGGCATTTTTGGGCTAATACTTGAATTTGAGAAGTGTTTTGACCTTTTGACATTTGTTGACTTTGATTCTGACCTTGGAATTGGAATTAGAATGAGGTCAAAAATGAGAAACTTGATTTTGAATTTGAATAGAAACGAGCAGCGTAATGGTGCCAAATAAAAAGAAATAAGTTCCAAATAGAAGGTGTAATGTCGTTAAATGTGAGAAGGGTTCCTTGGAATGTGGATAGCGTAACACCTTAGTGTGTAAATATGTGAAAACACGTTTTAAACTTTAGGTTTGAAACTTGATGTGTTTGTTGGATGTGGTTTTAAATACGAACAAGTTTTTGACATAACGATCAAGCATCAACACACAAGTATCACGAATCTATTTTAAGAACTAACACATGATTACAACATAATCTCCTTCAATATACTTGTCTTTGAGAATATTAAAAGTTTAATGGTTCAATAATTAATAAAAAAACAATTATGGTGGTGTTTTAAATCCACCTCTCTCAAATGACTGTACGTAAAGGCAATCTTTGGGGGTTGATACATTACTCACCTGTACCAATGAGAATTTTGCAGCAAAAAATGATAATATTATAAAGTTTTCGTTTGGCTTTCTAGATGGTCTCCGAAGGAAACATATCCATCAATTGGACGTCAAGACTTAACAAGCCATTCATCAAAGGGTCTATAGTCCCTTTGTGACCACTTCATTCGTAAGATTTCAATGAAATGCTATTGAAAAAGTCAAGCTCCAAAGGACATATCAATCAAAGGCTGATTGAGTGTAGCCTCAATTTGTATGCCTTGACGGATAATGTGGTTAGTACAAATGTTGGGTAGTGATGTCCCAATCACTGCACCATAAGGACTCGTGAGAAGGTGATGAACTCCACTCTGCATAATCAAAATAAAAATAAAGAATGGCATCGTTTCTGAGTCATCCAAATTCTTAAAAATAAAGAGAGAACATACGCAGTGGACTCTCCGAAAAAAAAAAGTTGGTGAAATTGTGTTTTTGAGTCACCCTAAGAAAGGGGAGAGCATACGTGCAATTCACAACATGAAACATTTAAACAACAACAAGAAAAGTAAAACTTTGCATGAAATGAAATATGCCAACGTAAACAAGTTTTTTGGACCACTAAATTGAAAATGGGTTCTTTGTTTAAGCACTTAAACAAAATGTTGATTCAATTTTAAGAACACCAAATGAAATGTGAAATCAAAATAGACTTTTGTTTTTCTGTAAATCCGCTTCCTTTGCTCAAGGCCCTGCAATAAAAGAACCAGTAATTTAAGATGAGCAATAAATTTGGCTTTTTAATGTCTCGAGTTTCTGTCAAAGGATGATTTCGTTGTTACGCAAGGTCAATTTCATTGTTCTGCAAAGATAAATCCATTGTTCTACAGGTTCGATTTTGTTGTTCTACAAAGTCAAATTCATTGATCTCGAGAACAATTTTGCTATTTTTAGGCACAATTTCATTGTTTATTAGGCCTTTATGAAAAAATCGGCATAGTGACAATTTCACCATTTTCAGAGATGATTTCACTATTTTTAGTGATGAATTCACCATTTTGTGGATGATTTCACTAATCTTAGGAACACTTTCACCATTGTCTATAATGATTTTGTTGATTATAGGAATGCTTTCACCATTGTCTGAGACGATTTACCACTGTCGAGAATGCAAAACAAAAAGTTAGAAATAACAGAGATGATTTCACCATTTTCAGAGATGATTTCATTGTTTTCAGTGACGGATTCATCGTTTCACATGAACAAATTCATTGATTTGCAAGGTCGAGTTAGCCAATTTGCAGGTCCGACCCTAGAATGAAAATTTCCTAGTTTTTAGCCAAAACAAGCAAACATTAGCAATAAAAATTGATAGAAGAACGTGATAAGAAGTAATTAGAGGAGTTTGTGTGGTGCGATGAGTCCCACCAGACATGCCAAATGCAAAATAAGAATCCAAAAGGAGTTAGGCAATGGTTAGTGAATGAAATCAAAAAACAACTTGAAAAACTAACTCATTAAGCCTATTCTCTAGGGTGAGCTAAGATTACCAAGCAAAGAATCATATAGAAGACAAATAAAAGCATATACCTTCTTTGAATACCCCACTTGTTCAAAGGGTTCAAAGAGGCATGAGTTCGACTTGTGAAGTAGTACTCTAACAATGATGGCTCCATGTATGGACAACATTTCTCCTTGTCCACTTGGGGTTATATCTTAGCATAATTGAAGAAAGGTTGAAGCTCTTGACAAAATTTTGCATAATAAGTTTACATCTGAAAACTTGCCTATAATGAAGGTGAAGGCCTTAATTTATAAACTTGGTGAAATGACAAGGACTATTCATCTCAAGATGGGGATTAAGGGGGCCCAAGATTAGTCAAATTTGATGGAACAAATGCATTCAGTTTTGGAATTAATATTGCACTTATGAGACATGGCTCAACATTCTTAATATTTGTTGTATTTATGTTGATATTTTATTTATTTTTAATTTTGTGACCAGTAATGTCATAATCATGTCATTTTTAGATATTTTGTTGAATTTTAAATTTATAAAATTATATATTCATCCATTTGCTATGAATTTTCTACTTAACTATTTAATTGGATTTGCTTAATAATGTAATCTTGATTAACCTTTTTTGCAAATTTTTAGAATTTGATGAGTAGTCTCACACAAGTGATCGAAAACATCAATTTATTAAGTTGTAATTTGACTAGAGATGAATTAGAGGAAAATGATAATTATTTACAATGTATTGCCCTAATTATGGATACATTGATGTGATTCATGATGTTTACATCCAACGTGTGGAAGAATTTGGGATGTTTAATGATTTATAGGCTTAATTTGTATTGTTTGCAAGAAATCATTCTAATAACCATTTAGGCACGAAAGTGGTTAAAATGGAGTGTCTACACTTGCCAGTCCCCACCAAGGAAACTCATGCAACTATGAGCATAAAAGTTGGACATAGTTTCTTGGATAAAATCTCAAAGAAATAACCCAACACCATCAATAATGGAGGGTTAAAACATAAGAGAAGAGGTCTCTCAAAGCTCCCAAATAACTTCTTTAGATCAGATTTCAAGAAGCCATTGTCAACTCTTCTGAACAGGGTGGTAGGAACAAGACATATTTATCTTCAAAGGTCGATTTTAGAAATGGATGCAGTGAGCATCATTAGTGGCAAAAAGCAATACACAAACTAAGGTGACGTCATCAGTAATGCCCTTCATCAACAATTGACTAATGTAGAAGTGATCAAAACTTTTTACATGACCTCCTACTTGGTGTATTTGTTGGCAACCAAAGAGAATACACGGGCTCACTCAATTGGATAATACAAGGCCAACCACCAAAGTACATGAAGTCTACTCTCAATTATCCTTGGACAAATCAATAAGCATTTTAGATGGGTCAATGATGTTTTCACTATGAGAGTCATGCAGGTACTGAAAGAGTGGAGGATATGAACAGTTATTCATTTGTTGTGTTCACAAGAACTCAAAATGAGAAATTGAAGATTGCAGGAAAAGCCAAAGAAACATAACAACAAAATGGGGGAGAGAAGGCACATAAAGATCCAATTTGCTACAGTTATCCTCCAAATCAAGTTATTCATTTATTTATACTTTATATTCAACTACGATATGGGAGTGTAGAGGGGGGTTTGTGTTGGGGCGTGGGTGATGCATTTGATGTTGTTGATTGATGTGGTCTTCTGAGAGCTTAGCTAAGCCCAAGGATTACATCATTGTGTGACGGTTTAACATTTGAATCTCTACTCAAAGATCCTCCTTGAGTCCATTGATGAAGCAATTTGTGATGAATTTTTAAGATAGGCTTCTAGTTTGATTCGTTAGTTTGGAAAAGTTTGTGTGATACTCCTACATTGTGCCGATCTAACGAAGTTAAGTCAAAGTACGAGATAAAATTGGAAACCACATGACTACAATCGAATGGATGTTGGTTTCAACCAAAAATGCGTCCTTACAATGATATCAACGAAAATATATGTCATGCAATGACATTATTCTAATCATTACGACAATAGTACTACCACTAATAATTTGTTATTAACACTAGTATCCCAGCAAAGTTTACTAATAATTACACATGATCCACAAAGACGCATAAAAGCATCTTATGACACAAACATCGGAACATGACTTACACCAAGACTTTTATAAAACACATAAAAAGTGACTATAGACATAAAATTAAATACATTTTATTTTTTTTGACACTGACACATGAACATTAATACAAAAGGGATATTAAAACTGTGGGAATATCTAAGGACAATAAATGAAAGACAATTTATGAGTAATACTAACATATAAAGATATAAAAATGACACAATACTAACACATTATATCCTAAGACACTATTATAGAATGAGTTTGACTTGAACAATCTTAAATCAAAACATTAATACCCAAGACTATGCTAATAAATGTCATTGACAAAGAATCATAAAACTCTAAAAATAACGACAACATAAACAGGACTATATACAGAACCTAAAAATGAAAACCAATTAAATACAAATTAAGCTTTACTTAGATGTGATAAACTAGACTATAGTACATCATACCAAGACTTCTATAAAACACGTAAAAAGTGATTATAAGCATAAATATGAATATAATATTTTATTTTTTTGACACTGACACATGAACATTAATACGAAAGGGATATTAAACATGTGGAAATATCTGAGGACAATAGACTAAAGACGATTTATAAGTAATATTGACACATAATATCCTAAGACAACTATAAAATGAGTTTGACTCCTACAATCTTAAAATTGAAACATTAATATCTAAGACTATGCCAATAAACATCATTGAAAATGAATCATAAAACTCTTAAAATAATGACAACATAAACAAGACTATATACGCAACCTAAAAATGAAAACCAATTAAATACAAATTAAGCTTTACTTAGATGTGCTAAACTAAACTGTAGTACATCATTATTACAAACCATATATATGGACTAAAACAAAACATAAACCTAAAACTTAATCAATAATAAACAAAAGAATCTAAATTAAAACCTTAATACCAAAACCTAAACCACATATTACTACACAACACAAAAAACCATGAATTCCATGAAGAAAAACCACGGGTTGTCATGGCAAGTGGTTGCAAGGACTACAATTGTCGCTTAGAGGATGGTTGAAGTTGGAGTTGAGGTACACTTGACGGTGCAAAAGTGGCATACCCGAACAAGGAATAGATTTGTGAATGGTCGTGTGAAGGCAGAGCAGGGTGATGTTGATCCGTAGGAGATAGATTGAAGGAGGTATGATGTTGTCACCAAAGACATCGAACAGGGATATGAAGATTAATTTTGTTGTGCTACCAATGCTGATGGAGAGAGAACACTTTCGAAGCTACTACGACATGGGTTGGACGGGACGACAAATGCAAGCCAAAGGGTGAAGACAACCAGAGATCAAGGGGTGGAGAAGCACTTTGATTGATGACCAGTTGTGAGGGGGAGAAGCTAGATACAAAGACTATAGGTTCAAGGACTCGAGCATTGTGACCAATTATGGTTGTGAGGTCGTTACCAGCTCACAAGTTGGATTAGAGGAGTCAACAAGCCAAACAAGTCTAGATTGAAACAAATGTATCGAGTTGAGGAGAAAACCAAACACTGAGGGACGTGACATGTAGGGATGGTGAACGCAGTAGAGAATGACATAGTGGAGTTTGTATGTGTCAATGGTGACAAGGAACGATGATAACCTCAAACTGTAATATGACTGGAATACGTAAATACCTTCAGGGGGATGTAAATTTGTCGATTTATAGACTAATCCAATGCTAAGGAGTAGTGAATGTTTGGCACAAAAAGCTTGGTTAAGTTGTGATGCATATCTGAGAGATGTCATGGGGAGGATCTCAAGTGGCGAGGGAATACTGTCAAGCATCAAGTTGAGGGTTTCCAATGCCGTGTTGGGAATGTGAATAGATTGAGCTTGAGATGATGTGGTCGATCCAAATTTGAACTATGGTGAAGTTAGTTAAACAAGTCAATGCAGAGTCAAGTCGAGACAAGTTTGACTCCATGAAATGTTGAGGCAAATATTCAATCTCTTCAAGAGCACTTAGATACAGAATAACCAATAGATTGCTTGTATGGGCAATACAAATAGATGTTAAGACCAGAATAACCACTTAGATATAACATCATCGATGTTACCAGATCAATCCTTAATATAATTGAAAAAAACATAACCTCGCAACTCTTATACACTATGTGCACACAAAAATCTAAATAACTAAAAACTCTCTACCGAACCTCAAATTCTATTGCAACGAAAAAATGACCCTGGAGAGAGCTCTAGTACCAAATGTTAGGAACCTCGCTCTCACACACTAACTAAATGACAACAATCAACTCATATATTGAAATAAACACACATAATTCCTCTTATGGAAGGAATAACTATGAATCGTTGGCCACTTCAAGAGGGTTACCTGCTTTAGAGCAAAGCTCCAACTACAAATACCTCTTGGTTATCCTTCCTCTAGCTTATGCCCTTATTTATACAATGACCAAGCACTATCTAGTGGCCACTATTCTCCCTACTAAGTAGTGGAAGCACTAATCAGTGGCCCCTAATCCCCACTAACCTCCACTCACAATATAATATCCTCCAATTACACACCATTCTCTCTCCACTAACATAATTAATTCTAGTAGGGTCAAGCCTATACATACATAATATAATACGCAATACAATACATACCTACATATCTAATACAATACACATCTACCTAGGTACATTACAATCCTCTTCACAGAAAGCAAAAGTGGGGATAAAAAATAGGATAGAAAATTTGACCAATGCCAAAAAGAATGAAACTAGTGAAAACAATCATTCAACTCAATGGAAATAAAATTTCGAAAGGCTTGGTATCACTGGAAGAATTGTTTGATATGTAGGATTGATATATAAAGAAGAAAATACAAGAAGATCCCGAGGGATCAACATACCATGACATGGTGAACACAGGCATAGAGGAAGAACCATGATACGTGAATATTGATAAGTGTTGCTCTAAGGAAGGAGGCAAAGGGTTCATAGCTCTCTTCAAACTCTATAGAGATATTTTTCACTTGGGGCTATGCCGATCTAAAATATTTTCGCCCAAAAGATATACAACATAACATTCCTCTGAAACAAGGCATCAATCCCTTAAAGGAAAAAATCTAAAATTATAATCCCAAAATTGTGAACACTATTTACGAAGAGATTGAGAAGATGTTGGATGCTAGAATCAAATTCCCGATACAACACTCCACATGGGTAGCAAACATAGTGCTCATAATAAAGAAGAATGGAGAAGTTTGTATTTGTGTAGATTTTTAAAATCTGAAGCAAGCTTCACTTAAATTTAATCAGCCTTTGCCAATAATGGATCATATTTTACAAGCAGTAATAGGTTCTGAAATGTTGTCTATGCTAGATGGATTTTCTAGCTACAATCAAGTGGAGATTCACTACACCATGGAGAAGATTTGCTTATCAAAAAATGCCTTTTGACTTACTAATGCATGGGCTACTTTCCAAAGAGCTATAGATTTAGCTTTTAATGTTTTGAAGAACAAAATTATAGTGATCTATTTGGATGATCTCATTGTGTTTTCCAAGAAGAGACAAAATCATCATTATGAACATTTGAAAATGGTTTTTAAAAGATGTAGAGCTCATAGTATTCTTTGAATCCTAAGAAGTCCATTTTTGCAATCACAAAAGTAAAGCTCCTCAAACATGTATTGTCTAAGGGAGGGACCAAGATTGATCTTGAAAGAGTCAACAATTTAACCATTGTCTTTGCTTACCAATAAAACAAGTACACATTCCTTTTTTGGCAAGGCAAATTCCCTGAGAAAATTTGTACCTAATTTTGCAAAATTGACAAGATATATTACTCAAATGATGAAAGATTGATTTCAAGTGGAGTAAAGAAGGATAGATAGCTTTTGAAAAGATCAAAAAAATATTGTCAATGCGTCAACACTAGTCTACCCAGATTTTCAAAAAGACTTCATTGCATATTTTTACTCCTTTGAATATACATTACCAATCGTTCTAGTACAAAAAAATGAAGAAGGCATTGAGTATTCAATTACGTTAATGATTTGTGGATTGTAAAATATTTCAAATTTTATATCTTGAATTCTCAAATGACAATAATAGTTATAGATCCAACCATTAAATCTATCTTTATACAACAAAAACTAGATTCTAAGCATGGAAGATGAATAACCAAAGTATATGAATATGGTTTGGAGGTCAACTCTACTAAGTTGGTAAAAGGACAAGGTATTTGCCAATTATTCACAGAGGGAGTTGATTGTCAAAGAGAAGTTGACCACAAAGATCTCGATGAAAATGAAACATAGGATCAACCACTCGTGGTATGCATTGATACAGTAGACAAATGGTATTCAAATATTGTCTAATTCTTGTCATACAAAGAATGCTCAACTCATTTGAATGTCAGATAGATAAAGGCAATCAAGCTAAGGGCAATAAAATTCATAATTTGTGACAACACTATTTGAGAAGGGCATTGATGGAAAAGTTATGAGGTGTGTAGATAAAGAACAAAAAAAGTTATTAGAAGCTTTCCACAATCAACCATATCGCAGTCATTTCTCTACTCATGTCACTGCACATAAGATCCTGCAAGCCCATTACTACTTGCCCACATTGATCAAAGATGCACATGAATGGGTTTCAAAATGTGAAGCTTGCCAACATTTTGTTGGAAAATCAAAATTGGATGTGTTATTTCTACAACCAGTAGTCATTGAAAAACTTTTTCAGCAACGGAGGTTAGACTTCATTGGCATGTTGAATCCTCACAGTGCAAGGCATACTAACGTGTTGACAACAACAAATTACTTCACAAAATGGGTAGAAGTTCTTTTGATGAGATCTAGCGTAATTTGTTGTTGTCAACATGTGAGTATGCCCTTCACTTGAATGAGGGTTCAATGTGTTAGTGGTTTGTAATCTATTCAAAGAAAATATTTTAGCCAAATTTGTTGTTCCTCAAAAGATAGTGACTGATAATGTTTCAAAATTTTCCTCATCTAAACTTATCAGGTTCTGCTATGTATATATGATTTCTCTAACACATTCTTCTGATTACTGCGTTCACGATAATGTTCAACAAAGTCTAATAAGAAGAACATCACTACTATGTTCGCAAGTTCTTAGATGAAAATCAGAGAATTGACATAAGAAGCTTTACGATGTTTTCTACACGAACCACAACTAAAAAGAGCAATTGGAGTTTCTCGTTTTCAAATAGTATGAGTAAACATGACTATTCGCATTTTATTGGAACTATCGGCACTCAAACTGGGTCAAAGAGTGGATGACAATCAATTCATAGCTTTATTGGAGAAAACTATTATGTATTTGACAACGCTTGAGGAAGAGAGAGATGTTCATTGATCATATTTCAATGCATCAAGAAAAGGTAAAAATAATAGTTAATCAAAATGCAAGGTAACAAGATTTCCAAGTTATTGGTTTGGTCCCCTTATGGGACAAGAAGAGAAAATCAAGCGGGAGTCATGGGAAGTTTGATTCCTTATGGATGGATCATTTCAAAATTCATTATATTTATAGATAAAATACACTGTATTTAGCATATCGTAATGAAACACATCTTCCATTACCCTACAACAAGCAATATCTAAAGCTCTATAAAAAGTAAGTGTAAGTTGTCCCCTACCAGGGCCTTAGGTGGTTTATGATTTTGCTTTGTTTCCTTTTTGTTGGTGTATTCCTTATTTCTCTTCTTTGATTTGAATGTTGTAATCTGAGTCGTAACCTAATGAATAAAGCATTAATCTTAAAACTATGAGACTCTAGAGCTCACCATGTTTCTTTTTTGTAAAGACCATGTCCCCAGTCAAATCCAGTTGTTGTCTTCAAAATTCTCAATCTACTTATTGGCATTCATCATAAACGTCCAAGATAAAATTCAAGTCAAATGTAAAGGATTTGAGTTTAAAAACTATTGAAAATTAAAAACACTGAATTAAAAAGATCCTTGTGTGTACCTGCATCCCATCTGTTCAAAAGATCAAGATTGTCCGACCTCCCAAGCACGTCGAAAGCAGGGATGCATACCAACCCACTATAGGCACACATTCTTGCCCACCCAACCCCATAGGGATGACTAAAATGAAGCCACAATTATAATAAGATGCAACCACAATGTTACATTCATCACCCATGGGGCTTGATGGGTCGAACCACATGAAGGCACCACGAGCATGTGGGGAAATGTCGATGTCAAAGCACATCGTCTCTTCCCCCCATTTTTCTTTAAATATGCCTAAAGGTACTCATTTGCAACATATCTTCCACCTTTCTTAGTATCCATGCGTTGAAAGAGTTTCGATCTCACACCATTCATCCCTACGAAGCAAAACTCTGCCAAAAATAGTCAACACTTATTTTTTCGAGTACTTTGCATTGGTGTAAGCTTCCATGGTTGCAAAGCACATTTATAACATTGTCTTACTCTGAGAGTTCTATGTACTTGGGTACATCAAAGTTTTGGGTACCTATTGCGGTCATCTAATAGATAATCCAGAAGACCAACTGATATTTTCATGACGAATGTGACATGTTCACAACCAAACAAACATTTCCTACCTCTGAATTCACATGGGAAGATGCAAGCTCTAAATGAAGTAGCCTTTTGAATCACTAGGTTGACAAAGATGAATTTTAAATACATGGGTTACGAACCTATGTTGGTGTTATTGAATGACATCCCTGAATCGGTGGCTCCCAGATTGGGAACGTGGATTTGGAGGAATTTCACAAAAGAATGAATGTAAAAGCTTTGACCCTTGTGGCTACTCTCTAGTCTACAAGCAATTTGCCTAAAGTCACTAGTTTCCCCATTTTTGTGCAATGTTCAAACTCGATGTTCATATGTGCTCACCATTATGAGCCAGATCCCAAGGAAATAAATGCAAGAGGTTCTTTGGTGGCCGAACTAGATATCATTGCTATGGGTATGATCTTGTGGATTCCCTCCAAGGAAATTTATGCAAGGACAGGCATAAAAGTTTGACAAACTTTCTAAGACAAACACCCAAAGAAGCACCTCAAAACCATCAACAATGAATAACTAAAACATAAGAGAAGAGGTCTCTCAAAACTCCCAAATAACTTCTTCAAAACAAATTTCAAGGCATTGTCAAATATGGTCACTCTTCTCAAGAGGGTGGTAGGCAACAAGACTACCATGAATTTTTACCAACAAATGTCCCTCAATATGAGTGTCATATGTGGCAGAAAACAATATATAGACTTGGGTGACATCATCAGCAATGCCCTTCATCAACCGCTCACTAATGTAGAAGTGACTAAAACTTTCTACATGACCTCATACTTAGTGTATCCGCTAGCAACCCAAAGAGTATACTCGAGCCTCACTCGGTTAATGCAAGTCCAACTACCAAAGGATATTAATTCTACTTTCAATTGCCCTAGAATAGAGCAACAAGCTTTTCAAATGGGTCAGTGAGGTTTTCACTCTTAAGAGTCATGCAGGTATTGGACGAACACTGAGAAGTGAGAATTTTAATGAATCGGCTAACCTCATATCATAGTATGGGAGCTACTTCTTCCAATTCCAGAAATGCTCTTATATAACAATATTTGCTAGCAACCCAAAGAGTATGCTCGAGCCTCACTCGGTTCATACAAGTCCAACTACCAAAGTACATTAATTCTACTTTCAATTGACCCTAGAATAGAGCAACAAGCATTTCAAACGAGTCAATGATGTTTTCACTATGAGAATCATGTAGGCATTAAACAAACACTGGGGGAGCAATCATTTCAGATGATGCAACTAACCTCATATCACAGAATGGGAGCTACTTCATCCAATTCCTAAAATGCTCTTATATAAGAGTCAAGGGATTTGAAGGTTGCCCCTCGAGATTATCAAGGTTGGCAAACAATAAAATACTATTAATTGAGTTGTGCAAACAATTGACATAAGTGTATAAACGATGCAAGGAAAAGCATGTGGCAAGGGTTACATTTCCTATCTCTTTGAGCCACTATGCCTACAAGAACGCTACACATGCTCATAACATTGAATCTGAAATTATTTAGTTCACAATGCAACTAACCTCATCATAGTATGAGAGCTACTTCATCCAATTCTATAAATTCTATTATCTAACAGTTGGGGGATTTGAAGGTTGCCCCTCGAGATTGTCAAGGTTGGCAAACAACAAAACATTGTTGATTGAGTCGTGCAAACAATTGGCATAAGTGCATAAACAATATAAGGAAAAGCATGTGGCAAGAGTTGTGTTTCCTCTCTTTGAGCCACTACACCTATAAAAACGCCATAGATGTTCAAAACATTGAATCTTCAATTGTTCATTTCATGATGCACCCCCATACAAGCAAAGCTTATCTTGACAATAAGGTATTTGTGACAACCCATCTCGAAATGAACTACTCTTATGTGCACAAGTCACATTTGGATGACTATTGTTTGGATTGTTCAAATGAATACGAGGTGCTATGGCGAGATTGGGTCAAATTAAGTTTGACCCATATCAAAGTTATCATTGACATAGGTACCAAATGAAATGGTGGACAATGGGAGCAAACTACTTGACCCATCTCACACTAAGAGAATCATGGCTTCAGCCCTACCGCTAATAAATTGGTTTGCACAACAATTGATTGATTTATAACTGCAAACCAAAATAGAATTAAATAGATCAATAAATTGTTTTAATGAAAGGCTTACAAAATTCACTGAAACAGAGTCCTTGAAAATATTCAAAACTTCAACGCCATTGAAGCAAGCCCTTTCAAAAGCTCCCAAAGCATCTAGTACAAGTGGTTCTGGCACCACATCTCATCAACCAGCTACCTTATGAGGTCATGGAAATGGTGATGATCCAAACCAACCGAAGCAACGAAGCAAAACTTGTGGGGAGGGATATGTTGTTGAAACGAAGTTGCAAGCCAAAAAAAATGTACATCTACAAATTCCCTCTCGTCTCGATGATACATCTTTGTTGATTTACAACACCACACAACAGTGCCTTGCCTCTGCTCAAGCATTGAGCTAACCAACGACTGCTAATGTTCTTATATGCCCTGCACCTCAGGGATTGGGATCTCCTCCACCATCTATTCCAACGGGTTCGAGTGTGTAAATGGTGAGTTGGAGCAACACAACATTCCAATGGATACAACTGTTGTTGGGAAAGAAGAAGGTGGTCGAAGTAGAGTTGCCTTATTTTTTATGCAATAGCCAACCTCCTTGTGACTCCCCCTTTGATGAATGCCAAAACTACATCAAGGCTTGTGTTTGATATATTTGAAGTCCAATTTGTGGAGTTCATTGAGCCAAATGTTGACAAAAATGAAGAAATGACAATGTCAAACTATACTCTGAAAAGAGTGTCATTGAGTGTGGCAATCAAAGAAAGTGATATACATAACCTTCAAGTGAGCATGAAAATGATGATCATGAAGTTTGAACAAGATGAGCTCATTCAGGTGCCTCTGAAAGATCAAGCCGATAGTTGGCAATTTACTTCAATTATCTTTTGAACCCAATAGATGGTCTAACAACTCCTCAAGTGGATGCTCCAACCCAAGTTTCCAACTTTAGCAAATAAAAAATATTAACCAAAGCATGTACAACAATTATAAAAATACTCTTGAAAATCGTGTTGAACAATTATTTCTAGATGATGAGAAATATATTGAAAAAATAATAAAATTGTACAAAAGATTTGAATCAGAGTAAGTCAAGGTTTGATCAACAAACCCAATGCCATGAAAATGAGCTAAACCAATGGGAGAGTGTGAGAGAAGACATTGAAGAAATGGTAGTGACAAATGCAAGTTTTGAACAAGGCAATAGAGGATCTAAAGAAACAGTCCTAAATCAAAAGAAAGATGAACACTGAAGCTTACCCTAATGTATGGACTTTACGTTGTGATTTGCTCAAAAAAGATCGATCAAGCCAATATACTACAAATGAAGTGGAAAAGCAATGTAAAAAAATAATCAAGTTATTTAAATGTGTGTTCAATGTTTCTTCCATGATTATGTTTAGCAAGATTCATGGCAATCTAATTTAAGCCCCTAACATGATGTTAATATCCAATAGATGGTTAGTCCACTACAAACATGCGAGTCCTTAAAGGAAATTCAATTGCAAAAACGGAAGAAATTCAACATTTTCAAAATAACCAAGGATAAAGGGAAAATCGTTAGTCAATCACTCCACCCAAAACAATTCTTGCCCCCAAAAAAAAATCCTACTTCGTCTTCTATAACTTTACTAATTTTGTTCTCTTTTATTTCCATGACATTCTATTTTTATTTTGTATAACATAAATATAAATATAAAATAGAATAAGACAAAAAATAGGAATACAAAAGCTCAACTCATTCCCTCTTATATTTATAAATAGGAGAAATGACACTTGTACAAGGACTTTTTGATATCCATTGTAACTTGCTTGCAAGGAAGAAAAAAGAACAGTGTTCACTCTTCTATTAAGAATACAAAGAAAATTGCAGAACTTTGAGTCTTTTGTTGTTCTTTGTAGATGTGTTACTCCCAAATTTAATACATCATTCTCAACCTTTAAGTTATTTTATTTTATTGTCATGCTGTCAAAATATATTTGCATTTCATTTTTTGTGCATAAGATAAGATCTACATTCGTTTGTTCATGTATGACTTTTCACCCACCTCTTTTTCTATTTTCTTAAAGAAGTAGAGAGCAATAAAATCCAATACCAAATTCTATATATAAATAGTGTAAATAGTTTATTTCAATTTCATATTTTTTAATTAAAAAAAACTCCCCTTAAAATAGATGAGAAATTTTGATCGTTTCACTTTTGCCAAAACCTCATATTTAGCCTTGTGCACAATATTTTGCAAAATTATAAAATAAATAAATAAATATATATATATATATATATATATATATATATATATATATATATATATATAAAAGTTTGATGCTTAATAAATTTTTAAAAACATCTAAAAGGGGGGGGAAAAAAAAAATCTATAATTTAAAACATCATAACTCTAAATATTAATAAAATGGAACTTTACAGAGACTAGATGCTTCACTTCCCCTATGTGCCATCCATACACCACTACTATGCCAACACATTGAATCTATTATTGACTAAAATGAGACACTTGATCATGCTCATTGGCCACTTCTTAAAGTGCCCATGTTTGTTGATTAAAAATCCTATACTAACCTGCCCACATTTTGACACAACAAACGTCTTTACAATTTTTCCAAGCTATTGTATAATTGCATGCATGCCTCTCTTACTTTTCATTTAATAACACAAGCCCTCAATGATTTCAACATTTTTCACCTAATCCTCGCCACATTTCATTTGAAACACCTTAAATCAACAACATATCTAATTTTTACGTGGCATTTAGCATAAAAAAATCACTCTTTTATAACTCATCACAAGCAAGAATAAAATGCCTTTATTATACATGTTTTTGTAATGGTTTAAGATTTCAACTATTCACTTTAACAATTTTAATCTTGCTCTCAATTTTAATTTTAGAAAATATTGCATGCGTCAATATTTTAACAAAGTGTCTAAAAAATCGAGGAAAATCATCCACCCAATGCATTATCTAATCCATTATTTTAAATGTCTATTTTGTTTTTAAATCATAATGGTCATATGTGTATCTATAACCTAAAAGCTAAAATATTAAAGATATTGTACATTACATTACAACAATAATAAGGTGTTTGTTTTACCCATATATATTATATATATATGGGCCTAAGTCTAGTTGCCTTGGAACTTTAGTGGGGCTAACGATAGGTCATTGACCTAGACTTGTCAACTCCAGCTAGATTGGACTATGGATGGTTGGCCAAGGTCAATGTTAGTTGGGCATATAAAGATATTGTACATTACATCACAACAATAATAAGGTGTTTGTTTTACCCATATATATATATAGGGGCCTAAGTGTAGTTGCCTTGGAACTTTAGTGGGGCTAACAATAGGTCATTGACCTAGACTTGCCAACTACAGTTAGATTGGACTATTTATGGTTGGCCAAGGTCAGTGTTAGTTGGGTTATGCGGAACCCCAACTAACACTGACCTTGGCCAACCATCCATAGTCCAATCTAACTGTAATTGGCAAGTCTAGGTCAATGACCTATAGTTAGCCCCACTAAAGTTCCAAGGCAACTAGACTCATGCCCCTATATATATAACCCAACTAACATTGACCTTGGCCAACCATCCATAGTCCAATTTAGTTGTAGTTGACAAGTCTAGGTCAATGACCCATCGTTAGCCCCACTAAAGTTCCAAGGCAACTAGACTTAGGCCCCCCTCTAGATGTATAATCAACCATACCACAACCACAAAGTTATTATCCGTTCAACCAATACTACATGGTCGTTGCCCTGTTCTCTATATAGAGGCTAGGGAGTACCCCATATATGGTACATATATATTATGAACCTCAATACTTGTATCTTAGTCATAAGGTATATAGATCCTATATGTAACATTAGTGATCATCTAGTGATAAGAGTAAAAAAAAATTATACGTTATACTACCTATCATATCATCTATCTAGAGTTGTTGATACTATATGTAGTCATAATCGAGCCTAAGATCTTTGTAGAAAAACTTAACAAAGGATCCCTATCCATCGGGGTGCATATATTATGGTTAATTGGTAACCTCTAACTAGTTATATACCCATCTATAAATAAGACCCATTAGTTCATATATACATACAATGACCTATCGTTAGCTGCACTAAAGTTCCAAGGCAACTAGACTTAGGTCCCCCCTCGACATGGATAATCAACCACACAACCACAAAGTTATTCTCCATTCGACCAATACTACATGGTCGTTAACTTGTTCTCTATATGAGGCTAAGAAGTGCCCCATATATGGTACATATATATCATGAACCTCAATACTTGTACCTTAGTCACAAGGTATATAAATCCTATATGTAACATTAGTGATCATCTAGTGATAAGAGTAAAAAAAATTATACATTATACTACCTACTATATTATCTATCTAGAGTTGTTGATACTATCTATAGTCATAATCGAGCCTAAGGTCTTTGTAGAGAAACCTAACAGAGGATCCCTATCTATGGGGGCGCCTATATATAATTAATCGACAACCTCTAACTAGTTATATACCCATCTATAAATAGTACCCATTAGTTCATATAGATATATAATAAACACCTTCGTATTATTATTGTGATGTAATTTAAAATATCATATATCTTTAATTTCGAACTTTTAACTTATAAACATATGGCCAATTATGATTTTAAAACAAAAGATGCATTTAAAATAATGACAATGCATTCAATGAATACTTTTCCACCTTACAATTTATATATAAACCTATACATAAACTTGAATATAAACATGACAACAAGCTTATCTTATATATATATATCCAATATATATACATATATATAATAACATCACAAGATGTTGTGACAATACAAGTGAGCATCAAAAGGGTGGAAGACGACCATCATTGCAAGAGCACGACATTGAAACCCCACAACAATAGATTTTCTTTGACCATTGTCCCACATAAAAAACATTCATATCATGTGAAATGCTATGAAATTAACATGCAATGATATATGTATTTTCCTAGTCAATAATTATTGTTGATGTTAATAGGAACAAGGACATAGCTTAAATAATAATTTTGAAATCACAATGGAATATAGTTATGTTGGCTATAACACTTATTAAAACGTAATAGATTTTTCAATACTAATTTTCTTATATGATGTTGTTGACCATCCTTAAAGAATGTGATTTAAGTGTAATAAACTTACAATACAAGCAAAATAACATTTGTAAATTTTTAAATAACAAAAATATCAATTGTAAGATATAATACACTTTTGGTTCATAAGCAGATTTTTGACCTTTTTTATTAGAAAAAAAGTTTAGAAAGAGTTGTATTGCTTGCCAAATGTTGCTTATCATTTGTGTAATCATACATGGGATAAAAAAGATTGGGTGGTTTAAATATTTCAATTTGTTATTTTCTTAAAAATTAAGACAAGCCAATCGTTTCATGCTTTTATGTCTTTGAATAAGTTGAATGTTTCTTTATGGTGTACCTAAATTATATTTTTCAAAGAAACATAAAAACAATTGCCCATGACACAAGATTGTGCTGCTACATGGCAAATGCCTTACAATAGACTCCCTTGCACAAGGGAATTTTCGATTTTGTTGATTGTGAGATGAATATGAAAAGAAGTAAGGTTGAGCACTCTACACATGCTCGAAACTAGTGCATATTCTATCAATCAACTTGAAATCTACCTCATTCAAACTTTCCTAAAATTTAGCATCTTCAGTATTTATGATTATATCCCTCTTTCTTTAAAGAATTCCGTTTTCACTTGTGATTATCTTTTCAATTTACTTGCTTGGGATAATGATCAAATAGCATTTGCTCAAAGCTAATGCTTATCCAATCATCTTGAGATCTCCCTCATTCAAACATTGTTAAAATTGAACATCTTCAATATTTATGTTTCTAACCGTCTTGTCTTAAAAAGATGTTAATCTTTAATCCTAATTTCATTCTAACTTGTAGTTATACTTTCATTTAACTTGCTTGGGATATTGATTTAATGTGTGGTTATCTTTTTATTTAACTTGCTTGGAATATTGATTAAGTGGCATTTGTGCATTTGCCTCCTAAACGTTTGAATCCATATAACAATTCTACTTAAAATATATTACATGTGCATATTTTTACAACTACATTCATTCTGTTGTCTAACTTCCTTAGTGCTATCAATATATTAACCTTAATTAGCTCAAATTCCTATACCTAGATCATGGCACAGTTGTGTGAGACTAGAGATGTTTTTTATATTAGGGCTGTAGAAAATCACAATGCTTGCATTAAGGGAGGATTTTGCTAGTTTTCAATGAAAATACCTAAAATAGAAGAGGGAATCAATTCTTAGTAAAATTAATGATGACTAATGTAAATAACGATGACTATCATGTCTTAGAAGGATAATAAATTTATTTACGTTTTGGGTTATTGATAGGCTGCTTCTAGTCAAGAATTATAGTTAATATAGTTAACATAATATAGCTCCTTAGGCCCAAGGCAGCATTTGTAATGGAAATTTGTCTCGCAAGTTCTAAATTCTAGTTCTAGTAAACACTTAATTGCTTGAATTGGTCTATAAAATGCTGAAAATGGTAAAACCACTTTGTTGAATATCTGCCATCTAAAATGAGTTCAGCAGACTATGATGATACACATGATGGAATGAGAACTGAGTTTGGTGCTTTTAAAGTGATTTAGAATTTTAAAAT
Organism: Torreya grandis; assembly: GCA_037957365.1. Lineage (NCBI taxonomy): Eukaryota > Viridiplantae > Streptophyta > Pinopsida > Cupressales > Taxaceae > Torreya > Torreya grandis. The sequence continues at coordinate 1,679,169 of JARHVA010002479.1, forward strand.
TGTTTAAAAAAACTGAGTTCAAGACAACAACTTTATTTATAATTCCACGTGACCGTATTTTCATTACATACTCTTACCAAGTCAATTGTTATGTATGGTAATTTTGCCAACAAAGATAATATATAAAAGTTCTATGATGAGATAAACGACTACTGAATAACACAAACAATATCAAATGCCCATGTCATTCAAACTATGCATCCCTAAGAGTTTCAAAGGCCTGTCATTCAACCTGTGTATGCACAACTATATTGTTATTATACAAAAATCTATCATTCAAAGCCATTACTAACATAGAGGGCAAAAACACACACAGTATCACAGGCCCATGCTAATCAAACTATGCATCCCTAAGCATATCAAATGCCTATGTCACTTAAATATGTATCCACAACTGTATTGTTATTATTCAAAATCTGTCATTCAAGGTCGTCAGTATTAGGGCATGTTTATTTTCTACCCACTTTGTCAAATATTGAATCTTGATTAAAATAGACTGACATTATAGTCAATGCAAGGAAATAGATCTGCACAACTACAAGAGGAAGTTGCCAGAATATTTATTATGACACCATTTTTGGTTTTGATGACATCAAATTTCATGCTTCTCTTTTAAGCTATGCTTACTTCGCAATGCATGGCAAGATTTTATAGTGCCATGGTGTTTTCCACTTCCTTTGACAACGATTATACTAGATGGATAGCAATTTATTTCTCAAGGTTCTTGGAGAGAAGAATATTGATAGGCTTCAGTTTTTTAATGTTTTAGCCCATATTTTAATCCACATCCCAAGCGCAGGTTTGACTGTATTCAAATTACAAGTCCATGACAGAATATGATAGTCACATATTACATAAGCAGGAATCTTGGGTAACACAGAGCCATTTTATGGCTCAAAAATGGACTGGAATAAGGTACTTATAAAACTACTATCAAAAAGATAGACCAAGACTAATCCTACAGCAAACACTTCAAGGTTTGTAGTTGTTGCATGCAAGGCCAACGGATGTTTAAATTATGAAAGTTAATGCTATTTGATAATACACTGAAAGAAAAGACAATTGACGATTTCAGTCAAAAACAAACTATTGCAGAATAAGCACACCATTGATACATAGGGTGCATGAATAATCGATCTATTTCAGCTTAGAGCTAAGGACTGGGGTATCCATTCCACCAAATTCCCCTGGGAATCAATACCAGCCTCGCCCATCATTTGATGTTGGCCCTTTGCACTCAACAAGAATGGAACCCATATGGGCCCTTTCAATTTTCAAAAAGATTAAATCAATACATATCATCCTCATGCAGTTAATGAGTTTATGGACAGTTGTTAGATATTAATACAATAACCTCACATTATTATTTCTAGCCAAAAGAAATACATTGCAATGGTCTTTGAGTGCTCTTCTTCTACAGTGCTGGTTTGCACTATTTTCAGTGTTCATATGAATGTCGTCATGTTAGTGCTGTGATGTAGCGTACATGCCAGATATCCTTCCCCCTGGAAATTGCCACATTTATTTTGAACTCTTACGTGAAAATAAGAGGCAGTGGATTTTTGTATCTACCACTTTTTTGATGGCTCGAGGAAGTACATTCTTGCCTTCAATAATTTATATACTCGTTGGGCACATTTCTATGCTAGGACTAAAGTTAAATTGAGCATGCTTATTTCAAAGCTATGACTACGGTGTAATATGCCTTTTAGCAATTTTTTTTCCCCCTACCATTCAAGAACATAAAGTGGTGATGTGCATGAGGCCCCTACAAAAAACACAAAACAATCCAAAAATGGAAAAGCACTCATCTGCACCGTGAAGCCTGACAATTAACAAATCGCTCACAACGCACCTTAGCATCGGAAACCCATTCAGTAAACAATTGTCAAATCTGTAAGTGTAGTCTCTCCCTCTTATAGATCAAAATGGAGGATATAACATGAGAACAGAGTACTAAAAATGCTAAAATACAAGAGCTTAAATTTGCCTAAAAATCAATGACAATTCTCATCATTGCTCTGATTTGAACAAGATACTATGAGAACATTCAATGAATATTTGCAAAATATTTCATTGGTCCATGAAAGAAAACCTTTTACATTCTACATGTAAATTCCTCCTAAAAAATAAGGGAGCTTGCATGTAAGATCCTCCAGATTCAATATTAATAAAAATGGATTTCATGTACAGATGCATAATGTGAAATCCAAATAAATTGTAATTCAATATGAACGACAAATTATGAAAGAAAGCTAGCAGATGAGCAAATATTAAGAATTCAATTTATTAAATGTGGGGCAAATAAAAGAAACATAAACAAGCAAGTGCAACAACAGATGTAAGCAAGCACTTTAAACCATCTGATATTAAAATATTAAGCAAAATATAGTTCTGAAGACAAACTACAACTAAAATACAAAATGTGAAAACCAAAGATGAATTGAGAGATTATACAGCTCAAACCTATCACAACCATAAGTATTCGATTAACATCTAACAAGAAGAAGAACAAAAATGCATGTGGATTATAAGAAATCCATATTCAAATTATATCCATCAAGAAGCCATATAAAACATTAAACAATTTTCATATCAAAGTTTTGACAAAGTTCTGGCTTATGCATGAAAAGTCTATATGGCAAAACATAATGAAAAATCTAAATACCAGTGAAGATGACATCAGATAATTGAAATCATAAAAGAAGTGGATGGGGACAAAACACAGTAAAAAAAGTGGACAGCTTTAAATTTCAATGGAACTTGCCATAAGCTAGCTGAAACCATCAAGAGTTTGCAAATAAAACATGGTAGGCAAAGATGAAGGCTGCCCAATCTCAATGAAGCTCTTCAAGTTCAATAAATCCCAAGCAAATGAGCCCATACAAAATATATCTTCAACAATGTATCAGCACCATGGTTTAGAGAGCCAGCTGCATGTTTCTGTAAGATGATGGGAAAATGTTTCCGTAAGATGATGGGAAATTTTGAATTAAAATAAAAGATGTAATTAATAAGCACCTTCGGTAATGCAGAGGGTAAGGGAAAAAATGCAACTCACATCATAAATCGCAAAAAATAGATTGTAACCAGTGTAAAAAAAGCACCGCAAAGAACACTAATTTGTTTCTCAAAAAGTAGGAAAAAAATTCTTATCGGGCCCGAATAGAAGCACAAGGATCATCAACAAATACAAGGTCTAACAGATTGGCATAATAACTTAAAAAACAGAAAGAAAATGGGTTTCCTATCTACCTTCAAAATGGGACATATCCTCAAATAAAATAGAACCCTCTATAGCTTTCCATTCAAACAGCTCATTGATGTCAATAGGATGCCCTAGAGCAAATGTTAAACATACAAAGAAAAAATGTTATCAGTCCTAATTGATGTAGGAGGATCCCAAGGTTCATGCAATCTTGCATCAACCAAAAACAGAATGCGATGTGTTTTTTGGGTTTTTGGGTTGTCGCCCTATTTGTGTGCGCTTGTTTACCTCTTAAAATGTTGTTGCAAGAGTATTTCTTTGCTGTGGAAAAGCACAGAGATCTTTTGATTGTTTTTCTCAGCCCTCGGGGACTGTTCAATCTCATACACTTGTCGGAAATGATTTTTCAACTGTGATAATAATTTGCTAATAAAATTTTGTGAGGTCATAGAATATGACACTAATAACCTCTGTACCAATTTTCCAACCATTTGGAGCTATCGCGGAAACATACCAATTATTATACCAACAAGAGGTTTCCTTGCAATAATGTTGCGAAAGGAATTGGACGCTGAAACTTGGTGGGATCATGGAACCTAAAATTTATAACATCTATACCAATTTTCAGACCATTTGGAGCTACCGCAGAAACATAACAACTATTACACTAGTAGGAGGTTTCCTTAATTGCAATAATGTCATGTCCCCTTTTTCATGGACATTGACAGATTTGATGATTGGCCTATTATACGACCTTCGTAGGCTAATAGGATGGATAGAGGGTCATAATGGAGCTTGGATTGACTTTGATTCACAGGATTTCTACATTTGATTTTCATTCGGGCTCTTTCGGACACATTTGGCCTGAGCTCCTACTTTTTAGGGATATTTGATATGCAGCGGAGCGCCTTTATTTTGGTATGGTCTTATGCAGAATCACTCCCTGATTCACCTGCTTCGATCGGTTTGAGGATCCGACGTATATTGAGGGAGATATTAATATTTGATTGATTTAATCAAATATTAATTATTTGGTCTCATTAATAATTAATTATTAATTACTAATTATTTGCTCTAATTCTAAATTAGAAACCCTAATGCTAATTTAAGCAAACCCTAATTAGGGCAAGCATATCTTTTGAGGGTATAAGGGTTTCACATGGAGGCCATTGTTCATTATGCTATTGATTATTGATATTGATTTTGGAGAATTTCTTCTGTGAAGACTGAGCCTAGGGTTCAAGGATTCCATCTGCATTGGAGAACGTTCCCTCTTCAGTGTGTGCAATTAAGAGGCTGTGGAATATCAGCTGATCTATTGCCAAAGTGTGAGATAACTTCATCCAGAAGTTATCACAGAATTTCAGGTTTGAGAGATAACTTCACACAGAAGTTATTACAGATATTCCAGGTATTTCTTTATTTAGTTTTGATTCAATAAATTATACAGCTAGAGATCTACTGTGCTAGAGACATATATCTTCAGATCAGGGGTTGAAAACAGGGAAGTTGTGCTTAACTTGCGGCCGTACATAATCCGTACGGGTTCGTACAGATCAGTGCAGGAACCGACCTCGGCAGACAGAGGGTTTCAGTGACCGACATCGGTCGACTGAAGACCGACGTCGGCAGAAATCCGACCGGCAGAGACCGACGTCGGCGAGATATCGACCGACGACGGCGACTGTGTGTTGACACATAAGGGCCGAGACTTTCCAGAACTCAATTTGCACTTCCAGATTTGCAAAGCCAGGGTTTTCAACACTGTATTTCATATTTATATGCATATTAGAGGACTGCAATTGTAATAATTTAGAAGGACAAGTGATACAATCTGTAATTTGTTATTAAGAGACTATATTATTGTGATCTTTCTGAATTTATTCAACAACGATTATATCTTGGTTCAAATTTTTTGTGTTGCTATATTACCTGTTTAGAAGGGGATATTACAGTGGTATCAGAGCTTTGGTCTTTGGTATCATAGTTTTGTGTCTTTCATATATCTCTATTGTCAGGGGATATTACAAATAATAATGCAGAAGTAATTGGATGTTGAAACTTGATGGAATCATAGAACTTAACATCTAGAACCTCTGCACAATTTCAGATCATTTGGAGACATCACAGAGACGTACCTATTGTTACACTAACATGAAGTATTCTTATGTGCAATAATGTTGCGGCATGAATTGGATAATGAAATTTTGTGGGTTCATAATAGATGACACCTACAATGTTTGTACCAAATTTCAAACCATTTAGAGTTACCACGAAAAAGTTGCCGCTATTTCTTTTAGGTTATGCCTGCGTCACTAGGTAGAAGGTTCATGACCTTGCGATATAACTACTGTAAGAATTGGGTTACCAAATTTGGAGGAGTTTCATAAAATGTAGTCTTCAAACTGTGTTTTACAATTCAACTCAATTGGATAAGTGAAGCAAAAGTTAAGATAGTTTTTTGTAAACTGTCATCTTGCTAGACGATGCCTCTGTCTAGTCTACAAAAGGTTCATGACTGTGGAATAGCTGCATTAAGATTTGAGTTACCAAATTGGGAGCAATGAAAAAATATGTATCCACGAAGGTGCATTCCAAATTTCAACTCAATTGAATAAGTGGCGGCAAAGTTATGATAATTTTGTGAATGTCACTCAGCGAGAAAATGCATTTGTGTACCCTGACGGTTCACTACCTTGGATAGAGTTGCATTAAAAATTCGGTTACCAAATTTAATGTGTTGCCAGAAAATATAGTCATCTTGCCATGTTTCAAATATCAGATCACTTGGATGCACAGAGTTAAAGTTACAAAAGTTTTATTAATTGTCATTCTACCTGAAAATGCTATACGTACTCTGTGTCAATTGGCAAAGTTGTTCTTTCCCTGTGATAACGTGTGTTAAGAATTACATGATGAAATTTGAAGGGGAGATACAAAACGTTGTTTGAGCTATGGTTCAAATTTCATATCCATTGGATCAACGACATGGAAGTTATGGTGGTTTTTCTAAATGTCACTTAACCTGAAACATCACCTGACAATTTCTGACAACTACTGACAATTAGGTGTCGATCTTGAAAAATGAAGATTACCTAACTATTGTATGTTATGTGGAGGTGAAGGAAATTGAAGAGACACCCCATAAAGCTAGGGATGTTATGAGAAATACAAGAAAGGAAATGAAATTTTTTTAGAGAGTTTTGAGAGAGAGACAAGCTAAGGAGAACTTTCCAGGAGCATAACAAAATTGTATCAGTTCAAGAAGAATTGTTTGAGAGTCCAGAACTCTTTCATGTATTGAAATAACCTTCTAGAGCCATGTGTGAGTGTGAGTGTGTGCTTGAGAGTTTGATTTGTATTCTGTTGTGTGAAATGCATTAATATAATCGTAATTTTGTGACAATCAATTGTTTGACAAGATGTGCATGGGTCCATAGATGTTGCAACCCCTGCAACACAAGAGATAAAGACAGACCTTAAATGATCCCCCTCTCTTTGTGCTTGCACCAAGTGGTATCGAAGAAAGGTAGTGTCCTTGCAATTTTGATAAACTCCTCAATGTATGTTGTACACAGTGAGAGATAAGTCTACATAAAGATAGCAAGTTGTTGAGAAGCTTGTATAGGTGGCTGCAGATGTGTGAAGTCCTATAAAAGTGTGAAGGAGCTTTTGAGAGACTCAATTTGGAATGTATTGCAAGTTATGAAAGAGGGGCCTCTTGGTTCATGGTAAGAGATGGCACACAAGCGCAGAGCACGTGAGATGGATGAGTTGACAGAGATGTTGAAAATGTCCTAGGAGAGATTGCATGTGTTGGGAAAGTCTAACGGTGCAATTGCATGTGATGGTGATGAGGAAGAGTTAATGGTGGGGTCGTACCTACAAGCGCGAATATATGCTTTGGAAATAGGCCAAGTAAGCGGCAGAAAACATTCCAACAGACATAAGAGACCAGCGAAGGTTGTGGTGAAGATAAAAAGTAAATCTCTTAGTGATATTTCTCTGTTTTATGTAAAATAAAATTCAGAACAGCTCATGACTTGGATAGTTGAGCTTAGTTATATTTTGTGGATATAAATGTTGTTGACCCCATTAAGGTGAACGTTAAATGTAAGTAGTTGAATGGAGTTGCAGCAGTGTATTGGAAAGATCTCCAAGTGAGGAGGCAAGGGAAAAGTAAAGAGGCAAGTTTGTGAGTGGGAACATATGGTTTTTAAGATGGGTCGATTTGTGCACCCAAATTTACAGTCGAGATGGTTGAGGAAGCTTCGTGTGAAGAGACGTGAGTGTGTTGATGAGAATAATATTGCCAAGAGAGGGAATAAGGATGAGGAGTTGTCATGTGAACAGCCAAAGACTACTTCAAGAAGTACCAAAGAGGTGCATAGGTGCACCAAAGAACAATTTGTTGTGGAAGGCAACACAAATGTGAGGATTCTATATGTAGAGCCCAATTCTGATTTTTAGAATGGCAGAATGGATGAAAGTTGTGAGCAACCCATAGAGGAAGAAAGCCTCATGATGGATGACACAGAGGTGATAGTAGTTGAAACAGACGATGGAGATCCATTGTGTGATGATGGACAAGTGATTGTGAAGTCCCATGAGTGGGCAAATGCTGAATTGTCATTGGTTCATGATGAAAATGAGCTTGTTAATTTTCTATTGGACGGTAGAAGGGTTGAGGGCAACCAAGGAATGATAGAGGTGAGTGAAGATTGCAGCCATGTAAAGTTGCACGAGAGTGAAGAAGGCAGCCATATAGAGTTGTTGGTTTCCATGGTGGAAGCATTAGATGTAAAAGTTGTACAAGCAAACTGCACACAAAGAGATCATTGTGAAGGATCAACCATTTGAATGAACTGAAGTCAAAGATGTTGAGGTGCAGAAAACAACATTAAGGGTAGTGGAGAATGGGCCATTGGCAATCCATTGTGAGAGTGAAAATATTTAGCAGCATGCTAGCGTTGAAGAGTTGGACTACATGTCCTTGGGACATGGAGCGGTTGTTGAGATGTTTGACAGAGAATTTGTTGCTCCTAATGTGTTTGTGCAATATGTAGATCCAGCTATGGAAGTAGCAACTAAAAAGAGGACTAAGTTTGGTGTAGTCCAACATGCTCATTTGTATGAGAAGGGGAATGAAGAAGCTAACCAAGAGATTGATATGGTAGCAGTGATTGGCGCACTAGTTGGTGCTGACGTTCCAACCAATGTGGAGTGTCTTCAAGTTGATATGGAGACAAGAGTGTGATAGAGCATGGGAACATGATTGTTCCCAAGAGTATATGCAGGTGGAAGCTCGTTTACAGCCTCAAGAGTATACATAAGTGGAGGCTCATTTTCATCCAATTTAGGAAGGAGCTTTGTGATAATAACAGTTGGATGTTAGTGAAGGCTTTGAGAAGCCTAAAGCTTGGTGTGAAACAAGATTATAGCATGATGATAGATGAAAGAGTAGAGTTAAGTTTGAGATCAGCCATAGTATGTGTGGGGGAACCTGATGTCGCAGATATGGAGAGTGAGTTTCTTGAGCTCACCAATTGTAAGGAGTTGCTAATGTGTATGGCAGCCCAAACATGTGTAAAAGCAGAAGTTGCAAGCTAAGATGGAGAGATTGCTTGTTATAGCAATGCAGACAGCAAAGGATGTGAAGGTAAGCACTGTCCTTGAAGTGATTCTTGATGTTATGGGCTATCATTTGGATGCCCAAGTATATGTTGACTCAATTGTGTTGAGATTGGGAGTGGTAGATGAGATGGCGACCATGTATGTGAAGCTGCAAACATTGTTATGTGGTGTTGTGAGTGATCCAACAGCTGGTTGGACAAGGTGTGAACAAAGTCAAGTGGGCTTTAGGAGGAGGTGGTCAGTCTATGGTGGGTTTGAACCCACATGGGAGAGTGAGATGCATGAAAGAGCATCTTGATGGTGGTGGACAGATAAAAGTGGGTTTCAACCCACATGTGAGTTGATTGAAAGATGGTTATGCCTTTGGCAAAGGAGGACGGACAATGGTGGATCTAAGCCCACAAAGGAGAGAGAATATGGTGGGTAGTCAAATACCACAAGGAGAAGAAAAAGATGAAGAGAATAGGTTTGAAACCAGCATGTAAGAGCTGAAAATGACACAAAAAAACAAAGAACAAGCAGTTGATTTACTTGGTAGGTTGGAAGGGGATGCCATGGTCACTTTTCCTCATAACCAAAAGAGTAACTTTGCTGCTTATCCCATCCATGTGAGCAAGAGCTCACATTTTACAAACCTCGGGTGTCTAATGCAGGAGTTTACACTTTATAAACCTCGGCATCAACCAAAAACAGTGTACAGTGTGTTTTTTGGTTTTTGGGTTGTGGCTTTGTTTGTTTACCTCTTAGAATGCTGTTGAAAAAGTATTCATTTTTCCGCGAAAAAGCACATAGATCTTTTAACTATTTATGTTGTTCTGCAGGGACTGTTCAATCACAGACACTTTTCGAAAACGTTTCTTCAACTGCAATAATAATTCGCTGATGAAATTTTGTAAGACATAGAATATGACACAACATCTATACCAATTTCTTGACTATTTGGAGCTACCACATAAACATTACACTAACAGGGGGTTTCCTTACTTGCGGTAATGTTGCAGATGGAATTGGATGTTGAAACTTGGTGGGATCATGGAACCTAACATTTGCAACATCAATACCAATTTTCAGGCCATTTGGAGCTACCGCGGAAATGTACCAACTATTACACTAGCAGGAGGTTTCCTTACTTGCGTAATGATGCGGAACGAATTGGATGTTGAAACTTAATGGAATCATCGACCCTGAGATTTACAACCTCTGCATAAAATTTCAGGGCATTTGAAGTCATTGCGGAGACGTACCAACTGTTATGTTGACATGAAGTATCCTTACTTGCGATAACGTTGCAAAATGAATTAGATGAAATTGTGGGTTCATAGAATATGACACCTACAATGCCTATACCAAATTTCAAATCATTTGGAGTTACAAAAAAATGTTGTTTCTTTTAGGCTATGCCTACGTCACTAGGTAGAAGGTTCATGACCTTATGGGATAGCTACGATAAGAATTGACTTACCAAATTTGGAGCGGTTTCATAAAATACAGTCTTCAAGCTATGTTCCAAATTTCAGCTCAATTGGACAAGTGAGACAAAAGTTATGATAAGTTTTGTAAATTGTCATTCTACCAGACAATGTATCTATCCAATCTACAAAAGGTTCATGGCTGTGCAGCGTAGTTGCAATAAGATTTGAATTACCGAATTTGGAGTAGTGAAAGAACATGTATCCTAGAAGGTGTGTTCCAAATTTCAGCTCAATTGGATAAGTGGCGGCAAAGTCGTGATAGTTGTTAAGACTGTCACAAAAAATGCATCTGTGTAGCCTAGCAATTCACTACCTTGCAGTAGAGTTGTAGTAAGAATCAAGGTAACAAATTTAATGGGTTGCTAGAAAATGTAGTCATCTTACCATGTTTCGAATTTTAGATCATTTGGAGGCACAAAGTTGAAATTGCAAAAGTTTTAGTAACTTTCTTCCTAAAAATGTCATTTATATTTTGTGTCAATTGGCAAGGTTGTTCTTTACTTGCGGTAACATGTGTTAAGAGTCAGAAGATACAATTTGGAGGGGTGATGCAAAATGTTGTTTATGAGCTATGGTTCAAATTTCGTATCCATTGGATCAACGACATGGAAGTTATGGTGGTTTTTCTAACTGTTGCTCAGTCTGAAATGTCACCTAATTGTTTTTGACAGCGATACACAGTTAAGTGTCGATCTTGAAAACTAAAGGCCCCCTGATTATTGTATGTTATGTGGAGGTCAAGGAAGTTGAAGAGACACCCCATGAAACTAGGGATGTTAAGAGGAAAACAAGAGGGAAGGAAAGGGGGTTATTTTAGAGTTTTGGGAGAGAGACAAGCTAGGGAAGGATCAGAACTCTCCAAGAGCATAACAGCGCTGTATCAGCGCAGAAAGAACTGTTTGAGAGTCTAGAACTCTTTCATGTATTAAAAAAACCCTGTAGAGGCATGTGTGATTCTAAGTGTGTGTTTGAGAGTTTGATTTGTATTCCACTGTGTGAAATGCATTGATATAGTCTTTGTTATGTGACATTCAATTGTTTGACAAAATGTGCATATGTGTCCATGGATGTTGAAACACTTGTTACACAAGAGATAAACACAGACCTTAAATGGTCCCCCTCTCTTTGTGCTTGCACCACAAATAGAAGCACAAGGATCATCAACAAATACAAGGCCTAAAAGATTGGCATTATAACCCTTTTTTTAAAAAGAAAAAATGTGTTTCCTATCTACATTCAAAATGGGACATATTCTCAAATAAAATAAAACCCTCTATGGCTTTCCATTCAAACAACTCATTCATGTCACTAGGATGCCTAAGGCAAATGTTAAACATACAAAAGTATGCAAGAGAAAAAATGAGAAAAAGTAACTAAAATGCATATGGCACATGGCTCCAAACAAAACAAAATGTTAAGGTGAGTATTTCCAAGGGTACCTTGGTTTTTCATGGTCTAAGTAACATCACGACATGCCTTCAAAGGTTATTTCTAAAGCGTGTGTGCTCCCATATATACATTACTACAACCATATATTGCCACCTCAACAAAAGCCCATCCACAAGGAACTCGAAAGACAGGGCCTTGCAAGAGGCCTATAAATCTCTACACATTAAAATTCTAGAACAATGACTACTAAAATCTCTAAACAATCCTATCATGCGCCGACACAACATATCTATTGATATGATAAAAAACTAATAACATATACATAGGAATGCCCAAAGTGGTGGATTATTAGCTTGGTTACCTGAGACTCTAGGACAGTGGGACAGGGTTTTGGGGATGGCAACAAAATTCTAAATTATAAGGCAGCTATTAAAATAATATATAAATATTAAAAATATACAAAGAAACTAAAACAGTTAACTTAAATAAACTTAAAGGTTGGTGGACATGCCGGGCGCGATGGACGAACAGGAGAAAGAGGGTGCGGCAAGGGAGGGCGCGACAGGGGCAGGCGCAGCAAGGAGTTACAAGGCGGCGTTGGATCTGCAACAGGCCGCCCACGGAGCACGAAGCGCTGGGAAGGCTCCCCTTTAAAATTTTGATGGCTTACAGACTGCTGAAAACCCCATTGGCTTGCGAATTCCAAAGGTCAATGGTTGTCTGGAAAGATGCAAGGAGAGGCCCAAGCTGGTTATTCCAATGGATATGCTTGCTGAAGACATAGAATACTACTCGAATCACTCCTTGTACTGCAAGTTTCTGGGGCTTAAGACTTCGCTCCAATTTTTGGAAATGTGGGCTCAGAGAACATGGGCACCGGAAGGAGACATGGACATTACGTTGTTGGCTAATAGCTATTTTATGGTTACTTTCTCTTATATATCGGACTATAACAGAATATTTGTTGGAGGTCCTTACTTTCACAACCAGGTGGGACTGTTCATAAAGTCGTGGCATGCTGGTTTTATTCCATCAGAGGAATTGCCAAACCGCGTCCTGGTGTGGGTGCGCCTGCCTCGCTTTTCGATGGAATGTTGCCGTGAAGACACCCTACAAATGCTTGCATCACTGCTGGGAAGGCCAGTCAGTTCTTCAATGTCAATTCTGGAGAAAAAGGTAATGACTTATGCCCGCATTTGTGTTGAAATTGATCTTAGTAAGCCAATTCCAGATGCTGTAGAAATGTGTGCGAGACCTTTTTCTTGGACACAACAACTAGACTATGAAACTCTACCTTTTCGATGTCGTCTATGTCATGCTTATGGCCACCTGCAGCGATGGTGTCCCAAATCAAAATTCACGGAACCACTGCCAGCTCACCCTGCACGCATTCCTCCTGGAGCAGACAAAGAGAAGGGCCCGATTCCAGGGGAAGCCCCTGAAACCAATGGCTTTATGCCGGTCAAAAGCCGCTACAAAAATAGGGGCCAAAAACAATCCTTGAAGGAAAGACAAGCAGATGATTCGCTCAATAGATTTGAAATACTAGATGACCTCAATCAACAGGAGGTGAATCCAAGCTTGATGATCTTGGATCAGAGGATGGAGAGCCAAGCACAAGAGACCATTGTTACAGGGGTTACAATTCAATCACAGGATGTTGGAGACTGTCACATGGATACGGACCAGCAGATGATGACTCCGAAAGGATTGACTCCTGCTGTTGTTCCTCCTCAAGATGATGGAAATCTGCATCTCATAGGAAATATGGGGGATACAGGGGCAGCAAGAAGTAGTAAATCTTCTCCTCATTTGAGACTTATGCAAAAAGACCTTAAGGGAGGAGGCGAGAAAGCTAGCAAACCTGACAAGAAAAAAGACCTAGATAAGATGAAACTAATGGGAGACTTTGGTGGAGTCGGGGTCTGTAAAGACTTTGGATGCTCATTTCTTGAACTCTCTGAAATGATTGTCCTATCATGGAATGTGAGGGGCCTGAACAACAGCGCTAGACAAAATGATGTTCATATCCTGATTAGAAGTCATCGTCCGGATGTTCTTTTTTTGCAAGAGACTAAGCTTTCAGTTGATGCTATGTTCAGATTAGCGCCTAAGTTGTGGAGGCAAGGAGACTGTCAATGCATTGGTGCTATTGGATCCTCAGGGGGGCTGGCCTATATGTGGAACCCACAGAAGATCGGTCTCATAGGTTGGTTGTCCTCCAAGTTCTCCATGACAGTGATTGCTTCTAGTTTTGACATGGGGGAAGTTATTCTCCTCTCCAATATCTACGCCCCTATCGACTGGCGGGGTAAACATTCCTTAAGGGGCCACATCAGTTTTGTCCATAGCCTGGCCCCTTCCAGCCTTGGATTTTAGCAGGTGATTTTAACTCTATTATAGATTTGACTGAAAAGCGCGGTGGCACGTCAAGACTGGACCCCTCTACCTTGCTTATGCGCAATTATATTGAAATTTTGAATCTTGTTGATATCAGGCCCAACAATGAGCAGTTCACATGGAACAATCGCAGGTGTGGGGAACAATGTATCGCTGAGAGACTAGATCGCTTTCTGGTATCTGGTTCCTAGATTGGAGGCATGTGGTCTACGAGGTTTGAAATTTTGAACTGGAGAGGATCCAATCATTGGCCCATCAAGCTTACTAGCGTGTCTAAGCACCATCTGCGCTCTCTTTCCTTCAAATTTCAGCTCATGTGGCTGCGGGATCAATCTCTATATGAGTGTGTGGCCAATTGGTGGCGATGGGGTAGGCCTGTCCATGGGACGACGATGTACACCTTTGCCAAATCACTGCAGTATGTGAAGTATAAGCTCAAAAGGTGGAACCACCTTTATTTTGGTAATATTTTTCAGGCCAAGGAAGCTGCACAGTCCAAGCTTGATGGCATCACGAGAATAATAAGGGAGGAAGGCTTGACTGAAAATCTTCTTCAAGATGAAGCCCAGGCCACGAAAGACTTGGAGGAATGTGAGTTAAGGGAGAAAATTTTTTGGAAGCAAAAAGCTCGGGTTGAATGGCTCCAAGAAGGGGACAGAATCACATCCTTTTTCTTTAACTCGTCCAAAGCCAGGAGACATGGCAATTCTATTTTAGTCTTGGTCAATGAAAGAGGTGAGAGGCTTAACTCCTTTCCGGCAATGTCAGAGGAGGCAGTTCAGTACTTCTCTACTCTTTTTAGGGAGGAAGCGAACTCGAAAGCACTGAGGGAAGCTCAGGTCCTCTTCTGTATTCCATCTCTGGTGACGCGCGAAATGAATGAGAATCTTATGAAGGATATCACACTTGGAGAGCTTGAGGAGACCATTACCCAAATGAAAAAAGGGAAAGCGGCTGGTCCTGACGGTTTTTTGGCTGAATTCTTCCAAGAATTCTGAAACATTATCAAAACATGATCTCTTAGCTGTTGTCCAGGAGTCTCAACGGAACAAGCAAATGCTCAAGGCTACTAATGCGACCTACCTGGCCCTCATTACCAAATGCGAAGGCGCTGATAGGTTAAGTCAATTCCACCCTATATCTCTGTGCAATGTTGTTTATAAAATCATATCAAAAATCATTGCAGACAGACTTAAAAGAGCGCTGAGTGCTGTGATTTTCGAAGAGCATAGCGCCTTTGCGGAAGGTAGGCAAATTTTAAACGACATTGTTATTGCTGTTGAATCCATACATTCCATGGCCAACTCCAAAGACAAAGCGATGTTTATCAAGCTGGACATGGCCAAAGCCATTGAAAGGGTCAGATGGTCCTTGCGGAAGGTCCTTGGTGCTTTTGGTTTTGCGGATGATTGGATTCAATGGATCATGAGCTGTATTTCTTCGGTCTCCTTTTCGGTGCTCATCAACGGTGAACACACGGAGTTATTTGGTGCCTCCAAGGGCTTGCAACAGGGAGATCCCTTATCTCCGTACCTATTTCTTCTCCTCGCGAAAGGTTTGGGGAGGTTGATCAACAAGGACAGAGACGCTGGTCACATCCAAGGATGGCGTTGGGGAGGTGATCTGCCGCCGCAGTCCCACTTGCAGTTTGCTAATGACACTGCCCTGATGGGCATGGCCACAATGACTGAAGCAGCTAACTTGCGCAAAGTGTTGGATGTCTACTTAACGGCCTCAGAACAAAAGGTCAACAAAGATAAGTCGTCCATTTTCTTCTTCAACACTCCGAGTCCCATTCAGCGGCGTATTGCTAGGACTATGCATTTCCAGATTGGGACTCCCCCTTTGATGTACTTGGAAATCCCCATCTCGGCTGGCCATACCTCCAAAGAGCCCTGGCAGAATATCTTGGAGAAATTCCGGGCAAAATTGAATCATTGGACTCACAGGTGGTTATCTTTTGCTGGCCAAGTTCAACTTATCCAATATGTGATGCAGGCATTGCCCATCTATAGATGTATGCTTCAAGTTGCTCCAATGGGAATTGTTAAGGAGTTTGATTCGGTTACTAGGCAATTCCTATGGGCTGGTAATCTGGCGTCCTCTAAATGGAGCCTTGTCAGATGGGAGATTGTCTGCAGCCCCAAACAACAAAGAGGACTCGGTCTGAGGCAGACGGATTTAAATGGTGTTGCTTTGGCAGCAAAACTTTATTGGCGTTGGTGTACTGAATATGACAAGGCTTGGGCCAAAATTCTCTCACAGAAATACTACCCCGAGATTATTCGGTGGGATATTCCTCGCTATCCCCTGATTGGGAAAGGCTCGCCAATATGGGGTACTCTCAAAAAAGGGGCTGCCCTCGTTAAGGAAGGTTTATTTTGGATTTGTAAGCAGGGATCCAATGTTCTCTTCTGGAATGATTCTTGGGATGGCTATCCTCCCATCATCTCTCAGTTCTCGCATTTGTCGAACCTTTGTCAGAGATTTCTTGACACTGGCTAGTCTCGGGTGAGCGACTTCAAGGCATATACTTCTCGCAGTTAGCTGGAGCTGGCGCAATGGAAAGGCCCCGAGGTTTGGCCAGTTGTTGGGACGCAAGAGGAGAACGAGGAGCTACTGAACTTCCTCTCCAAGCATCACTGTAGCTCCCTTCAGGAGGAGGATATGCTCGCTTGGTCTCCCAATCCTAAGGGAGCCTATATTGTTGCCTCTGGTTATCAAGTTTTACTTCTTCAGAGATTGGGCAAGGGAGAAATGCAATGGTGGAGACAGGTCTGAAATAATTTCTCATGGCCAAAATGCAACTATTTTGCTTGGATCTTGGCTTGGAATAGATGCTTGGCTTGGGACAACCTCCAGATGAGAGGCTTCCAAGGCCCTTCTGTTTGTGTCATGTGCGGAGCGGCTGAGGAGGATTCCGCCCACCTATTCTTTAGATGCTCCTTTGCCTTGCAACTCTGGCATTTCTGATGGGATATTTGGCATAGCCCTTGTTTTCATGCTTCTTTTATGATCGACTTCTGGAACAGCGTGGGAGAATCCCCCTCAAGGACGTCTTTCCTGCAGGACGCTTGGAAGGGAGGCCCCATTTTTCTACTATGGCAAATTTGGCTTGAAAGAAACAGGCAAATTTTTCGGGGCGTGAGGACCATGGCGCAACAGGTTTGGTAGAAAGTCGTGGGGGTGCTTCAAGAGACCATCCAAGCTAAGAGCGCGATCTGCCTCCCTTTAACCATGCAGGACGCTGGGGTTGTGGCGCGTCTTGGATTTCAGCAGCTAAGAAGTAATTCGGCCTACGTCAGGAGAAGTAGGCAGATCAAGGAGAAGATTCAAAAAGTCAGTCAGTGGCAGCGCCCTCCTAGAGGGATTCTTAAGATCAACACGGATGGTTCCTCCAGGGGAAATCCTGGGCCAGCGGGTACTGGAGGGATAGGCAGGGATTCCAAAGGCAAGGTGATTTTTCTTTTTTCAATTCCTGAGGGGCTTCAAACTGTTAACATGATGAAAGGCCAGGCCATCCTTTACGCCCTTGAGAAGGCCCTAGCTTTGGGGTGGCGTAGAATCATATGCGAATCGGATTCTTGAGTTTTAATTAACCTGCTTGAGAAGCAAAAAGTGTTGGATGTTAATTGGCAATTGGCTCTGACTGTTCAGCAAATTTTGAGGGTTTGCTCGCACATGGAGATTATAACCTTTGTTCACATTCCGTGGGAATGGAATAGGGAATCAGATTGTTTGACCAAATGGGCGTCCAAGTATCTTGATGGCGGTAAAACAGAGGATTGGGAGACTCTCTCCCCGATGCTCCGTTCTGAATTGGAAAGAATTCTTGAGGAAGACAGGGAGGTTCACAATATTGGTTAGGTGGGTGTGGGCTTAGTTCTGCTGCCTTTGTTGTTCTTCTTTGGGGGCTTTCGCCCCCTGTTCATCTTGTAATGCTCTTCTTTTCAATATAATTTTTACCCCTTTTATTAAAAAAAAAACTTAAAAAAACTTAAATAAGCTGAAATTCAAATAATAAATTTAAAGTTAAACAACATGAATATATTACTAAACAAAACCATTATGATTAATCATTAATCCGAAATCACAATGGATGGAGATACATCAACAATAACATGCTAAGTTGAGACGTCAATAAAAATGGCTGATTTTAAATTTCACATCTATTTGACCGTCGTTTGGGAGTTTTTCTTCTTGCTTGGACAAGGTGATAAAGAAAAGCATGATATCTTAGGCATACAGAGGAATTTGGAGCCATTCTGTCCCAGAAATAATTTTTCAAGCCCAATATAGTGGTGCAGCAAGATTTAAACCATTTATCACCAATTAGAAGGAAATTTGTGGAGAATGTAATAGCATATTTAATCAGTATGGTAGGCATTTTTTCAGATAATTATATTTAAAATGTGTACTAGTATTTCAATATTTCAGATACAAATAAATATTTAAAAACTAAAAGAATCTTTTTATAAAATGTGGATGTCAGGAAGTAGCCAAAACTTTCCCTTAAAAGGGGGACATTTCTCTTTTTTCAAAATTTGGGAACTTCTGGTGGACATTTCCTGCCGTCCTCAAGACGTCACAGGCGTCCAGAACAGCTGCAAGCAAGGGGGGACATGTACCTGCATAACTATGATTATTGGGTACATGTGTGCTACGTGGGTCCCATTGTGTTGTGATTATTTGCAATATAGATGAGCAAAAGCAAGCTCACTAAAGTAATGACTACTCATAAAATAGTCGTCTTGGTGATGACTTTAGTATAAACATACTCCACGTACTGAAAAAAAACACCAAAATATAAAATCCAAACATATATATGCTGAAGCCAAGTGATAAACCCCTGTACCAAACTTCTCTGTGAATACAAATGGTCCTAGCGAATTTGGTGCATGACAGTTCTTAATTTCCTTTCACAACTATTTAAACAGAGCCTATCACTATCATTACAGTTTTGTAACATTACAAAAACTAATCTAATAGGAACAAATAATGAACCAATGAATGCAAAAACCTGTTAGTGCCCCTCTTAGATGTGTTTGGAAACATACCAGCATTGTCTTAAAGTTCAAAAAGTATAATGAAATTCTAAAAAAACACATACGAAATCAAATGGGCAAAGAAAACAAAGCACTTACCTAATGTGGTAGATATGATGACATCCCTCCAAAGGAACCGCCTCCAGCGTGCGACGTTCTGGGAAATCCAGACTGGCTCAGCTGCTGAGTTTGATAAGCATTATGGCCGTGCAGAGATCCTGCTTGAGAACCGTAAACACCAAACATCCCTGGTTTAACACCTCCAACTCCTCTTTGTTGAGACCCATACGCGCCCAAACTCGAATGCAATCCATAAGAGCCAGCCGAGCCCAAAGATCCTTGCACCGAAGGAGAAAGCGAAGAGGGGTTTAACGAAGAAGTCAAAGAAGGATTCATAGAAGCCAGAAGGGAAGGGTTCATGCTCATGCCGGAAAAGTTCTGGTTTTGGCTAGCTAAAATTGCATTAAAGGCGTTACTAAACCCCGGTGCCGCGACCTGATTAAATGGCAACACCCCCTGCGTTGCCCCCAGAATCGAACCCTTACCATGAGTCAGAGCCAAATCATTAGGGTCCAGGGGACCAGTTAAGCTAGACTGTGTATGACTAACATTTTTCTGCTTTTGATTCTCCGTTGCTCTTTTACAATGCATGGAATGGCCATCAATATTCTTATTAGGCTCCTCCAGAGCCTTTCTAGCTCCTTCCGCAGTCTTATATATAAAAAGAGCAAACCCTTTAGATTTTCCCGACTGTTTATCAAACCCTAGCGGCCCTTCTTCTACTTCACCGTATTTTGGAAAAAAACTGAGCAATTTCTGAGCAGGCATATCTGCGGGGACGTTACTTACATAGATCTTGCGCCCGGTGAAATCATTTAACGGCTGCTGTGGCGTAGGACCGACGCAGGCCATCTGGCAGGCGGTTATTCGGCTGTCGATCTTTTTATTGGGCTCCATCAAAGCTCTTTGCGCGGCGTCCATGTGCTTGAAAGTCACGAAGCCATAGCCCTTGGATTTTCCGGCGGCTTTGTCCATTACGACTGTGCATTCTTCAAGCTCGCCGTATTCCGAGAAGACGGATTTTAGGGCATCGGAGGTGGTGTCCCAGCCAAGGCCGCGGACGAAGATTTTTCTGTGGGCGGGATCTTTGTCGGCGAGTTTTCGTATGTTGGCCAAAATTTGTGAGTCGTTGGCTGCGACGTCGCAGAGAATGTTAATAAGCTGCTCTTTGCTGAAGGGCTCCAGCAGATTTTTCACATCTTCTTCTGAAAGTAGGTCTTCTTCGTCACTGTCACCGTCACTGTCACTTTCTTCTTCCTCCTCTTGAATTTTTACGGGTTCCGGCTTCGGGGCTGGCTTTTCCTCTACGACCTTTCTCTTTTTTGCCATGGCCTCACTCTGATCCTCCTGTTTGTTATGCGCAGAAAACCCTATAAAACCGAAAAACACTTCTGCGTCTCGAGTTCTGTTATGGCGGTGAGGTCTCACCCGGAATTTAAGATGTGTAAAGAGCTGTTAAAAACTTTAAAGATGGGGTAACACGCTCGCTTTTACGCTAGACTCAATAAAAATGATTTGTATTTTTTTATTCTATTTAATTGGTATAGGCTTTTTTTTTTTTTTAAATTCTCTCTTCTTCTTTTTTAAATGAAATATATGTTATAATTTTAATTTAAAAGGCATTATTGATGTCTCTAAATGCATTACAGAGTTTCTTAGTTTTCCGAGAACATTTCTCATTTTAGAATTATAAGAATTCAGAGCATGAGTAGCACGTTGTAGCAACTTGATGTTATTTATGGTGAAATAGTAGCAGATATATGTATAAGTGCTCCACAAATTTATAATAAGTGATGGTTGGGAGCCATCATGGTCCTTTCTTTGTGAATTGCGGAAGATCTATGTTAACTCAGTGACTTGTGATCCAAACCTTAAGCTACAAATTAATCTAGATGTGCATTTATAATGAAGCTAAAACTGAAGTGATATGGTGTAAAAAAGGAGCAAAGAGAAGGGTAAGGCAAAAAAGAAAACGAGTGATTGCTTATCTTAGCCTCAAATATCATGACAAAGCATCAATTGCAACTGAGTATGCATCCAAACTAATATATAATGTCAAATAGCCTAAGCTCAGATTTCACTATATTCCAAGCAAACTTCAAAAGATAATGTAAAGAATCACGAGTAAGACCCAAGTTTACTTGTAAAGATTTACTACTATAATCAAATAGCATTAACACATCTGAACATAGAGCAAAATGAAGTGAAGCAAATCCGAGATCCTTCAACTAATCTACCATATGCACAAATTAGAAACCCTGTGATTAGAAAATGCAATCCAGAATTCAAAGAAGTTATTCAAACTCAAGACATAAAACTAGCAATTGAGAGAAAAGCTTTGTTAACAATTGATATATCAAATATGGACAATTTTTACATAATTCTTTGATTATATTAATTGCTCCAAGTATATAAAATTTGCTCAAAATTCTCTCTCCCTTTACAAGATGGTGATACATGCCTTTTATAGAAAGGTCAGGCATTATATCGGTCAGTTACCATATACAGGGGTACAAAAGATAAGGACGGTTGTCCTTCCTTAGAAAGTTCTAAAATACATTTATCTTTCACAATTAAACTGACATAGGGGCAATATGCTAACAAACTAGCATATGCCTTACAAAATAATATTCTTATTCTAAATATTACAACATTTTCACAAAAGGAATATTATCTACTAGGTGGGCCCATTGCTGAAGGGTCCCCTTGTTGATTCCTTACAAGTTCCATTGTTTTCTGATGCTGGTCTTTGATGATGCATACTTCTTTCTAATCAACCAAGTCATCCAAGTCTTTGTCATCCCTGGTTATGGCTTCCTTTATGTTCCTTACCTCTATAATTTTCTCTTCGATTGTGAAGATCATATTCAAGATTCTTTTGTTGTCCCTACCAAACTGGCCTTGGTTCTTGCTCCTAACTGATTGCATTAACTAAGTGACCCTGTGCTTGTATTCAGCTTCATCAATGATCCCAAGGGCAGTGGTCTTGGTAGGATTTACCAACATAGTTCATAAGTGCTGCTCAATTCTAATTATCGATCCTTTATCATCCATTAGAAGCCTGTTTAAATTCTTTGTTCAAGCACTTAGACTTTGGACCTTGTCCACTATTACTCCCAATATGGCATTCAAATGAGCTAAGTTGATAGTTTTGAACTTAGGAATCTTGTTCCTAATCAAAATGTCAATGAGATCCCTTACTTTGGTCTCTGATTTTTGCCATTTTGTTATTAACCCTCTGGCTATATCACATTGTTGGCTTAAGGCATCATGTCTTAGCTTTATTGAACTCAAAGAATTAAACATATCAAAGAATGAGTCTTCAAACATATCCATCATGGTGTCAAGGATTGACAAAATGGCTTGTGTTTCCAGGTTTTCTTTTTCTCTTTCCAAATTTTGGATTCTCTGTTTCATCCCCTGGATCCCAATCTTAGCTTGAGCTGATTAAGCCTCAATTAAGCTTTCAACATCCTCCTCATGAATAGGATGTTCTCTTAATTGTTTCCCTTCAACTGGGGTCAGGCTACA
The DNA here is from genome assembly GCA_037957365.1 of Torreya grandis. Taxonomy (NCBI): domain Eukaryota; kingdom Viridiplantae; phylum Streptophyta; class Pinopsida; order Cupressales; family Taxaceae; genus Torreya; species Torreya grandis. The sequence continues at coordinate 1,701,908 of JARHVA010002479.1, forward strand.
AAAGGTTTCACCTTTTGAAAGGTGAACTCCTCAGTTCCCACCATTGCCTTCCTGGTGGTGACTCTTTCCAATCCAATTGTCTCTGGATTAAATTGCACAGTGGTGGATGATCCTATGAATCTTAGAGGCTCTAAGGCCTACACACTTGTGTTGCCTGATGCTTTTGGAGCATCCATTTTCTTGTTTTCTGGTCCTGAAGTGACTATAATTCTTCTTTCCTCCTCTTCCTTAATTATAGCCTTAATCCATGGTTTAATGTCATCACACACTTCAATGCCACTAGCCTTTGTCAGTGCCCATGAGTGGGAGAGAGAGGGGATCTTCTACAATTTTCCATATATGAATCAATCAAGGATGATTGGTCCATGGAAGGGGAATTCGTCATTGAATAGATTGACCTCATTGGTGGGGTGAGTGAGGGTCAATCTGAACTTCTTTCTTGGTCCAACAGGGACCAATGCCAATTCTACTTTCCTCTTCTCTTGGGGTGCCACAAGGACTATGTCAAGAGTAAGCTCCTTCCCTTTCTCTTCCCTGAGTTCCTCTACTTGGACTTGGGATTCTTCAATTTATCCTTCTTCTTCGTCAATGTCATATGCCTTTGTAAGTTCCTTGAGGGCACCCTCAAGTGTCTTGTTTGGTTCCAAGGCAATCATATCCAAGTACTCAATTAGGGAAGGTGGTCTTTATGGCAAGGCTGAGGATGAGGGTCCCTCTCCAGGTCTCTCTTCTAGCTTCTCCTCTCCATGTCCTTGTTCAATTTGTTTTTGAGGTTGTGGATGCTCCACTTGAGGTTGTTCCTGGGATGTCTCGAATGGTCCAAGCAACAAGTGATACTAGAGAGGGTACACCTGCCATGCCACTCCTACTGGCTTATCATCTTTTGTCAATATGTTCTCTAGCTCGATGTTATGCCCTTTGATTATGGCCAACACTTCTTCATAGTTCTTGGCCTTAATGTAGATGGTGTCATGAACACCAAGTTGATGCATGTACTTAGGCTTGGGTAGCTTCTTCTCCTTCAAATGGTTACTTACTGTGTTCTCAGGGTTACACATTTTGAGTTCATCAACTTAAAACCCAAATGAGTCCTTATGCTTGGACATGGTTTCAACTTGCTTCCAATCTTGTAGCATGGTTATTCCAATAATCAGAGGGAAGGGATGGAGAAGACCCTTCTTCTTCTCTTTACAAATTCCATCAACTCCATTGATGAGTCGGGAATCAATTTCTTGCTCAGCCAACTTACTCGGTACATACACAAACAACCTATATGGTGAGGACATGATTCCCTCAATCTTAATAACTATGTAATTTGGATAAAACCATATGTCACCCATCATCTCTACATATTTCTTGATCAGTGGATGGATTATAGGCATGGGAACCCTTGTAATAGCCTCCACTATGGCTGGGTAGACACAATCATAGATAAACTGCATGTGGTTCCTATACTTAAAGATGTGCAATTTGGAGTAATGGTAGGAAATGGTGGTTTGACCCTTAGGAGACCAATTCTTAATGCCATGAAACTGATGGAGGCAAGAAGGGCATATGATAAATATGACATCATATAGAATTATTTAGTTGTTTTCTGTTTGATGGTAGTGAACTGCTTGATTAAGAAGACTCTGGTCAAGTCTCCAATTGGAAGGGTACATTTGTCTTCCACCATGTTGGCGTTCTTATAGTTAATTCCACAATGGAATTGAAGCTTTCTCCCAACAGGCTAGCGTGTTGACCCTATCACACAAGGGGTAAGTCTCGTGCACTCATCTAAAGCGCATAGTGAAAGACCAATTCTCGAAGGCTTTGAAGCATGATGTTATATGTTTGTTAATCTCTTGTAACACAAATCTTAAAATGTTCAATACCATAGATATAACATTGTTATCCTTATTATTCTAGACTTAGACTCTATGATAACTAGGATCACCTTTACTATTCAACAGTAGTGATAAGATGAAAAGATACTTGTGACTTTGAAATAAATCATATTCATTATTCGACACTTAGAATGTTCATGAATCATCACATGTTATTACAAATACCAACTATTCATTGATTGCTTAATAGATTACAAAACAAAATGTTGTATCTCCTCCAAAGGTCCACCACCTGCAAATGATTACAACACGAGTTTTTATGCTTGTTTTGCCCTATCCAAGTGTCAAGATTCTAACTTAATATGGACAAATGGCACATGGACTCCCAACAGGTTGAGAGTCATGGCTTTTACAATTGATTGTTCCTATAAAATCAGGCCTTTGTGCCCCTAGATGCTTACTCTATGTTATGTTCTAGCGGTCAAGTATTATGTTCCTTACAGGCTAGTATGTGATCTCCGATCAATGGGGTCAAAGTGTTCTACTCAAGTTATTCTTCTAACTGCTCCCATGTTCCTCACGCTCTACTTCCCTCGCACTCCCCTAGTCTTCCACTTGTTCTGAGTCCTCTATTTATGGGTTCCTCATAACATGGTTTTTCTTGACTAGGTCCTCTCACATTGGGTCTCTCGTGTCATTGTCCTTCCATGCTTGACAAATTCCATGCCATAATACTCCTACGTGTCATGGTCCTCCCATGCCATGGTCCTCTCACACCATGCCATTACTCACATCAAAATGGATAATGGTCATTTCATGTCACGTACCAAAAATTAATATTTTGTATAAAATTTAGGAGTCAACATCACCCCACACTAAGTCTTTATTATATCCCAAACTAAGCTACACTAGTGTCCTACAAAAAATTTGGCCCCTTCTATTCAATTTCTTTCTTCAGCCTGTCCCAATGGGATAATGCATCGAGGACTTTAGTAGTTATTCATTCAATGGCCTCCTTTACTTCTTTCAACTCCTGGGCTGAGTTGGAGTCTTGATTTTTTTCACTTGTTCATCTAGGATTGCATTGGTTTCCTTTTAGATGTCCTCTAAGTCAAAGACCTCCTTATCAATCTATCCTCAGAGTATGGTAAAATTTGTGTTTATTTGTTGACAATGGTTGTTTATGGCTTCTTCCATCATTTCAATGTCCTTTTTTGTGCACTTGGTGTGGTCTTTTATTAATAGGGCAACATCAACCACTTGTTGCCTTAGGACCTCCTCATCACGGAGTCAGGGTTTTACTATTTTATTTGGGTGTGCCAAGTGCACAAAAATACCATCCAAATTTGGGATAACCTCCTTGACTCTTCCAAAGTGCTTTTGTAGATATTTACCACCGTGGTAATTTATTCAAGTATTTTCTTGGCCTCATCTCTAGGTGTAGGGCACTCCTTATTTTTCTTGAGCAATAACTCAACTAATGTTTCTAATTTTCTAATGGCATCCCCATCTAATGGCACACCATCTGCAAGTGCCAACTTTGCTTTCAAAATTATCTTGCAAAGGTTTAAAACCCTTACCTTAGCCTCAGTGGCCTCTTGGATTTGTTTCTTTAAGGAGCCCACTTCCTCAACTAACGCTTGCATTTCTGCATATGCTTTATTATACATTTCTACATCTCTGCCATATTTTTTTCCATCATGCACGCATCTGATTCAGATAAAATATTTTGGCATGTCATTTCCATGGCCAGTTTTAAAAATGTAACACTTGTCATTATTGGAGAAAATCGTTATGGATCAATCTTCATGAGGTCTGGTAGACCTGGGGCATTTGAGCCAAAAAAATGCAATCCAAAGGAATATCAAATTATGATTCTTCAATATACATTTTCAAAATGAAGGACAACTACTTCCTTGTTTATGAGGTTGCATCCTTGGAGTGGAAGTGCTTCCAAAGATAGAGGCTCTTATCCTCTATGAAGAACTGGTGTTGTTCATGTAGAGTGGATAACCCTCTCTGTTCCTATTCCCCCTCATCTGACCTCTTTCCCCGTTCTAGGTCTCACTCAAGTTCACCCTCTTGATGGCTTTTTGAGGCCATCTCATCTGATCCCATTACATCAATATCAATTTGATCACTAGATGGCACCTCTTGGACTAGGGATGGAGTCTTCTTTGAGTCCGATCCTAAATTATGAATATGCTCCTGAGAGGGGTCTCTTTGGGGTGCTTGACTTAGAGGATGTTGTGGCTCTGATCCAATGGTAGTCTTTGAAGAAGGTGGAGGTAAAGGTGGTCATGGAGATGGAGAAGGTGGGGAAGTTGGATGAGGAGATGAAGGGTTCGGGGTAGGTGAGTGGGAAGAAGTAGAGTGAGAAGATGAAGTAGAGGGTGATGAAATGCGAGATGGAGATGGAGATGATTGAGGTGGTGAAAGTGAAGCATGAGGTGGAGGTGGACATGGCATGGATGTTTAAGAAGTAGTGGGTCAGGAGGGATGCACCTCTACCATATTATATCATTTCTGAGGGGCATGCTACCCACTTGTGCTAGCACTTGGATCTAGCTACTTCCTTCTTACTTGCGGGGCCTGGGGGAGCCTCTCCTTAGGGTCTCCATCTTGGGGGTACTAGCGGGGGTGTAACATGTAAAATAACGTGTGGACCTATTCCCCTACCAAAATATTCTTAATCTTAATATCAATTAAGTCCATTTCTCCTTTCTTCGAAAAGGCCTTCTTACCTAGATATACAAACATTTTTCAAAGGGTATGGCATTCTGCATCGATTCATTATCCCTAAAGGCTGATTAGTTGTGCATCATAAATTTTGTTAATGGAATCGCTAAAGTAACATGTAGAGAAGGCATATAGCATTTTAAGCCATGTTGATAGTTCTCCCAAAAGATTCATTCAAATGCGTGCTAGGAAGTAGTGCTACTTCACAATGAATTCTGATTAATCTACAGTCAAGGTGGGCAAATCCTTAATAATGCACCATTCATTCACAAAAGTTGCCTTTATTATGTTAAACCAGTACTTCATCTTTAACTTGTATGTTGGGGTGATGTGTTGGGTGTAGGTGAAGGCTTTGAAGGGCTCGATGGGGGACTTGTGAGTGGGAAGGAATACCCACTTCAAAGATCCTGAGCTATAGTCAAGCACCTCAATCTCATCAAAAACCAATAATAAGAGGATTTCTCCCCAAGAAAACTTGTACTTAGGCATTTTGTGCACCTTCTCTGCATCTTCAGCTATCTTTTGGGCAAAATAGAGTGCCCAATTATATTGTGTGCCCTAAACCACTTGGTAAGCAATGTGTAGGTGGGCTATATCCACCTCCTTCCAATAGTTTGTCCCTCCAACCTTGGTGTAAATGATCTGCACTACAACTCTAAGGGCAAGATTTTATAGGTTCCTTATATGCATCGCATGACCCTATTTTTGATACATAAGCATGGTTACTGTCTGCTAGATCTCCTTCGTATCTGCCAAGTCATACAACACATTCACCCCTAAGCATTGAAGCCCTGTGACTGCTTATCCTCTCCATGGTGATCTTCATGTTATGCTCCATGAAGTGGATGTAGTCCTCATGGATGCACGAGAGGAGGAACTAGATTGCCTCAGTAGGCTTGCCAAAGTATGGTAGTTCAAAGAGTTGAAAAAGGTTGGGCTTATATAGCTAGTTCTTGATGCACAAGTCATAGACCACTCAATTCCTAGTGTTGGTGGTCTCGACCTAATAGTCATTTTTCAACTTTGCTTCATTGCCCAGATATCGATGGTTGTAGTAAAAAATTATGATGATCGATACCTCAGAGACCCAATTTTTTGTGTGTAAAACTAACTCTGGGTACTGCATCTCTTCTATTAACAAGGATGAAGGGGGAGATGCTGGGGTGTTTTGTGATGAAAAGGCCTATGCCTATTTTCCTTTCTTCACCATCTTTGCTCATGTGCTCTCGCTCACTTCTCCTTCCATGCTTTCTCTCAAGACTCCTACACACTGCACTTATGGTATTTCTTCAGAGCTTCCCAAAACTTCTCTTATAAGAAACCAAGCTCCTCTGTTTACCTCTTCTTCCTCTAGTGTAATTGAGAGATTTTCAAGTCTCTTGGCCTTTTTATTCAACCACATTACCCTTCATGGTGCTTGAAGGTTAACCCACGGCCATCCCACATTTCTAAATGAATTCATGGTGGCGATCCAACTTACCTCAGCTTTCAAGCTTCACGCTTCAATAATGATGGTACTTACAAGTTACAACATACAACTTTAACAATATCCACTCCTACGCACAAATCTAGACTTAACAACCTCTCTTCTTCGCCTGAAAGCAACCATCATGTCTTTGTCACCTTTGCAATCACTCTATTCTGTAGGAAGTTTGGTTTTGTCAATCTCTAGTTCTCTGGTTCACAGTTCATACTTAGCACTCAAATATTTAAGCAAGGTAAAGTATAAAATGGCTTTGACAAGCTTATTTATAGGCCATGCAGGGGGGTTTACCTCCATTAATTTTTTGCCTCCCCTTGTCACTTCTAGTCATTAATGCATGTCTTTTAATGACCTTCATACTTCAAATCTTGTATCGAGCATTTAGTGCCTTAATAAATTTGTCCCATGATTCCACTGGCACACTTTTTGCCATAACTAACCTTATCGTATTAATGGTCCATTCCTTTCCACACCTTTCTTAAAGGTGGATGGTAACTATGTCCCACCTTTCCGGTGTAGTGGAAGCCAACTGTCACCCAAATAAAATGAAACTTAAAAAAAATGCTTTTAAAGTGCATTAAATGACTCACATGACCTTAATCACTTGCGTGACATACATGACTCTTGTGACTTTGGAACTTACGTGCCCACATGTCATGTCTTGTATTCAAGTGCATAATGCCTTACCCCACACTAAAAAAGGTTTATGGTCCTCCACGAAAACAATCTAAGTACAAGAACTAAAAATTACATGAAAGAGTCGCGCACCTCAAGCATAGCACTTTTTATTGAAAGCATTAAATCCTAACCTAATGGCCTTGAGCCTTATTCATTACAAAAGTTGAACTACATAGAATCACAATATGGTCGAATTTGACTCCCATTATAGTGTCCTAGGAGGAATTGACCATCTATTCATTTTAGCTAGCAAGCTCTGGTAGGTCGAATGATATGAACTATAAATGGTCCATCCCATTGGATGCAGAGTTTCCCAAGGTGGCACACAAACTTGGAATCATATAGTAGAACTTTCATGCCTAGAGAAAATACCTTATTCTTGAGATGGCGATCATGCCATGCTTTTTATTTACGTTTCTCAACATCTTGACTCCAGTGAATGAGGAACTGAGCCTCATCTAGTTTCTTCAATTCATCAAGTTGAGCTTTCAAAGAGGTTTCATCGTCGAGGTTTCCCATGTATGCTATCTTGAGAGATGGAACTAGGAACTCTACCTGCATGACTGTTTCCTTTTCATATACTAGGTTAAATGGTGTATTTTTGTTGAGGCACTTGTATGTAGTTCAATAGGCCCAAAGTACTACAGATACTCTATCATCCCAATTAGTCCTTCCAACATTACAAATTTTTATTAAAGAGGTACCAAGGATCTTGTTGATGGTATGGCATTGTCTTGTGGTTCACGATCATGAGCTCAACCAACAAGATTCAAATTGTCTCATTTAAGAAGTGGGTTCTACAATCACTAATGAAGCTTAACATACATCCAAATCTTGTTATAATGTTTTTTTAGATGAATCATGTGACAGTTACCATAGTAAAATATTTTATTGGCATTGCTTCAACCCAATGGGTGAGGTAGTTGGTTGTTTCAATGATGTACTGTGAGCCCGTTTGTTGTCCTGCTAGAGTGATGGGCCCCACAAAGTCAATAACACATTTTTTGAATCATTCTTGATAAGGAATAGGGTGAAACAACATAACATCTCTTCTATTAGGTTTTCTTATGCACTGGTAGACATCACATTGCCTAACATAAGCCTTTACATCTTTAAATAAAGTTGGCCACCAGAGTCTAGTGAGCAAGACCTTACGTGCGGTAGCCTCTCCAATGTAATGCCCTCTAGTAATACTTTTGTGTACATCTTGGAACACTTCAAGGTGCTCATGTTGCATTACACAGTGGAAAAGCACCTCATCATGGTTCATTTTTGTATGGATTACCTACTATGAGTTGATAAGGCACGAAGTGGACCACAAGTTGTTTTTTCTCTTATGAAGACAAATAATTAGGTGTGAAGCCAACATTGAGGAATGCCATAATATCCTCTAGCTCTTTAGGTACCTGATCAACTCAAAAAAGTTTTACGTCGAGAAGATCATCTTTTATGGCATAGGGGGTTCTCCATTTTCAATTTGGGATAAGTGATCAGGTCCATAATTGGTCTTCCAGAGCTTTATTACTACAGAAAACTAGAATTCTTGGAGGAGTACAATCCAATAACAAAATCTTCCATGTAGTACTAGCTTGTTGATAAGATATTTCAAGGCCTCATGGTCTGTATAGAATATAAATGGGGTGGCCAGAAGGTACTGCCTAAACTTTTGTAGAGTGTAAACCATAGATAAAGCTTTGCGCTCTGTGGTGGTATAGTTTCGTTCGACCGATGTTAGTTTCCTACTAGAAAAGTAAATTGGATGATTCAAGTTTCTATCACCTAGTTGTGCAAGTATCGCACCAATTATCATCCCAGATGCATCAACATGGACATGAAAAGGCTTTGTCCAGTTAGGAAACTGCAAGATAGGAGCGGTAACTAACCTTTATTTGAGTCATTCAAAGGCTACTTTTCAAGAATTGGTCCATAAGAACTACTCAGTATGCTTTAAAAGCTCTTCTAGGGGCACTGCAATCTTGGCATAACCTCAAATAAACTTTCTATAGTAGCCTGTGTGGCCTAGGTGTCAGGATGCGAAACACCGGAAGCATACAATTGATTACCAAATACCAAGCAACTATAATATGCGGAAATAACCAGATTCACCAAGTAACTATAATTCAGAATAACACAGCATATGAGAGACAATACACCAATTGTATTAATAACTCTTACAGAAGGAAATACAACAAAGAAGACTGCCACAGTTCTTCTTCCTTACACACCTCTAGGGCTCACACACCTCTAGATGATAAATAGTAAATCTTCTCTCAAAGCTCTCTCTCTCAGGTCCCAACACCCAACTCAAACACACAGTTGGTGTTCACTTCCTGTGCTCTCTAGCCGAGTACACACCTGTACTCCAAGTAGATCCTGCCTGATACTGCTCCCTGTTGTGTTGCTGTCTATATGATCTTGCACACCTGCAAATCAAACACGGTTCTGCACACCTGTGAACCTTGACCTTGCACACACATATACCTGCAGATCAACGATCTTACTTACCATGTAAATCACTCTACACCCTGAAGAACCCTTGTCCTTGCCTCACCAAGTCCTTATGATTCTCCAACTAGTACCAAGCTTGGCACTGATAGGGAACTAGGAGGAACACCCTTACTCACTTCACACACAGAAGGAGCAAACTTTGCTCAACTCAAACTAGAACACTTTTCCAATACAACCATGAGTCTATTATATAGATCTCATCCAAACAATAATTAGACATCTAACAATAATTAGATCTACAGCCCTCAGTCTATAATTAGCCCTGATCATGCAAACACTTGGTTCGTCAACCAACTGCCCGTAATTAACTCGCAGTCGAACCACACAGGCGACCGACATCGGTCCCTGTCTGCCTGGAGGTGACCGACGTCGGCCGACACATGACCGACGTCGGTTGCTTCTCTATGCTATCTTGCCGACATCGGCTGATCAGACTGACCCCAACTTCTCTGCAACTCAACAACCTTTAGCAACCTCCTCTCCTGTTTGCATCAGTGAAGCTTTTAGCTCCATAACCTAACACTAGGAAGGCACGTACATCATACTAAGTCTTCGGCACTAGAAAATGGAGAATAATGGAGATCTTGGCTAGATCCACTAGGAGTCCCTCCTTACAAATGATATGCCCAAGAAATATACCAAAAGGTGTCACAAACAAGCACTTCTTCAAATTTAAGGAATTTTACAATAGTCGACAGTGCTCAAACATGAGTCTTAAATTAGCATAATGGTCCTTGATCAACCTGTATACCATATAGTCATCTAAGTAGACTTGGATAAACTTGTGAATAAAATCTTTGAGAGCCTTAAATACTATCCAAGAAAACATTGTTGGGGCATTTTTCAACCTGAAAAGTATGCCGATACAGGTAAAAGATTCCCTTTTAGTAGTGAATGTAGTCTTGGATTGGTCTTCCTCAGTTATCTGGACTTGGTGGCACCTTGAGAACCTATCTGTGAAAGATTATACTTCACAACCAACAACACCTTATAGGATTTATTTCATGAAAGGCATTGGGAAAGGATTTGTCACACATGATGCATTTAAGACATGATAATCCACACAAATATGAATACACCCATCCTTCTTGATACTGATTATCATGGGACTTACCCATTCAGATTCATCAATAGGAGTAATTACTCTGGCATAGAGCGTGTTATCGATCTCCTCTTTCATGTGCACCCAGAGGTTAGGGTTCATTTTGTATGGACATTTCTTCATGGGGCGAGTGCCATCAATCATATTTATGTGCATATTCCTTAGAGAAGGGTGAACCCCTTTCATTTCGCTATAATTCCTTAGAAATACATCTTGATACTCTTTCAGTAACTCAAAAATCTATGAGATTTCTATCTCAGTCTAATAATTTCCAATGGTGGCCATCTTAGGCTCTTGTTCCATGCCAATGTTAAGTTAAATAGTTTGAATGGGCTCATGATAAGGGTTGTGTGTCAAAAAGTTTATGTCTTGAACAGTTTGTGAACCAATACTTATAGGCACACGTAAATTGTTATTCAAGGGGTCAAGTGAAGTGGAACCTTCACCTTCATCCACTTGGAAGATAAGTTTCTACTTTCTCAGGCATACCTCTTCACAACGTTCTTCATTAGGAATTGTCGATGGTGCAAGTGCTAATTGTGTGGAAGTCAAGATGAATAAACACAAGGGTTCTTCTAGTTCTTGATGAATATGACATAAGTGGTCTTTGATGGGGCTCAGATCTCTAATGATTACTTCATGCATGTTTTGAAGGGTAATGTACAAAACCATCCTTGGTGAAGAGTAAGAAAGCACCAACGTCATGTTCTCCTTTAGTAACTGCAAAACCTTGTTCCCATATGCCTTTCTTCATGAATGTACCAACCTCGTGCCCAAGTGCACAAAGTCCCATATAACACATGGACCTAGAGGTACTCTAGTAAGAATGTTTCCTCATCTTGCCATATTGTCTCACAAGCCTCAAGGTGAGGTTCAGGTTCTTTCATGCTACTGTAACTAAGTGTGTCCCTGATCTTATTATCATGGTGAGATCTATGATGTAGATCATCTCGCACTTGATCCCAATAAAAAAGGAATTTTTTATGAGTATACCATCATCTGACGATAGTGCCATAAAAAATGTGATCTAATGACCTCATCCATTCATTTTCTGTATCATAGAACTCTTTGAGGCATTGGATAAAATCATGCACCTCTATTTATCCTTAGAGCCATGGAGCTTCATCAAGTCTCTCTAGTGGTGGTCCCTTGAGTGGTCTTTGAATTTTTAAACCCATGAGGCACACAAACTTGTGATGTTTATGGAGTTGGCACAAGATATTTTTGCCTTTATTTATAGTGCTACATGATCTTTTGGTGAGATCGTAGTCATCATAGGCCCAACAGTTGCAAGCATTACTTATAGTATCTGAGATAGACTAGTTATTCATCTAGTGGAGAATACCATCTAACATTGGATCATGTTGCTCATCATGTCGAGTAGTCACATTATGCAAATTATTGATATCTTCATCAACATTCACGGGATCAATATAGGGTGGTCCCTATGGTAGGTTTAAAGGTATTACCACACGTTGATCAGTATTCTCAAAGCTAATGTATTGGTTCTTTAATCTTAAGTCTACATGATTTTCATAGCATCAAGGCCTTCCCAGTAAGTTTGGATAGTCATCAGCTTCTACTAACTCCAAAACTTTCAAATATGCTTTGAAGGGAACCCTAACTATGTCAACATTGGCATTTTTTAGGACTCCAATAGGATGTGCTCAAGTTTTATTCACCATGAACAAGACATGAGGAGAGGGCTGCAAGGCTAGAATAGACATTTTATACCAAACATATTTAGTGAGAACATTCACTTCCATGCCATTATTTACTAAAATATCATCGATTACCCATCCATTAATAACAACATTAACTAATATCTCTCCATCTTTTAGGGAAGATGAACTTAGACTTTCCTGTCATCATGCATGATTTAAATAGCGATCTTCATTTTGACGACTAAGGTGAGTGTTTCTATGTAATTTCACTTTCACATTCAAAGGAGAGAAAATGAGAAACTAAAAGGAATGGTCAAGGCTTGTATGTACCTGGATATAGTCTGCGCACCGTAATCCAGATGTTGTGAGAACTCCTCTTTTGCTGTGGAGGAATGACACCTAAAAGAGATAGACACTAAAAACACGAAGAACGTTAGTTGATAGGAGGGTGGATTGCCAAGCAAAAGCTTGGTCCTAGAAGCGCTAAAGCTTCTTGGAGGATGACAATCCACTGTTTAAGACAGAATATGACAGAGACAGAAAAGAGAAATAATGAAAGATGTGAAAAGAAAGAACCAAAAAGCAAATGCGTACCTGATAAGCTGCAATCTGCTAAACACAGTCGCTGACGTTGGTGATATTGCCGACGTCGATTAGGAAAATCGCCGATGACGGTTAGACTGCCGGCGTCGGCAGGGGAAGTGGACGAGGTCGGTCAGGGCAATTGGCCAGGGACGGGTTACAGGTCTAGTTTCTGGTCTGCATAATGGATTTGGTCTCGTCTGAGGGTCTGAGGGTCTATGAGGGATTCAGAGGAAGTGTTTAGGATCTAAGGGACTGAGAATCTTGCCAGGAAAAGGGGTGAGAAACAGGAAAAAGGTCTTTCAGCCTTTTCGTAAAGCAATTTAGTCAGGTTGATTAGATAGGTCTTCAGATGGTTTGTAGGTCTCTGATAACTTATGTTGGGTTGATTGGACAAAGGGTGTTGCCTAAAGAGAGACTAAGGGAGTGTCAGAGGCAAAGAAAAAGGAATAAGGGGTGAGAGAAGGCTTTTCAGCCTCTCCGGGAAGAACAGGGAAGGTTGGGTCAAGGATGCTTGGAATAGACAGTAGACAGAATAATAATATATTTGAAATGATATTAGAATGAAAACAGTACAAATACTTAGCTGTGATATAAATGGCAAAGGTGTAGAAGCTGTGTTTCGATTGTCACTGGTGATGGAGATATCGTGCAATCCCTGTGCAAAATGTCTGATGCAAGACCGTAGTGCCTAAAAAATGCTGCCAAGAATGCTGATCCCTGCAAGAACACCAAAAAGCCCAGAACACTGAAAAGAAAAAGCATGGGAACTTTATTTCGCTAGAGGAAGATTTGAGAGACGTGATTAGCTTCAGAGATTAGCCGATTTGTGATTGGGGTCGTCACAGGGTCAAAAAATTTGGTTAAGTATAACCGACGTCGGCAATTTCGCCGGCGTCGACCGACATTTGACCGACGTCGGCGGGTGCAAAACAAGCAAAAAGAGCCACCAAGCCCGTTTTTCATCCGCCAAGTGCACTATCCATTGGAGAATGTCAAAGGTTGGGCTAAATACGCACGAGAGTTTGTTAGGCAGTTAGAGAGAAGTAAGAATAGGTCTTGGGTGAGTCATAGGATGGGAACTAGTCCAAGGCGAGGTGTCCTAGGTGAGGTGTCATGGGTGATGTGTCCAAGGAGGGGGGGTTAATTCAAAATAAGTTTATTATCTTAAATTAGTAATTGCATGCTTTAGGAATGGGTTAGGAATGGACCAAGGGGGAAGGTGACCAAGGGTTAGACACTATTTTGGTGTCTACATTTGCCCCTTTTTGTCTTGTTGGTTGCTCTAAACGAACTGCAAGACAAAAACAGGAGTCGATTGCCCCAAGTATGGGATGAGGTTGATTTCATCTTGTTGGTTGTTCAAGTGAACTGCAAGACAAAAATAGGCGAGGGTTGGTTGCCCCGATTATAGATGAGGTATCCCCCCTCAAAGTAGGAGTCGAGAAAAGGGAACCTGGAATCGGATGCTGATTTGAAAAAGATTGGATGAAAAAGGGGTGAAGATAGAGTGAGAATGCTACAAAAGTCATGATTGCACGTACACCACTTCACGAGATGGTCAGGTCAAATTGTCACAGGTCGAGGGTCGAGGAGTGCCAAAATTGAAATAACTGGGCCCCAGCAGTTAGTCGTCTGCTGATTGGGTATTCAATCAAAGTTGAAGCTCCAATGGTCGTCGTGTTCTAGGTATCTCAGGCTCAGGAAGTGCTCCTAAAAACATGAAAATGTCACAAGTAGTGCGGATCAACTGGCTTGCGATCCTATACTTGTGAAGGTCAAAAGTGTGCGCACAATTTTGCTAACCAATCATGAGGTAGCAGACATGCAAAAATAATCAAGGCAAAATTGCTTTTAGAACTAGTCGCTGTTAGAGGAGATTGTCATGATCTCCAAGGTCTGGTGGTCGATGGATGGATGCAAAAGTGATCTCAAGTGTGCCCCAGGGGGCCAAAATGACGTGGTCTGGAGGACTGACTGATTGGGGGCATGATTTTGGGGCAACAGAGAAAAAAGGAGGTTGGAAGGACGTCGACGTCGGTGACAAAAACCGACGTCGGTAGTTAAAAATCGAATTGGCAGCCCACCAAAAGTCATTATGATTATTTGATTGAGAGAAAAAAAAGTGCTCTGGATTTTGAGGAGTGAAAGTGACTCATTGTGAGCGAACTAGCAGTGTGAGGTGGCAGAGTAAGATTGGTGGAGAGAGGGAATAGATTGGAGTTGGATTGGAGGTTGAGGAGTCAGCGGTGGGTCAGCAGGAGTTCGAGGCAGAAGTGATGGCAGAGGGCAGTAGAGGACCCGCGGGAGGTCCACCACCAGCGGCACCCATCGTGCCACCACGTCGGTGATGCTGAGACGAGGTAGGAGGGTCTCTAAGCCCTAGTTAGTTAAGTTTTGGTTTTTATTTGTGTTGTGCATTTTGATTGTTTTAGGCAGAAATTGGGGGGGGGGGGGAGGGTAGCTAGGAGGGTGGGGAATAGATCTAGGAGAGGTTAGGAGTCTTTGAGAGGGTTTTGGGGGGTGTAGGGGGAGAAATGGGGAAGCTTTAATTTTTAGGGCTCACCCCATTCAGCCCTAGGGCCGAACCAGTCGCCGACGTCGGTGGGTGCACTGACGTCGGCCGACCAGCGACTGGCGTCGGTCACTAACCTGTCGACGTCGGTCACTAAGTGACTGGCGTCAGTGAGGTGAGTGCCGTCGCTGGCACGCTAATCGATGTCAGTTGGCTGCCTGGTCAAAAGAGGAATGAAAAATGTTTAAGTCGAGGGGTCGAAGCTACCCCAAGGGCTTCTCGGGTATTGGGTTAGGTATAGATAGTGAAATAGAGAAAACTTTTAACATGAAATTGACTTGGGTGGATGCAGGCGAGACTGACCTTGATGTTGCAGGATTGCCTCCCAACATTGCTAATGCAGATGCGCAGAGGAGTGACAGTGGATGAGTGGGCGCAGATGAGCTCAGTTGGACTCGGCGGGCTGCGACGCTATTGCAGAGTGGTGCGAGATGCGAGTTTGATGGTGGCGCTGACCGAGCGGTGGGATCATTCCACCAACACCTTTCACCTGCCCACGGGAGAGATGACGATCACAGTCGAGGATGTGTACCAAATTTTGTAGTTGTCAGTACACGAAGCAGACCTTTATGCGTGCTCAAGAGAGGCGCATGACATTCATATGGTTACGTTGTTTGGAGAGCACGTCACAGAGATGAGTTACCACTCAACGAGCTTTGCGTATGAGCTGTTGTACATTGCTGATGAGGATGCACATCGACTAGTGGTGCTGATGATGATAGGCATCACGATGTACGCGTTGCCAGATGCAGAGGGTGGTAGGTTTCTGATTGCTATGACTAGAGTTTTGCTTGAGATGTTAGAGCAATGGACAGTGTTCGCCTGGGCACCAGTGTTTTTAGCCCAGGTGTATAGAGAGCTGTGGGGTATCAGTCGGCAGTGGTGATACAGCTTGTGCGTAGGCCATCTGCTACATTGCTGGGCCTATGAGCATATAGTGGTTACCCATCCTCTTGGCCTCCCAGTGGTGATTTTGGTCGTCTTCAGGGTCAGATTCAGGCGGTGGCGCGAGGTGATGGCACAGACGCGAGTAGACAGAGTGGTCAGAGACATTGACCACTACAGAGGGGTACTGGAGGCCCTGATTCCTGCAGACATCATTTGGAGACCATACTTGGTTTATCCAGCATTTAGAGACTAGGGAGAGCAGTTGGTGGGTGTGCAGAGCCTGAGATGGGTCAGGGGCAGGCGAGCCGGTGAGCTCGAGAGAGTGCCAGTAGAGAGAGTGTGACACCAGTACGTGCTACTACAGGATGTACCTCCCGCATTCCCACTGTACAGGCAGGATGACATTGAGGCACCGCTCCCACTACCAGAAGAGACAGAGGGCCCAGATTTTGAGGAGTTGCCAGCAGGACCTGGGATGGCTAACCTAAGTTGTACAGAGGCCTACACGGTGTGGTGGGCAGGGCAGTACACAGATTTATAGGTAGGGCCACAGCCAAATCCACAGGCCATTACCAGGGAGCGGGATATAGCCCACGAGGAGAGGGACACTGCATGGCAAAAGAGGGATGCGGCAAAAGCCCAGGTCAGGGACAGCTGGCAGGGGTTACAGGGCAGCTGACAGAGATGACGAGTCAAGTGACATTGTTGACGGATCAGGTCACACTGCTACAGGGACAACTCGTTGTAGCCCAGGCACAAGCAGCGACAGGACAGGTTTTGAGAGGTCAGGGTTTGATGCAACAGCCCTCATAGCAGCTGGCATTTTCACAGGGGCCAGGACAGTCGGCATCGGTGCAGCTAGGTCAGCCACAGCCACAGGGGTCAGTACAGGGCACGACAGCAGGACAGATGGGTCCATCGCAGACTGTATCTCTAGTTAGATATAGCGATGCGTTGGACGAGATCACTTATTATGAGAGGGCCATCAGGGGGTTCCCTCAGATATAGCGATACTTGGAGATGAGGGTAGAGCAGAGCTGACAGCGGTCTATGTCTTGAGCGATGGCTTTTGGGTCTTGCAGACGACACCGATCAAAGGGGGGAGAGGATACAACATCTTCCTGGCCACCGCCACCACCACAGCCACAGCCTTGAGGGCAGACCTTGAGATTTATTTTTGATGTATATACCGGCCTATGAGCCGTTGATGCGAGATGTATGAGAGAGAGACAGAGGCATAGATTTGTGCGATTGTAAAAACTATTTTGATATATATATGATGATGGTTTTGGATCATTGATGTGTTATGGATGTTGTTTAATGTTTAATATATTGAGCATTTTTGATTATGATGATGATGCATGTTTTGATATTATGTTTATGATTATAATGTTATGATGATTAAATGTGATGATGATAATGTTATGGTCAATGATTATAATGCGGGAAGTCCACATAAAGATGTCATTTGTTTGGTGGTCATTTGTGAAGCCGATTGATGCGGGAAGCTTCTAAGAGAGTGTTATTTGTAGCAAGCTTTAGTCATAGCCATCCTTTGAGGGAGTGGTCTATACTTTACTTTATAAATTTTGAATAGCTGTCCTTCGAGGGAGCAGTTCATTAATTACATTAATGATAGTGCAGCTGTCCTTCGAGGGAGCAGTCTGCTGCTTGATTTGGTTTTGTGACCTTAGATATTTTGACATCTTGATTTATTTTTGACAGAATGTTGAGTCATGGACAAGACTTATAGAAGGTCAAGGGCTCCCTTTTATTAGGACGAAGCATTCGTACGTCATAAAAGGGTTGTAGAGGATTTTGTTAAGGAAAAAAGGGTGGAATGGATTGGGGATTAAAAGGACAAGGATTGCTCAAGGGACGAGCTCAAATTAAATGTCAAGTGAATGAGTACTCGACTAACAGTAGAATGGTCGTAGATGCAAAGCATTAAGGGGCTCAGGTTCGGGTCGGCCTTCAAGAGAAGACAGACGATAAGTCCCTGATCCATACTTGTGCGTGATGATATAAGGTCTGAGCCAATTAGGAGCAAATTTGCCTCATTTACTCCATTCCATATTGGTCACATTCTGATTCTCTTTGAGGACAAGGTCTCCGATATTGAAATCTCGTTCTCGCAGAGTTTTGTTATAGGCTCGTTTGATGCGATTTTGATAGACATGGAGATGATTGAGGGCAGCAAGACGACGTTCGTCGAGTAACTCAAGTTGAGCTAATCGATCTTGATGAAAGTCATCGTTAGAAAGAATTTCATGGAGTGAAATGCGAAGAGACGGGATCTGTAATTCGAGAGGTAAGACAACCTCTATTCCGTACACTAAAGAGAAAGGGATAGCACCCGTAGAGGTTCAGATGCTAGTGCGATAGGCCCACAAAGCGAAGGGTATTTGAGCGTGTCAATCCCTTCCAGTGTCGTTGAACACCTTCATGAGAATTTTAGTTAGGATTTTGTTAGAAGCCTCGGCCTGCCCATTTGCTTGTGGGTAGTAAGGCGAAGAAAAACTGAGTTTGATGCCAAATGAGTCGCAGAGTTTTTGGACGATCTTGTTTTTAAATGACTTGCCATTGTCAGTGATGATTTTGTGAGGTACACCGAAATGACAGATGATGTGGGTGTTGATGAAGTCGACAATCTTGTCAGATTTTGTGGAGATGAGAGGAATAGCTTCCACCCATTTAGTAAAATATTCAGTGGCAGTGATGATGGAGTGATGATGAAGAGATGAATGAGGGTTAATCTCGCCGATGAGATCTAAGCCCCATTATGAAAAAGGCCAAAAATCTTGAGCGACTTGTAAGGCGTGACTAGGGAGATGAAGCAAATTAGCATGCTGTTGACACTTAATGCAACGCTGAACATAATCGCTACAGTCTTGATGAAGAGTGGGCCAATAATAACCCAGGCGAAGGATGCGCTTGGCAACTGAGTTACCACTGAAGTGTCCGCCACAAATCCCGTCATGGGCTTGTTTGACAGCATGAGAGGCTTTAGTGGAGTTTAAACAGCGAAGAAGAAGACCCTCAAAACCTCTTTTATAGAGAAGGCCCCCTAGCATGGTATAGCAAGTGGTGCGCTTGATGAAAGCCCGTCGCGCATTGCTAGAGAGGTTGGGAGGAATGATAGAATGAGCCAAGTAGTCCTCAAGTTGTTTATACCAAACATCTTGTGAACTAGAGTCTATGGTGTGGACGAGATTGATGTCAGTGGAAATGTATGAAGGCAATGGCACACGATGTACCATGACATAAATTCTTGATGAGGATGATGATGAAGAAGGAATATGCGAGGCGAGGGAAGCCATGGTGTCAGTAAACTTATTCGTAGATCGAGGGACAGTTTGCAATAAGTGATGGTCAAAAGATGCTAGAAGAGTGTCAACACGGTGCTTGTATCTTTGTAAAATTTTGTTTTTACAAAGATATAAACCATTGATTTGATTGACAACAAGTTGTGAGTCACCGAAGATGTTGATGGACTTGATGTTTAAAGAAAGGGCAGTTTGAAGTCCCAAAATTAAGGCTTCGTATTCGGCCATATTATTGGTACATTCAAAGTCGAGTTTAAAAGACAGGGGCATGGGTTCACCTTCATGTGAGATGAGGATGACCCCCGCACCCCCACCGAGTTGACATTTAGAGCCATCGAAGAACATCGTCATTTGGTAGAATGTGTCATCAGTCGAGAGAGTGGCGATAGATTCATCGGGAAATTCACACTGAGAAGGTTGATTGTCGGGAAGAGGGGCATCCGCTAGTTGGTCAGCGATTGTTTGCCCTTTTATAGATTTTTGCTGGACAAATTCTAAGTCAAATTTAGCAAGAAGCATGAGCCAACGAGCCATACGCTGGTTTTGATATGGTTTAGAATGCATGTATTTAAGAGGATCAGTGTGGGTGACGACAAAGGTTTTGTGATTGAGAAGATAGTGACGGAGCTTGGTAGTGGCAAAGACTAATGCCAAACAGAGTTTCTCGATATGAGTATACCGAGTTTCATAGTCGACAAGTGTTCGACTTATGTAATAAATTGCCTACTCACAGTGTTGCTCATCTCGATGCGCGATCATGGCACCTAACGAATGATTGGTTGCTGAGATGTAGAGGTAGAAGGGTTAGTCATCTTTTGGTGGAATAAGGACTGGTGGAGAGACCAAATAGCGTTTGAGGGCTTTAAAAGCCTCTTGGCAATCTTTATCCCATTTAAAGGAGATGTCCTTCTTGAGGAGGTGATGAAAGGGTTGGCAACGATCAGAAAGCTGTGAAATGAAGCAGCGGATGGATTGGAGCTTTCCTTATAGACTGCGAAGTTGCTTGAGATTAGTTGGAGGTGGCATTTCGAGGATAGCGTAGATTTTGGCAAGATCTATCTCGATGCCACGAAGAGAGACAATGAATCCCAAGAGTTTTCTGGAGAGGACCCCAAAGACACATTTCTTGGGGTTAAGACGGACCTGATACTGAAGAAGGTGAGAGAAGATGATTTTGAGGATAGTCAAATGTCCGCGACGAAGCTTAGACTTGCCAAGTAGGTCATCTACATAGTCCTCCATGATTTTATGGAAGAGATCGTGAAAGATGTAAGTCATGGCATGCTGATATGTGGCACCTGCGTTTTTTAGACCAAAAGGCATGACTCGATAGCAGAAAATTCCCCATGGTGTAATAAAGGTGGTTTTGTGTTGATCTTTCGGTGCAATCAGGATTTGGTTATATCTTGAAAATATGTCCATGAGTGATAACATCTCATGGCCAGTTGTAAGATCAACAAGTTGGTCAATGTTTAGAAGAGGAAAGTCATCCTTGGGACAGGCTAGGTTAAAGTCATGATAGTCTGTGCAGATTCAGATCCCCCCAATCGCCTTGGTGACAGGAACAATGTTAGAGACCCACTGCAGATAATCGATGGGTTGGATGAAGGAGACAGAAAGAAGGCGCTAAAGCTCTTCTTTGACAAGAAGTGCAACACGAGGATGCATTTTGCGAAGCTTTTGCCTAACAGGCTTAGCCTCTGGGTTTGTGACAATGTTATGAGTGGCAATATTAGGGTCAATGCCAGGCATGTCAGCGTAGGTCCAGGCAAAGGCTTTGCGATTGTTTGAGAGAAATGTGGTATAGTCGATCTGCTCCTGGGTGTCTAAAGATTGACCAATCTTTAAGACTTGAGGAACATCAAAAGATGAAAGGTTAATGTCAATGGTTGATTCATTTAACATAACCTGTGTTTCAGAAGGGAGGGAGTGCTGAATGAAAGAATCATCGGCACCCATATAGGTAAGAATGGCATCGTCATCTATGCAGTGGACAGTGTTAATGGTTGCCGATTCATCATCTATCATGCTGGGATAGACGAGAGGGAGAGACTTGGGGACCCTGTTAAGCTGATAGGTTAGGGGTTCCAAACGAATGGTGTTTATGCAAAAAAAAACTAGGAGGGATGGAAACCACCGACTCCATAGGTGAGGATGGAAGAATAGGCGAGTCTAGAAGAGATTGGTCGATGGTTGGTTTGGGGCAAAGGTTTGTGGAAGCCTCAGTGAGTTCTTGGAAACCCAGCCCATACCGTTTCTTGGCATTATCGTCATTGGGTGGTTCGATAGGCCGATGGGAGCCTTGTTCGTAGCGCCCAAAGCCAAAACCCTTCCATGCACACCTATAAAGGTAGGTATGTGCAAAGGTGGGGTTGCCAAGAAAGGAGAAATCAGATGTGAATATTTGAGGTGAGGAGGAAGGATTTGATTCAGTAGGAGCATGATCCAACCCCCCATAGACGAGATTGGTTCGAAGGCTAGAAGGACCATAAGGAATGACCATTCCGATCCGACAGTCATCGCTTGGGTTTTGATGAAGCTGTCCATACTCTTGAGGAGTCTGGAACATGTCTAGAGTAAGTAGGCGATATTCCCCCAGTGAAAGTCTTTAGAAGATATCGTCCATGGGGTCCTTGGTTGTTAATTGAGAAGATGATGTGGTGGCAACCGTTGTTTGTGTACTAGTTGACGCTTCTGCAGATGGAGACGATGTTTGGGTTGATGCCTTGAGAGGGATAAGAACGTCGTTGGGTCAATAGGTTGTGTTACAAGTCTTAAAAGGGGATGGGTCAGCAGAAATGACATGGACTTATTTATCGTGTTCAAATTTGACACAACGGTGAAGTGTTGAAGGGACGTAAGCCATGGCGCGGATCCAAGGTCGTCCTAATACACATGTTATATTGGAATTCTCCCTCAATGATGTAGAAGAGCTCCGAGATTGTGCGTGGACCAACGTGGATATGGAGAACAACAGTGCCAATAGTGTTAGCGGTGGTGTCATTAAAGGATTTAAGGATTTCGTCAGTTTTCGATACGCAATTCTTGGGAAGAGCCAATTGATCAAAGGCATGGGAGGAAATGATATTAATGCTGACGCCCCCATCGATCATAACTCATTTAATATGGGTTCGATCAACGTAGGCTGTGATGAAAAGAGCAGCGTCCTAATCTTCCATGGTAGAGGTAGGAATCTCAGAATCACTGAAAGTGATGGAGGCGACGGGGGATAAAGAATGGACTAGGGCAGCTAGTGGTTGAGGGTCTTCAAGTTGGACCTCTGCTGCCTATAGGGCTTTGATTAGAGCCTGGTGATGCTGGGGGGAACTTTGGATAAGGTCATATAGGGTCATCTTCACAGGCATTTGGTGAAGTTGTTTTATCATAAAGTCTTTGATGGCCTCTGAAGAAGGGGGTTGGGATGCACCTAAGATGGAAATCTTGGGTTTCGGTGGTTGAGGTGATTGGACAAAAGGATAGGTCCAAAGAATAGCAACTTTTTCTTTTGCCTTGTCCTTTTGTGACCTAGTGGTTATATGGATAGCATTGATTTCAAAGATAGGAGGTGAAGAAGGGGTCATGGCCGGCTGGTGAGATGTTGATGTGGTTGAAGAGGTTGGATGGGAAGGTGTCGAGGGTCTATCAAGAGTGTCCTCAAGGAGAATAGTGTCTTTCTCCATATAGCGACAAACGATTGCTTTGAGGGCACAGCAAGTCTCGGTATCGTGTCCTGGCGTACGATGGTATAAACAAATCTTCATGTCATCAAACCAGGAAGGTTTTGATCCGAGGGGTTGGAATGGCTTGATAGAAGGAAGGGTAATGCTAGAAGTCTGCAAAAGTTGGCGTAATATCAAAGCATATGAACCTACTAAGGGGTCCGTGCTTGTTGATGCATGATGCGCTGGTGACTTTTGCTTGGGAGATGTTGAAGAAGGTTTTCGTATCACCTTTTGGTTTGATGGTACGGCCACATGTGAAGACGGCACTTTCTTCGTGAGAGGTGCCAAATTTTTGAGAGGGGGTTGACTTGTGGTTGGCAAAGGAAGTAATGGAGGTAACTTGTTTTGGTTAAGGGTCGGAGTAGGAAGCACGCCAATTAAGTTAGAAGGGTGAGGGCCTAAAATGGAGGGCAAAGTTGACGGTGGAGGAGGGGTTCGCTTCTGTGGTCTGGCAGTCTTCTTTGACTTGGTTGGAAGACTACTTTTGGTTGAGGTCTGGTCTAAGTCCACCTTCACTTGTGGGTGAGTGAGGGTAGAAACAGGGCGAATGCCGAGTGACTTGATCGATTTAGATGGGGTAGATGCAGGTTTAGAAGCGGGAGTCTGGTCTTTGTTGAGAGTCTTGGGCGATTCTGCCTTGAGAGGATTGGCAGCATGAGACGAGAGGGCACGGGAATGTTGAAGAGCTTTAAGATGCTCCCACAATCCCTGATGCTCCACTTTCCTTGAAGGGAGAAGTTCTAATTTCTCCACTAGTCAGGAAAATGGTTGAGAGGATGTTGGATGAGGTTGGGATCCTTGAGAGGATGTGTTAGGTGTGGCAGTAGTCTCGGATCCAAGGTGTGTGGGAGTTATAACTGGATTGTCGTTGGTCGAAGAAGATGGAGAGTCAGGTTCTTCTCTTGGTGGAGAAGGAACTGGAGAGTGTGGCTCCTCAAGCAGGTAAAGGGCAGAGATTATGGTGCCCTCCACTTGCAGTCAAGGAGTAGGTAAGGTCAGGTCCTCCATAGGTAGAAGAAAGGAGGATGGTGAGACTGGTGGTGCCGGTAAGCTTGAGGCGTCTTCCAAGATGAGAGAGGTTGATGGAGAACTAATCGGAGAAAGAGGTTCATCCACACGTGATGGACTGGTAGATGGACTAATCTCTTGAGGTTGGTCGGGGATGAAGGGCGAGACCGTATTGACCGTTCGAATGTCATGTTCATGAGTGTTGTCAATCAAGGTCTGGACATTATTTTGGGTTGGTGGATGATTGGGGAATGGTTGCTTGAAGATGTCGATGCCCTGATTAGGAGGTGCATTGGGATTATCTAGAACGAGGTCACCCTTTTCAAGCATGTCTTGGATGATGTTTTTAAAGGTTTTGTAGTTTCTCGTGTCATGACCTTTGATACGGTGGTAATTGCAGAAGTCATTTTCCCTATACCACGTAGGGATGGCGCGTGAGGGATCAAATTGTGGCGGTGGTCGAATCTGGGGGAGGTTGAGAATCCCCTGTTTAACAAGTTTTTCCAGTATAGACGCGTAAGATTCTCCAAGAGGAGTATACTGTCGTTGTACGTATCTCTACTGGAATTGACGGGTGGCGCTCTGAGATGTGGATGGCTCAGGCTAATTGGTTGAAGAGGACGAAGGTCTAACGACCACAGCGTTAGCTGAAGCTTTAGACTTAGGATTGGATGATGAAGGTTTAGAAGAAGAAGAGTCGTTGGTCTTAGAGTTGGGATTCTTGCTCCTCAACTTGACTTTATTCTCCTTGATGGCACGTAATTCAAGTTTATGGGCCATCGTGAAGGCTTCATCGAAGGTTCAGAAGGTCTAAACCCGTAAGGTGGAAGAAATATGTTTGGCGCAAGCTCGGGAGAATAGTTCAATAAGTTCAGGTTGAGGTAAGGAAAAGGAGAGTTGATTGATGAGGCCTCTCCAGCGAGCAATGAAGTCAGCTATAGATTCGTCCTCGAATTGGCGAATAGTATAGAGGTCCATGATCGAGACCTTCTTGGTGATGTTAATGGAGAAGTGATCAAGAAAGAGCTGGGCCAACTGTGTAAATGTGAAAAGGGAATCGCTGGCAATAGAGCTATACCAGTCAAGCGCAGTGCCAGAAAGGGACATAGGAAATGTGCGCAAGAGCAATGCATCGTCATGGGCAATAAGGTAACAGGCATGTCTGAATGCCCGTAAGTGTTGCTGTGGGTCTTCCTTGCTATGAAAGCAGGAAAATTTGGGAAGCTCCCACTGGTTGGGGTATGGTCTAATCGGAACGGAAGGATGAATGGGCTCATTGCAAATCTGCTCGTATGAGAGAGCATTATGTGAGCCGAAAACAGAGGTCTCTAAGCTAGACATCTTATCCATCAGTATTTTGATGATATCTGCTGACAGATTGGCGGGTGGAGCGCCCCCTAGATTATAAGGCGCTTGAAAGATATTGGGAGGGACGTATGACGTGGTTGGTTGCGTAGACGCAACATATGGGTAGCTGGTTATGGGAGAAAAAGTTGGAGCTAAGGGTACTTGTGTTATGGGGTTGGTAGGCACAAGTTGGATAGGGGCCGTCAAGGATGGTTGAGGAGTAGCCACGCTTGTTGACGGGTAAACGGTTACTCTTGTGTTGATAGGTGCAAGAGTAGGGGGGATAGAGACTAGTAGGTTTTGGAAAGGTGTGGGGTTTGGTTGAGTGATTTGAGGTTGAGGGAGTCTGGAACCCCCATGGAGGTAGGTTTAGATGGAGTGGCTACGTTTTGAAGGTAAGACACGATTGGGTTATTGGTGGAAGTGTTGTCTAGTGGCTGAATTGTAGGTGCTGTTGATGTGATTCTTGTTTCGACTAAGGAAGTCGGCATCCCATAGATTGGGTTGCCTAGGGAGTCTCGCGTTTGGCTATGTGCGAGATAGTGTTGTAAGGCTTTGACATTAAGGTCCACGAATCGTGCAAAATCTTGGTCCCCTTCTGGGACAATAGGAGTCTGAGGTGGGGTTGGGCGAGTAGGAGTTCTTTCAGTCTCCGAGTGGAACTCCATTATAGGACTAGTTATAGATGGTGAAGGTGGAAGCGATTGTTGACTAGCGTGGTCAAGGAGAGCCTTGGTTTGACTGTGTGTGAAAACCATTCAAGGCAAGAAAGGGTCAGATTTCAGAAAACTGTGTTTTTTCAGTCTCAAAAAACCAGAATGAATGTTTAGACAGCCAAAAAGTTGGATTTTAAGCTTGCTATTTTTTGGAAAAAAGAAATGGATAGTGACCGACGTCGGTATAAAAACCGATGTCGGTGAAGAAGACTGCTGATGTCGGTTAGATAATCGATGCCGGTGCAAAAAAGTTGTCGACGTCAGTTATAGGACCGATGTCGGTTACTGTGTTTTCCAGAAACTTAGAAAAAATGTTTTTGGAAATGAAGAAGACGTCCTTACCAGCTCAAAAAAAATAGATAAAAACAGAAAATAAGATGAGAACAGGCAGATCCTAGCGTTAAATCCCTATAAACAATTTTATTAAGATCGTGTGGCTTATGCCTTAATGTGATGTTTGAGGAGGTTGGCTGTTAGAAGGGTCCTAGAATAAGTAATCTAAGGATGGTTTTAGGTATGTTTAGGTGCTCAAAAGTCTATGTTAGGTTCCGTACAGGCCTAGTGCTAAGGAGCAAGCTCCCCTCACTTCACGATTTCAGTGGTTAGCTGGTCTCGCTTAGCCAAAATATACTTTCCCTATAGTTTAGACTCTGCCAGAGAACAGAGTGGGCTTTCCCCTTGGTGGTGAAATCCAAGTAGGATTGTCGGGATGGGTAAGGTATCCGCTGGGTGATGAAATCCCAGTTGGGCCTTGTCTCAAGTGAGTTTGATGTTTAATTTAGTGCACGTGGTCTGGTTGTGTAGCATCAAGTGATCTACGATTTATTCAATATGCGATTTACTAATTACTAAGTGTGGACTAAGAAATGCAAGAAAGCAGAAAATGGAATGCAGTATATTTTAAAGCCCCAAATCGAAATGTTAAGTTGGAATGAAAACAAGTTTGAGAAAGGGTTGAAGGAAATGATTTTTTTTTACTAGTCTAGAAATGCAAGAAAAGAAAGAAAAAGTTCTTTTTATTCCTGCTTATGATGTCTTTAGAAAAGAAGAAAGAGGTGAAGAGGGAGAAACCTAATGCACCTAAATGAACAAAGAAGGAAATGAACCTAAGGAAGGCCCTAAGGGTCCCACCGGGCATGCTAAAATGTTTCTATGTAATTTCGCTTTCACATTCAAAGGAGAGAAAATGAGAAACTAAAAGGAATGGTCAAGGCTTGTATGTACCTGGATATAGTCTGCGCACCACAATCCAGATGTTGTGAGAACTCCTCTTTTGCTGTGGAGGAATGACACCTAAAAGAGATAGACACTAAAAACACGAAGAACGTTAGTTGATAGGAGGGTGGATTGCCAAGCAAAAGCTTGGTCTTAGAAGCTCTAAGGCTTCTTGGAGGATGACAATCCACTGTTTAAGACAGAATATGATAGAGACAGAAAAGAGAAATAATGAAAGATGTGAAAAGAAAGAACCAAAAAGCAAATGCGTACCTGATAAGCTGCAATCTGCTAAACACAGTCGCCAACGTCGGTGATATTGCCGGCGTCAGTTAGGGAAATCGCCGATGACGGTTAGACTACCGGTGTCAGTAGGGGAAGTGGACGAGGTCGGTCAGGGCAATTGGCCAGGGACGGGTTACAGGTCTAGTTTCTGGTCTGCAGAATGGATTTGGTCTCGTCTGAGGGTCTGAGGGTCTATGAGGGATTCAGAGGAAGTGTTGAGGATTTAAGGGACTGAGAATCTTGCCAGGAAAAGGGGTGAGAAACAGGAAAAAGGTCTTTCAGCCTTTTCGTAAAGCAATTTAGTCAGGTTGATTAGATAGGTCTTCAGATGGTCTGTAGGTCTCTGATAACTTATGCTGGGTTGATTGGACAGAGGGTGTTGCCGAAAGAGAGACTAAGGGAGTGTTAGAGGCAAAGAAAAAGGAATAAGGGGTGAGAGAAGGCTTTTCAGCCTCTCCGAGAAGAACAGGGAAGGTTGGGTCAAGGATGCTTGGAATAGACAGTAGACATAATAATAATATATTTGAAATGATATTAGAATGAAAACTGTACAAATACTTAGCTGTGATATAAATGGCAAAGGTGCAGAAGCTATGTTTCGGTTGTCGTTGGTGATGGAGATATCGTGCAATCCCTGTGCAGAATGTTTGATGCAAGACCGTAGTGCATAGAAAATGTTGCCAAGAATGTTGATCCCTATAAGAACACCAAGAAGCCCAGAACACTGAAAATAAAAAGCACGAGAACTTTGTTTCGCCGGAGGAAGATTTGAGAGACATGATTAGCTTCAGAGATTAGCCGATTTGTGATTGGGGTCGTCACAGGGTCAAAAAATTTGGTTAAGTATAACCGACATTGGTGATTCCGTCGGCGTCGACCGACATTTGACCGACGTCGGTGGGTGCAGAACGAGCAAAAAGAGCCACCAAGCCCGTTTTTCATCCGCCAAGTGCACTATCCATTGGAGAATGTCAAAGGTTGGGCTAAATACGCACGAGAGTTTGTTAGGCGGTTAGAGAGAAGTAAGAATAGGTCTTGGGTGAGTCATAGGATGGGAATTAGTCCAAGGCGAGGTGTCCTAGGCGAGGTGTCATGGGTGATGTGTCCAAGGAGGGGGGGTTAATTCAAAATAAGTTTATTATCTTAAATTAGTAATTGCATGCTTTAGGAATGGGTTAGGAATGGACCAAGGGGGAAGGTGACCAAGGGTTAGACACTATTTTGGTGTCTACAGTGAGGGTGGACTTCATTTGGTAGGCCAGCTTGACCTTTAAGCCAAGCGCTGAGTTAGGGAATGATGTCTTCATTGAGCATACATTTGTATAGTTCTTGAAAATCATCCCACACCACTAGAGGTTTGGTTTCCCTTTACACTACGACACATTATGTGACATCTTTATCCTTGAGGTATTGAATATCACCTTAGATCTCTTGCATAAGTGCCATTGTATCCTAAAGGACATCCTTTTGCTACAGTGCATTAGGGTACTTCCTTGCCCATCGTTATTCTCGATGTATCTTCTCGACTGCATTGGTTGACTAAGTGTGACCCCCACTACAAGTGGTGATATTTACTTGATACACTATGGGGATGGTTGGTCATGCACGCTATTGTGGTTTGTCTATACAAATCATGCTGACACCCTTTTCATTTTGTTCCTTAGTGATAACTACATATATATCAGGAACTATTCCAGTCGATGGTCCTTTTTACAAAATGCACGTGTTGGGTACTCTAGGCAATCCTTTTGATAGTGGTTTGGTGACCCACATTTGTAGAAAGTTCTTGCTGGAAACCAACCACCACCTCATCCTCATCCTCTCCCTCAACCATGATAACCACCATTGTCTTGATTATTAGCGATCAAGGTTTGACATATACTGCACGCTCAAGCTTCATGAATTTCATTGATCAATCAACAATAATTGGTATCATGAGTGTAGGCATCACAAATCTTACAATACTTAGACACTTTAGTGTTTGTATCCCTCTATATGATAGGGCAAGAATGAACATCGTGCTCTTCATGATAGATCTCACAAGTTTCTTTTAGTATTGCATGAATGTTCTTGCATATGCAGTTACTTCTTGTATGCCCTTCAGTTTCACAGTCGATACACCAGAGACCACTACGTGTCTCATGTGCATTATTTTCCATAAAATTTTCAAGTTAAGATGCCATGGATGCTATTTATGACTCCATAAAGGGACTGATCCCAGTATCCATACTTCTAACTACTTCAACATGGAGGGTAGCTTTCAGAGCCTCACATGCACTAGTGAAGGTTTTTTATGACAAGGTCTGATATAAAGGTAACAATAGTCCTCCCACAAATCATTATGCATGCTAAGCAAGTTTGATTTCAAATGATAACTTAGAAAGCAATGTTTTGAACCATGCATCATATTCATGTACGCTCTCTATAAGTCCTTGATTTATGTCTTTCAACATTGCTATACTTTTTTGCTCAAACTCAGGAATATCAAATTTCTGCAAGAAGGTTACTTTGAGTTGGTCATAGTCGACCACTGCTTGTTGAAGGTAAAATTTATGATACCATTTATGCATGTGATCTAAAAGTGTGGTTGTAAACTACATTTCCTTTCACTCAAAAGATGTGATCCCATGTGCTCTCCAAATTAATTCACACTTGTGGATATGTTCAGCTACATTCTCTACCCCATGGTATTTAAGCAAATGCAAGGTCATCTCATAATAGACCATTGTAGGTTGAGAAACTAGTTGCTAAGAAGATCTAGCTCTAGTTCCAAGAAGGGGTCTGCTTCCTCCTAATCCTCCTCTAGTGCCTCTAGTAGCAGTACCTATAGGAAGGGGCATGGTAGAGGGTTAATTTCCCAGGCTTGGGCCTGTACTCTAGCCTTGAGGGCCAATTCCACCAGGCATCCCAAATTGTGCCATACAATCCCTTTGAAGAGGGAAAGATAATGTAAGTTCTGGATAATTGCCTAATGGCCTAATTTCAATCTCCCTTACGTGTTTATTTTTTGATTATGTGTTGTCCATATCCTAATTTTGTATATGTATTCTATCGAACTCAAAGGCATGAACACGTACTATGGTGGGGAAGCTTGGGTGATTCATACTTGGTTTTTCATCACTTGCAGTCTAGCTCATTTCTTCAAAAGATAAAAGTGGCAAAGGATGTGGTTCAAAAGTGATGGGCTCCTCGTACGTGTTCGCCACCCTATGGCTCTTTACAACACTCAAGGTTTCTCAATCTCTTCCTGCATTGTTAACTCCTATAATCCTCTATCGAGCTTCATCATACTTCTATTTCTATAACGCTCACTATCTTATTACCATGTTGAACCCACATTCTTCAATCAACCCCTAGTCTCCCCTTCCAAATGTATGGCTCATGCACAGGAGATTTTAGCCTTCCATTGGGTAGAGTCTCCAAACCAAGGTCAACAATAGCTTCTTAACTTCTAAGGCAAATGATGAAAGATATCATCCCCGTGACTCTCATATAAATTGGAACTTTGCTTCCTCAAGACATGAATATGTGGTCACCACATATTCCAAAATGTAACTATTCCAAATACCTCTCCACCAATAGTTAACCACTCACATCCAAGAAACGCCCAGTCGTACTAAACTCCTCTGCCATTCAAGTTCCATGATTAACTTCGTCCAATATTTTAGGATCATCCTTGAGCATATGTTAAGATCCAATTATGCAAGAGAACTAGGACCTCAGAAAATAAAGTCTCATACAAAGAACTATAGAGATTTTGCTCTATCCAATATCATGTAGAAACTCCTGGTTCAAGATATGGAACCACAAGTTATCTTTGACACTGGTAACCCATTCTTCAATATTCTCTAATGTAATGCTCTCAAACATTTCCCATAATTGTGTTCTAATTGATTTAGGTCTTGATAATGAAATAAAAATGTTGGGTTTCTTATAGTTAATTCCACAATGGTGCTAAAGCTTTCTCCCAACAGGCTAACGCGTTGGCCCTATCACGCGAGAGGTAAGTCTCATGCGCTCACTTGAAGTGTATAGGGAAAGATCGGTTCTCAAAGGATTTAAAGCATGATGTTATAAATTTGTTCATCTCTTGTAACACAAATCTTAAATTATTCAATACCATAGATATAACATTAATATCTTTATTGTTCCAGACTTAGCTTCTACGATAACTAGGATCACCATTACTATTCAACAGTAGCGATAAGATGAAAAGATACCCGTGACTTTGAAATAAATCATATTCATTATTCAACACTTAAAATGTTCATAAATCATCACATGTTATTACAAATACCAACTATTCATTGTTTGCTTAATAGATTATAATACATAATGTTGTATCTCCTCCAAAGGTCCACCACCCACAAATGTTTACAATAGGGGCTTTTATAATTGTTTTGCCCTATCCAACAGGCTTAGAGTCATGGCTCTTATAACTAATTATTCCTATAGAATTGAGCCTCTGTGCCCTTAGAAGCTTGCTCTATATTATGTTCTAGCGGTCAAGTATTTCATTCCTCATGGGTTGGTACGTGATCTTCGATCAGTGGGGTCAAAGTGTTCTACTCGAGTTATTCTTCTAACTGCTCCAGGATTCTTCGTGCTTTGCTTCCCTCATGCTCTCCTAGTCTTTTGCTTCTTGTTTTGAGTCCTTTGTGACACATTTTTCCTTAACTAGGTCCTCTCACACTGGGTCTCCTGCACTGTTGTCCTTTTGTGCTTGGCAAGTTTTGCACCATAATACTCTTGTGTGCCATGGTCTTCTTGTGTCATGATGGCACTTATGTTAAAATGGACAATGGTCTTTCTGTGTCACATGACAAAAATGGAACAATACTTTGTACAAAATTTAGGGATCAACACACCATGAAATACACATAGGGGACCCAAGTCTTGTTTACATAGGTGGTTGAGGGGGCTCTTAAGGCTTGGTTCAATAGGGTCATGATCACCCTGATGTCCTCCTTGAACTGAACTATTAGGATCTTACCCTAAAATTCTTTAAAGACATGGGTTCCTTGGTGTAACTAGGGTCTAAAGATGGTGTCCAGATTATGCTTGGAGGTTCACTCCTTAATTTTGGACAAGTCTACATGGGGAATTAGGAGCTTATAATGTTTTTTGAAGGCCACAAGGGAAATATAGGCTATCTTCTTAGAAATTCCCTCATGGATGATCCATTTGCTATCTATCCTACAATCAACAAAGACAAAAGCAAAGATATCTATATAATGAAGTATCTCAGACTGGGCGACAACATGATGGTCGATCATCTAGACTACAACTAGGTCATAGTATTTCCTGCTCACTGTGGCAATTCTCTGCTCCTCGTTGATGATGGGTTTTAGCTCCTTTATGGTGAAAAAGAGTTCAGACCAATTCTTGATGTCTGGGAAATTTAGGGCCACAACATCTAATTTAGTGTCCTTGAAGGTCCTACCTTTATTATCTATTGATAGGTAGAGTTTTGTCTCCTCTTTCAACTATTGTATGTGGAATACCATCGTTTTAACTTCTACAAATTGATCTCCTTGAATATAAAATGATCTCTATGAAATCTCTTTTATGCTCAAAAAACACAATCAGGTTTCTTTTGGATCGAATTATAACCAATTGAGTTTACTTGGGTCACTTTTATTCAAGGTTTAGGTTTTAGAATTTTAATGGCAGGATACATCCAGACTCTAGATTATACGTGCCTTGGAATTGATTTGGACATTTGCCTTTATAATTTTGCATTTCTGAGCCCATAAGATCTCTTATTTTGTTGTTCTCTGCTTGTGTGATGCTTATGTGGCAATGATCTAGACATTTCATGACATTTTTCATAAATGCCTTTTGAGCACTAGCCATTGGCATTTAAAATGCCTTCTTTTATTTCATTCCATTGAATGAGGATCCTACAAGTGATCACAAACCGTTAATCATGATTTGGGTCTTTATTTGTGATTGGCTCCTTTTTATACCAAGCCTTGTGGTTGTGTTACTTGGCGTATTCACATGCCTTCATGTGTTTCGTATCCTACGTCAATCATTTATTGAATAAGAATCGTCCATGCAGTGAGCTTGTGGGATTTTGAAAAGTCATGGGTGCTTTTGTGCCATTGGATCATGAAGCATGAACCTTTGGATCATCTGTCAGCCCTGCTTCGAATGTGCTTTATCCATGTGTCAAGCTCATAGGCTCTCGAGACTTCATTAAAAATTCCATGGGGTTTTTGTGTCATTGAATCATTTTTATGCGATTTAGTGCAAGCTGTTGATCTGAAAAGATACCCAAGCTTTAAGTCAGTGTATTATTGATGTGGGACTTAGGCTTAAATTCCTTAGG
The DNA here is from genome assembly GCA_037957365.1 of Torreya grandis. Classification (NCBI taxonomy): domain Eukaryota; kingdom Viridiplantae; phylum Streptophyta; class Pinopsida; order Cupressales; family Taxaceae; genus Torreya; species Torreya grandis. The sequence goes on from JARHVA010002479.1 coordinate 1,735,906, forward strand.
CTAAGATTTATTTCATGTTTATTAAACACAAAATAAACTTTAGGCTATAAAATTTATACCTAAGTTTTTTGAATTCACACAAAGAGGACTATGGCTAAATTTTTTTAGGCCAAAGTTTATGATGTGTATAATAAACACAATGTATACTTTGGGCTAAAATACTTATACCAAGCTTATAAAATATGCTCAAAGTGGGGTCAAAATGATATAATGGTCTAACATTAAATAGAGTTTTATTGCATTAATAAACACATAAAAAACCTTGGTTAGAAGCATTTGATCTAAGTTCTACGTAACAAAATATCTTTTAAAATAAGACTTAGTATAAGTCTATAGTTTAAGGTTCATGATATTTGAATAAAATGCAATGGGGACCTTAAAGTATAGACTTAGGCTAAGTTTATTTTGAATATATTTAGACCATAAGACCATTTTCATATTTGTAGATTGATGATTTCTAGGGTTTGAGCATCTTTCGAGGGCTTCCATTAGTCTATATCGTAATTCACGAGCTTTCTAGTAACCTTTTGGAGTGTATTTTGACCCTGAGCAAAATATTTCTCTAGCTTAAATTTTATGGTCTTGTAGACATCAAATACGTCTTTGAAGATGTTTAATGATGGTTGTGCAAACGTCAATTTTAAGCTAGTGAAAAATTTTAATGGGCTTAAAGTTGATAGTCATGCGGTCGTCAAGTACGTCCTCATGGATGTAAAATGATGATCACACGAACATCAATTTTAAGTTTGTTAAATTCTTATGACCCAATGCAAGAGTGCCACTTAACACCTCCATGGGGCTTCCTAGAATCTTGGACTTAATTCACTTCATTGGATGAGGATCCATGATGAAGCAAGAGTCGTAGGATCATAATCTGGGAGTGAGCTCACGATTGGTTATTTTTGTTAGGTGGGTCCCATTTGCTTTCAATTCTTGAATGTAAGGATGTCACATGTCGATCCTATAGGCCTCCCATAATATTTTGACTTTTCAACTGTGCTTCGCTATGTTTGATCAAGTCTTCGTGACAAAGTGAGAACCATTAGATACAGGCTAAGGGCATAGCTTTGTTGGGGCCTTTGCACCATTGGATCCTCTTCTCGTGATGAAGCATGAATTGTTAGATCTTCTAAGATGCATGTTGTTTAAGTCAAAGTTTGAGCCCTTTTTCGCTCTATTAGATCAAATACCATGATAAAGCAAGGGTTGTTGGATCCTACAAGATGCAAGGAATTTAAGTTAGGACCGTGGTAGAATAAAAGATTTAAGCTAAGGTGTTAAAACTAAGGTTTTACTCGTATTAATAAATACGTCAGGGCCTTAGGTTTAAACCTTAGGCTAAGGTATAAATCAAAGGGGCTAAGCTAGGATAATTAAAAGGACTATGCAAAATGAATATTAGTTAGGCATGCAAGGAACTTAAAAGGGGAAAATAATAAAGGGGACTGAGCATTTTAGACCAAGCTTTAATTGTGTTAAAAAACATGACTAGGCTTAAAACATGAATTTTATACTTAGATCCAAAATGAATTTTTAAAAGGTTCCTGCCAATTTAGTTCCCGCCAATATTCAAATTTGAACCAAAATTTTTGCCAGGGTTTTGAAACATATTTTTTTTGGGAAAAAACACCATAGAACCTGCAACTAAAAGCCATTAAGACAATTTATTAGGAATGTTAGACAAGATTAAAGCAAAACATAACTAAGTAAGCTTACTTTTGATAAAGTGGATGATCTTTAAATTCTACAAATGATCCTATCATGCCATATTTTCATGCTTAATCTCCAGGGTTTCTCTAGGGTCCCAATTTTCAAAAAATGGAGGTATGTTGGCCTCAACAAATGGTGACTCATGGGGGAAATATAGCAATATGCTAGAACTTAGAGACTCTGATTTAGATAAATAATTAGGTCATCCACTCCACTTGATCCATATCATTATCTCGATCAGATGATGGTTGAAACAAACTTTGCACTTACAGAATTAGGGTCAAATATCAAGATATAGCCACATTGTGTGTGTGCTTTGATTCCACATACTATTTGTTATGGGGTTCAAGAAACAACTTCTAGGTTTCATGTCCTTAATCACTAACACTAACTTATAACATGTTTAGATATTCATTAAGAACCATGCTTTTAGCTCAAGGAAGGCTTGGGCATTGCTCTGTTGTTAGCTAGACATCTATAGCCCCAATAGAGATGCCTTTGGCTCTACTCAAGGCCTTGCTCCATTACCAACTAGGCATCCATAGCCCTGATAGAGATTACCAGAATCACCTATGTTTATAAAGCTTTTGATTTTACATTGAATTATTCTTTTTTATATTTTCTTTAGATCTTTATGCTTTCATCAAGGTTGGGAACCAGAATAGCCAAGTTTCAAAATTTGGTCAAGTGTTTGATTTTCCAATAATCACCTATGGTTACAAATATTATCCCAGGAAAGGATGTTGATTAAGTGCAAGTATGACTATCCCTTAACAGTTTGAGCTCTCACCCTATAAGTGCAAGTCTTCTTGAAACCAGTTTGAGGTCAAGACAATGCTTAAGTTATTATGGAATGATTGGCTTATTCTATTGGTCTTTACCAATTTATTCAAATTACAATATTAGAATTACATCTCAAAACCATAGCCATCATATGTATGAGGTACACATCCACATTTCTAAATTTTGGGCATTTACAAGAAAACTGCCTAACTTTGAGCTTAAAACTATCCCGAAAGGACTTATTAGAATCAAGGACCAAGGCAACCAAAACAAACACACCACTAAAAGTAGGAAAGAAAGAAAGCAAAGGAAAACTAATAAATATATACATGCTTATATGCAAACAAATGGCAGGAAGGAAAGAACTTGAAAGAAACTAGCTAGCTTACCTACACTAAATCTAACCATCTTACAATTTACTCCATAAAGACCTCAGGAGGAACAATAGAAAAGTAGTGCTTGAGGTACTGCCCATTAGTGGACAATGTGAATGCTAATCCTTGTAGATCTTTGAGCTTGAAGGTGTTGTTCCCTAGTATTTATGCAATCTTATAGAGGCTAATCCACAAAGGTGTGAATTTTCCATGTTTGTCTTTAGGCTCAGATGTTTTGTCCCAAAGGAGAACCAGATCCCCTTGTCTAAACACCCTAATATTTGATCTCTTATCAAACCATCTTTTGACTGTGGTCTAATGTCTACTAAAATTAGCAAAGGTTTTCTTCTTTGCATCTTCTATTTGAATTATGTCTAATAATCTTGAGTTTGCTAACTCTTGACCCTCTTCCATATATTCCTACATGAATTTGTACATGGGAAACTTAAGAGTGATAGGAAAGATGGGTTCCTAGCCATACACCAATAAAAAATGTGATGCCTTCAATGATTATTTAATCCTGATCCTATCTACCCATAATGCATACTTGAGCAACTTGTGTCAAGTCCTAGGTTTGTCTTCAGCATATTTCTTGATTGCTTTCATCAATTTCTTATTGATAAACTCAAAAAATCCATTCCCTTGGAGATAATGGTTAGATTAAAACTTCAGATAGATACCATTATCATAAGCCCATTCAATCATCTCTATGGATGAAAATGTAGACCCATTTTCACACACTAGAGAGATTGGAGTTCCAAATCTAATACAAATGTTCTCCTCCATGAAGTTGATCACTTCCTTTGTTCTGCATTATTTAGTGGCTATAGATTTAACCCACCTTGTATAGTAATTTATGGCAGTCAAGATGAATTTTTGACCTTCAAATGAATTTGGGTTGATCACTCCTATAAATTCCAACCCCCATTGTGCAAATGGTTTGTCAACCACGACTGATTGTAGAGGCATTGTTGCCTTAGGCTCCTTGGTACTAAAAATATGGAAAGACTGGCATTATCTCACATGCTTATGAGCATCCTTGAATATAGTTGACCAATAGTAGCTAGTTCTAAGAATATTATGTGCAATATTCTTCCTTGATGGGTGTCCATTGCCAAACTTCTCATGAAAGGTACTCATGATTTGAGCAACTTCCTCTTTTGAAACACACTTTAGGTAGACTCCTTCAAAGTTTTTTCTATATAAGACTCCATTTTTAATCAAATAATGAGAAGATTTGAGCCTTAGAGCCCTATTTTTCTCCCTTGTCAATTTTTTAGGATAGGTACCAATAATTAGCAAATAAATAATAGAATCATATCACTCATTAGCTTGAAAGTTCTACTGGTCAACTTTCATAATACTTAGCTTAGGGCTAGTATTAGTATTCATTTGGATCAACCTTGGCACCTTACCAGTTTGTTATTTTTATTTATATGTCATACTCCTACAAAATTGACATCCACTTACCTCTGCATTCTCCAAGCTCATTCTAGATTAACATAAGCTTTATGGTAGGGTCAGGTAGAATAACATGCACCTTATTTCTAAGGATGCAATGCTTGAACGTTTTTATTGCTTTTACTAATGCATATACCTTATTATCAATCAATGAATATTTTAACTCGACATTCTTAAAAGTAGTGCTCATAAAAGCTATTGGGTTGTCACACCCTTCAACTTTTTGAGTCAATACAATAGCCATGGTATGATCAGAGACAAATGAATAGAGTTAGAAGTCCTTTGAAAAGTCAGGACTTATCAAGATTGGAGCCTAGATAATGACCTCCTTAATGTCATTGAATGCCTTTCTAGACTCTTCATTCCATGATACCTTGGCATCCTTCTTCAACATGTCATTTAGTGGCTTGACAATCTCTGCAAATCTGGAAATAAATTTCCTTACAAAGTTTATTTTACCAAAAAATGACTTTAGCTCTTTCCTATTATTTGGGGACTCTATTTTGGATATAGCCTCTGCCCTTTTAGGATCTATAGAGATCCCATCCTTGGTTATAACATGCCCCAACATTTTACCTTAAATAACAAAAAAAAAAAAATTCTTAAGGTTTAAAAAAATCCCATACCTTTTGCATCTTTCAAACACTTGTTGTAAATGCATGAAGTGATCTTCACTATTTTTAGAAAAAAATGTTAGATCATCCATATGAATAATGATGCATTTACCTATCGGGCCTTGGAAGGCATGGTCCATGGCTCTTTAAAAAGTAGCTCCTGCATTAATTAGCCCAAAGGGAATCCTCTTGTAAGAAAAAGTTTCCCACTTGGTGGTGAACATTGTTTGCATTTTGTCTTCTTTGTCAACCAATACCTGGTTATAACCTGAAAAGCCATCCAAAAAAAACATCGTAGATGAATCTAAAACAAATTAAATAACTTAGTCAAGAGAAGGGAGGATAATTATCTTTCTCAGATGCTTTATTTAAATTCCTAAAATTAATATAGAGCCTAATCTCACCATTTTTCTTCTTGATTGGTACCAAATTAGCCACCCATGTAGAATGCTTGACAGGGAAGACTATCCTAGAATATAGTAGTCTCTTAACCTCTTAAAAAATCATTGGATCTAATATAGGGTTTATGAGCCTCTGCTTCTGCCTGAATGATTTACCATTTTCTTTAAGAGGGTTGGTGTGAGTGATGACTTTTGGATCAAAGATATTTAAGTCATCATAAGACCATGCTATGACATCCCTATATTGGGTGAATGGCTCTTTAACTTTCTTGTTCTCAATGTTTGTACAGGCTTTTCCAATGTTTACTAGTTGGGGTTGATCTTGAAGGCCAAGATCAACAACATTATAGTCCTTCCCACTCACCTTGGGAATCTTGGAAACCTCAGCTAGTTTGTCCTGATCAAACAGTCTTTCTAAAGCAATTATCCCCTTAGGGATCTTGTTATCATTCAATTGAATGACTTTACCGTCAAACTTATCCTCCTTAGATGCATTTTCATTAGTCTCATCAATAATATGAGTATCAAATGCTCCAGAATTGGTCATGAAATCCAATATCTACTGATCATCATTGAAAACTTGAAAATGGTTAACATTATTAGGTACTGAAGGACAAGGAATTAGCTCAATGCTAAAATTGGGGGAATCCTAGTTGGGCATGAGGTTGGCTGCAACAAATGCTAACTCATTAGTAGATTGGTTTTCTTCTCTTGGGATAGAGGTAATGCTAAAAGCATCAAAAGACTTAATCAAATCCCAAACCCTAAACTTATATCTCTTAAGATACGAGAGCTTGAACTGGTATTTGCTTCTTACTTGGTTGACCATTAGTTTTGAATCCCCATAAACTAGTAGTTCTTTGGCCTTAATTTTTATAGCAAATTGTAAACCTATAATAAGAGCTTTATATTTAGCAAGATTGTTAGTACAAGGGAATTGGAGTATATAGGAAGCATGGTATTTCTTACCAATAGGGTCAATAAGGATAATGTCTACTCTAGATCCAGCTTTGCACTTAACACTGTCAAAATGTAATTTCCATAGTCCAGGAACAACATGAGCATTCTTGGGATCACATACCTTATCAGTCTCTATGGTGAAAACCCCTAAGTCTGAGTCAATTATGTTGACCCTCTCTTTGACAATATTGTATTCAGTTATCATGTGTTTCATCCTTGGTTCTCTCTCAACCCTGATTTGATTAAGAACTCCCTTCCAAGGTAGCCACAAATATGATCAATCTGTGGGCATGTATCCATTTAGGGCCTTGGTCCACTCCCTGCTCAACAAGATTCTATAAACATCAAGTATATCAACAACTTGAATATCAATAAATTATTTTACTCTAGTTTTAGAAGCTAGTTGCATGTGCACATTTAAAAGTTCCCAATAACTTTAACTCTAGATTTATCTAATTAGGTGACAACCCTATCAGATTTTATAGGTGTTAAACCAAGTTGTTTGCATATACCTATTGGCATGGTGTTTGTAGATGCACCTAAATCCAGTAAGTAATTATGTAAGTTCTTACCAAACATCTTGACAGTGAGCAATAAAGGTGGAGACTCAACATTGGCTTTCTGCACAGTCAGCCTTGGGTGGCTTGTTGGACTTATTTGGTAGAGATTTCAATAAGAGGTCCCTTTTCTCTGTAGTCTATGTAAGTTCATGCAATGTAATATTAGTTTTTATCTTTTTCATATCCTCAAAAATATTATATCTAGTTTTACTAGAAGAAGTAAGGATTTCAACATTAGGTTTAGAGGTACTCCCTTTAGGTGGCTCAGGATTGTTGCTTGAAGAAGTGTTTGGAGGAATTCCAAAATTGTTTGGAGGCATTGAGGTAGTCAAAGTCTACCTCTGTTCTCTATTCCTCAAGGGATAGGTCTTCTTTAAGAATTGTTGAAAGGCTTGTATCTCCTCAGAGATCTCATCAGGTTCATTCTCTTCTTGAAAAGGGAAATCAAAAGTGTCCACTAGGAAGGCTTGATCAAATGACTTGGATCCAAAAGCACTTGCACCACTTTCTTTGTTAGGGACCACTTCAAATGTATCCAACTCCTCTTGTAAATATTCAAAAGCTTTTCAAAACTCAATACAGTCAATTTCACCATGCTTGGTTGTGCAATGTACTCTACAATAATCAGGTAATGTAATATCAATAAGGTTAATGTCCATGGTCTTCTTTTTAAAAGATGGCTCATTATTCTTATTATTATGGAAACTATCATTTTGAAACCTATTATACCTTTGAAATGAGAAGTTCCTACTAGAGCTTTTAGCAGTATTTCCAACTTGATTTTGTAGTCGAAGAAAATCAGTGCTCAACTTTTGGACCATTTTAAAGATAGATTCATTCTCATTTTTAGGGGTTTAAAAATTATGTACCTAGTTATTGTTAGCAAATGGTATTAGAGCCCTTTGATCATTTTTATTGAATCCATTAATATGATGATTTAAGAATCCTAAGTTCTAATTTGGAGCAACATGACTCAATGGCAATTGATTTAAGTTTGTGAGTTGAAATAAGGATGGGATATTTTGGTTGTTGTTGGGGAATAAGTTCAACATGGGCATTTGTGGGTTGACGTTTGGAATAGAATAAGCCATTTGTCCCTGAGATTGCATCTGATCATTGATGGTGACCACCTCAGAATAGGCTCATGCTAATGAAGATATAGTTGGCATGGATCTCTTCAAGAATACAGAGGTCATGAGATCTACTACATGCTTGTAGATTTTTAAAGCTAAGACATCATTAGGCTTATAGGGTTTTATGGTCCTACTATACATTTTATAAAATATAACATTCAAGGACCGAATAGGCTCATTTGCATCTCTTTTAATGGTGGTGAACTGATGGTACATAACATAAAGATTGACAATCTTACCAAATTGATCTATAAAAACATTGGTGAAACCATCCCAACTCATGATATAATTATGAGGCAAGTTTAAAAACCATTCATAAGCAACATATTTAAAGGTCAAGGGGAATAACCTATAAGCTACATCCTCATGCACAACATTTAATAGTCTTAAGGCATATTTAAAAGACTTAATGTGTTTTTCAATAGTTACTATATTTATTGGACTAAATGTAGGCAAATACTTCTCAGGGTTACATGGGAGATTATGTACCACACCTGGCACATTAATTGAATACTCTCCCAACCAATCCATACTTAGATAAAATTTAAAGGCAAAGGTACATAGGAGAGGTGAAGTTGGAAAAGATTTGAATCTTTTATGCCTACCTTTGTCACGCCTAGCCTTTCAATGAACCTCAAGTTCAAGCAAAGGTACCCTTGTCTCTGAGTGTGATTTGGTTCAAATCTTTGGCAAATCCAGCTTGAAAATTGAAGATCATGTTTGAAATATGATGTATCAAGATAATATTTATAAGGAGCAAGGATTAAACCTATACATTAAGCTCATTTTGTAAATATTGCATAAAAAATAGTAAAAGATGTTGATCTTTGCCTAGAATAGCTCAAAGATATATCCAATTATGTTAATATGATCTATCTTTATAAGTTTAAGCTCAAATGAACCCAAATATATGAAATATATGTCAATCCTTGATCAAAACAAGCCATCCTAACCTCAAATACTACATATTTTCAAAGCTTAAGCTAAATTTACCAAAAACAAGCATCAAATCTTAAAGAACTTTGGCCTTTGCCTGAAGAAGTGCAAAGATATGTCACAAACCACAAAGATCAATGATATTTATAATTATAAGCAAAGGATTTACTCAAAACACAAAGATACACTAATCTTAGATCAAAACATACTAAGATCAATAAAGATTTAAAGAATTCATGAAGGCCTCCTTCTAACACTAGCATAAATGCTTGTTGATGTCTCTAAATGCACCATAGAGTTTCTTAGTATTCAGAGAAAACTTCTCATTTTAGAATTACAATAATTTAGAGCATGAGTAGTAGGTCGTGGCAACTTGATGTTACCTATGGTGAAATAGCAACAGAGATATGTATAAGCGCTCCACAAATTTATAATGAGTGATGGTTGGGAGCCATCATGGTCTATTCCTTGTGAATTGTAGAAGATCTATGTTAACTCAGTGAATTATGATCTAAACCTTAAGCCACAAATTAATCTAGATGTGTATTTATAGTGAAGCTAAAACTAAAGTGATATGGTGTAAAAAAGGAGCAAAGAGAAGGGTAAGGAAGAAAAGAAAATGAGTGATTGCTTATCTTAATTTCATATATCATGACAAAGTATCAATTGTAACTGAGTATGCATCCAAGCCAATATATAATTTAAAATAGCCTAAGCTTAGATTTCACTATATATCAGGAAAACTTCAAAGGATAATGTAAAAAATCACAAGTAAGAACCAGGTTTACTTTTAACGATTTACTACTATAATCAATTAACATTAACACATCTGAATACAAAGAAAAATGAATTAAAGCAAATCTGAGATCCTTTAACTAATATAGCATATGCACAAATTAAAAATCCTATGATTAGAAAATACAACCCATAATTGAAAGAAGCTATTCAAAGTCAAGATATAAAACTAGCAATTGAGAGAAAAGCTATGTTAGCAATTGACATATCAAACATAGACAATCTTTGTAGAATTATTTGATTATATTAATTGCTTCAAGTATATAAAATTTGCTCAAAACTCCCTCTCCCTTTACAAGATGGTGATACATGCCTTTTATAGAAAGGTTAGGTAGTATATCGATCAATTACCATATACATGTGTATAAAAGATCATGGCTTCCTTTATGCTCCTTGCCTCTGTAATCTTATCTTCGATTGTGAAGATAATGTCCAAGATTATTTTATTGTCCCTCCTAGACTAGCCTTGTCTCTTGTTCGTAACTTATTGCATTACCAAAGTGACCCTGTACTTGTATTCAACTGCATCAATGATCCCAAGGGAAGTGGTCTTGGGAGGATTTACCAACATAGTTCCTAGAGATGCTCAATTTTAATGATCGATCCTTTATCATCCATCAGAGCCTATTTAAATTCTTTGTCCAAGCACTTATACCTTGGACCTTTTCCACTATTACTCCTAATATGGTGCTCAAATGAGCTAAACTGATAGTTTTGAACTTAAGAATCTTTTTCCTCATCAAAATGTTAATGAGATCCCTTACTTGGGTCTTTGCTTTTTTCCAATATGTTATTAACACCCTAGCTACTTCACATTGTTGTCTTAGGGCATCCTACCTTAGCTTTATTGAACTAAAATAATTAAACATCTTCCCAAAGAATTGGTTTCTAGGTTTTCTTTTTCTCTTTCCAAATTTTGGATTCTCTATTTCGTCCCTTAGATCCCAGCCTTAGTTTGAACTGATTGAGCCTCAATTAAGCTTTCAACATCTTCCTCATGAATAAGATGTTCTCTTGGTTGCTACCCTTCAACTAGGGTTAGGCCTACAAAAGGTTCCACCTTTTGAAAGGTGAACTCCTCAGTTCCCACCTTTTCTTCTTGGTGGTGGCTCTTTCCAATCTAGCTATCTCTAGATTAAACTACATGGTGGTGGATAACCCTGTGAATATTAGAGGCTTTGGGACCTCTACACCTATGTTGTTTGATGCTCTTAGAACATCCATTTTCTTGATTTTTGGTCCTAGAGTGAATACAATTCTTCTTTCCTCCTCTTCCTTTATTATATCCTTAATCCATGGCTTAATGCCATTATGTACTTCGATGCCACCAACTTTTGTCAGTGCCCATGAGTGGGAGAAAGAGGGGATCTTATACAATTTTCCATAGATAAACCAATCAAGGATGATTGGTCCATGGATAAGGAATTCATCATTGAATAGATTGACCTCACTAGTGGGGTGAGTGAGGGTCAATCTTGGCTTCTTTCTTAGGCCAACAAAGACTAATGCCAGTTCTACTTTCCTCTTCTCTGGGGGTGCGACAAAGATTATGTCAAGAGCAAGTTCCTTCCCTTTCTCTTCCTTAGGCTCCTCTAATTAGACTTGGGCTTCTTCAATATGTCCTTCTTCATCATTGTCATATGCCTTTGTAATTTCCTTGAGGGCACTCTTAAGTGTCTCATCTAGTCCCAGGGTAATCTTGTCCAAATACTCAATTGGGGAAGGTGGCCTTTGTGGCAAGGCTAAGGATGAGGGGCCCTCTCTAGGTGTCTCTTCTAGCTTCTCCTTTCCATGCCCTTATTCAATTTATTTTTGAGGCTATGTCTGCTCCATTTAAGGTTGTTCCTAGGATGTCCTAGATGGTCCAGGTAGCAAGTGATATTGGAGAGGATGCATCTGCTATGCCTCTCCTACTAGCTTATCATCTTTTGTCAATCTATGCTCTAGCTTGATGTTTTGCCCTTTGATTCTAGCTAGCACTTCTTCATAGTTCTTGGCCTTAATGTAGATGTTGTCATAAACATCGATATGATGCATATACTTAGGTTTGTACATCTTCTTCTCCTATAAAAGGTTACTATGTTCTTGGGGTCCCACATTTTGAGTTCATCAACTTGAAACCCAAATGAGTCCTTATGCTTGGACATGGTTTTAACTTGCTTCCAATATTGCAGCATAGTTATTTCAATAATCAGAGGGAAGGGATGGAGAAGGCCCTTCCTCTTGTCTTTAAAAATTCCATCAAGTCTATTGATGAGTTTGGAAGCAATTTCTTGCTCAACCAGCTTACTCGATACATACACAGGCAATCTATATGGTGAGGACATGATTCCCTCAATCCTGATAACTATGCAGTCTAGATAGAACCATATGTCACCCATCATCTCTAAATATTTCTTGATTAGTGGATGAATTCTAGGCATGTGAACACTTGTAATAGCCTCCACTATGGCTGGGTATACACAATCACATATAAAATGCATGTGGTTCTTATACTTAAAGATGTGTAATTTGGAGTAATGGTGGGAAATGGTAGTTTGACCCTTAGGAGACTAATTCTTAATGCCAGGGAAACTGATGGAGGCAAGAAGGGCATCCAATAAATATGACATCATTTAGAATTATTTATTTCTTTTATGTTTGATGGCAATGAACTACCTGGTTAAGAGGACACTGATCAAGTCTCCAATTAGAAGGGCGAGCTTTTCTTCCACCATGAAATACACATAGGGGACCCAAGTCTTATTTACATAGGTGGTTGAGGGGGCTCCTAAGGCTCGATTCAATAGGGTCATGGTCATCCTGATGCCCTACCTAAACTAAACTATTGTGATCTTACCCTCAATGTCTTTGAAGACATTGGTTATTTGGTGTAACTAGGGTCTAAAGACGGTGTCCATGTCATACTTGGAGGTCCACTCCTTGATTTTGGACAAGTCTACACAGGGAAATGGGAGTTTATAGTATTTTTCAAAGGCCATAGGGGAAATATAAGATATCTTCTTAGAACTTCCCTCACATATGATCTATTCGCTATCTATCCTATAATCAATAATGATGCAAGGATATTTATGCAATGAAGTACCTCAGGCTTGGTGGTAGCATGATGAAGGCCAATCATTTAGACTGCGACCATATCATAGTATTTCCTGTTCATCATGGAAATTCTCTACTCCTCCTTGGTGATGGGTTTTAACTCTTCTATGACAAAGAAGAGTTCAGACCAATTCTTGATGCTTAGGGAATTTAGGGCCGCAACATCTAATTTAGTGTCCTTGAAGGTCCTACCTTCATTATCTATTGACAGGTAGAGTTCTATCCCCTCTTTCAACTATTGGCTATGGGTTGCCATAGTTTCTACTTCTACAAATTGATCTCCTTAGATAGCAAATGATCTCTGTGAAAGCTTTTTTATGCTAAAAAAACACAATCAGGCTTCCTTTGGATCGAATTATAACCAATTGAGTTTGTTTAGGTTGCTTTTATGTAGGGTTCAAGGTTTTAGAGCTTTAATGGTAGGATACATATAGACTCTAGCTTATACATGCCTTGGATTTGATTTGGACCTTTGCCTTTATACTTTTGCATTTTTGAACCCACAAGATCTCTTATTTTGTATTTTTCTGCTTGTGTAGTGCTTCTGTGGCAATGATCTAGAATTTTTGTGACATTTTTCATAAATGCCTTTTGAGCACTAGTTGTTGGCATTTAAAATGCCTTCTTTTATTTCACTTAATTGGATGAGGATTTTATGAGTGATTGCATACTGTTAATCATGATTTTGGTCTTTATTTGTGATTGGATCCTTTCTATACCAAGCCTCGTGGTTGTGTTACTTGGCATCTTCACGTGCCTTCTTATGTTACGTATCCTACATCAGTCATTTGTTGAACAAGCATTGGCCACGTAGTGAGTTTACAGGCTTTTAAAAAGTCATGGGCACTTTTGCGTCATTAGATCGTGAAACGTGAAACTTTAGATCATCTATCAGCCATGTTTCAAATGTGCTTTCACCATGCATTAAGCCAGTAGGCTCTCAAGACTTCATTGAAAAGTCTATAGGGTCTTTATGTCATTGGATCATCCTCCCATGATGTAATACGAGCCATTGATCTGAAAAGATGCCCAAGCTTTAAGTCAATGTATTATTAAGGTGGGACTTAGGCTTAAATTCCTTAGGTTAAGGTTTATTTCATGTTTATTAAACACAAAATAAACTTTAGGCTAATAAATTTATACCTAAGTTTTCTGAATTCATACAAAGAGGACTATGGCTAAATGTTTTTAGGCCAAAGTTTACTCTGTGTTTAATAAACACAATGTATACTTTGGGCTAAAATACTTATGCCAAGTTTATAAAATATGCTCAAAGGGAGGTCTAAATGATATAATGGTCTAACATTAAATAGAGTTTTATTGTATTAATAAACACATAAAAAACTTTGGTTAGAAGCATTTGATCTAAGTTCTACGTAACAAAGACTCTTTTAAAACAAGACTTAGTATAATTCTGTAGTTCAAGGTTCACGATATTTGAACAAAATGCAATGGGGACCTTAATGTATAGACTTAGACTAAGTTTATTTTGCATATATTTAGACATAAGACCATTTCCATATTTGTAGATTAATGATTTCCAGGGTTTGAGCAGCTTCTAAGGGCTCCATTAGTCTGCATGATAATTCATGAGCTTTCTAACAACTTTTTGGAGTGTATTTTGACCCTGAGCAAAATAATTCACTAGCTTAAATTTGATGGTCTTATGGACATCAAATACATCTTTATGAATGTCTAATGATGGTCGCATGAATGTCAATTTTAAGCTAGTGAAATTTTTAATGTGCTTAAAGTTAACTGTCATATGGGCATCAAATATGTCCTCGTGGATGTAAAATGATAGTTGCACAAATGTCAAGTTTAAGCTTATTAAATTCTTATGACCCAATATGGGAGTGCCACTTGGCACCTCCATAGGGCTTCCCAGGATCTTGGACTTAATTTACTCTATCAAATGAGGATCTGTGATGAAGTGAGAGCTGTAGGATCATGATCTGGGAGTGAGCTTATGATTGGTTATTTTTGTCAGGTGGGTCCCATTTGCTTTCAATTCTCAAATGTAAGGATGCCACGTGTCGATCCTGTAAGCATCCCATAATCTTTTGACTTTTCAACTATGCTTCACTCCATCCGTTCAAGTCTTCATAATGAAGTGAGACCCATCAGATGAAGGCAAAGGGTGCAACTTTGTTGGGGCCTTCACGTCATTGGATCCTTTTCCCATGAGGAAGTGTGGATTATTAAATCTTCTAAGATACATACTATTTAAGTCAAAGTTTGGGCCCTTTTTCGCTCCATTGGATCAAATACCATGATAAAGTGAGGGTCATTGGATCCTACAAGATCCAAGGAAATTAAGTTAGGATTGCAGTAGAATAAAAGACTTAGGATAAGGTGTTAAAACTAAGGTTCTGCTCGTATTAATAAATACATTGGGGCCTTAGGTTTAAACCTTAGGCTAAGGTATAAATCAAAGGGCTAAGCTAAGAAATATTAAAAGGACCTTGTAAAATAAATATTAGTTAGGCACATAATGAACTTAAAAGGGGAAAACAATAAAGGGGATTGAGCATTTTAGACTAAACTTTAATTGTGTTTAAAAATATGACTAAGCTTAAAACATGAATGTTATACTTAAGTCCAAAATGAAATTTTAAAATGTTCTCGCCAATTTAGTTCCCACCAATATTCAAATTTGAACTGAGGGTTTTGCAAGGGTTTTGGAACATAATCTTCTTGGGAAAATACATCATGGAACCTGTAACTAAAAGCCATGAAGACCATTTATTAGCAATGTTAGACAAAATTAAAATAAAACATAACTAAGTTTTCTTTTGATAAAGTTGATGATCTTCAAATTCTAAAAATTATGCTATCATGCCATATTTTCACACTTAATCTCCAGGGTTTCTCAAGGGTCCCAATTTTTAAAAAATTGGGGTATGTTGGCCTCAATAGGCATGTCATTGAAGACAAATTAGGCAACGTTCAGGGAATATAAGGTCCAAGATTATAAAAGAAGTGAACAAATAAGGTCACACTTAAAAAAAGCTATAGTACATAAAAAAAACTATACAACTTAAGCAATAACAAAATATAAACCAGTTAGGGGCAAGTCACTGTTAGGAGGACCATCCCACCCAGAGCTTGGAATATCTTTTCCATCATCCACTAGGTCTCATCCAATATCAGCATCCACCTGGTCACGATCAATAATATGTGGGGGAGAAATGGCTAAATTAAGTTGTGGGAAACTTTTATCAAAATGTTGAAAGGTGGCATCTTATGAACTACCAGATTGTAACCTCCCTTGGGGTTAGGCCCCTAGAGGTGGGGAGCCCCACTACTGACTATGCTGAGGTGACGAAGGCAGAGAGCCCTGAATAACATGTTAATCAATAGGGGAGAACCTCAACCACCCTGCTGCATTAGAGGGGGAGAGTGACATTGTGTAATGCACCAAAGGCCTGGGAATGGCAGTGACGTCAGTTGTGGTGAGAGCCACCCCTAGGCAGACCATCCCTACTATGACTTTCTTTTTTAAATGTTGAAGTAGAGAGTTATCTAGAGATGGGCATCTCTTCTAATGTTTTGGATTAAATATAACATATTATAATCATTGGGAAGTGGAAATTTAAATCAGAGTCTTATATGTATTTGACTTTCTGTATTTGATATCTAGAGGGAATTGTACCATAGTAGATGGTCTAACAAACCATCATCCTTCCTAGTTGGACTAGGTATTGTTGTTATTACTTAGAAAAGGTGATTTAAAAAAAAAATTGATTGAAAAAAATTCAAATTTTATTAATAGAATGATAAGATACAAAAGTTATTCATACAAAAAAAATGAGTGAAATAAGTTACACTGTGAGAGTCATATCATTCAACACTGAATGATTTCATCATAAATTTAATAATATTTGAGATACTTTTCAAACAAAGAAGGTGAAACAATGAGCTATAAATACAAGCCATTGAACACAAATCACACTAATTAATATAAAAACAATTATATAAGATGGAGGAGGCGACGATAGAGGATCATTGGGGTTATTGTAGACACCAAAATTGTGTCGACTCCCCTTGGTCCTTTACACACTTTATTAATTTAAAATAAATTACTTATTTTAAATTAATGATATCACCCTAGACACCTCACCTTGGATACCTCGCCCTTAGACCATTATCACCCTATGACTAAGTCCTTCAAATCATAATTACCTAAGACCTATTCCAACTCTCTCACTAACTCTCGTGCCTATTAAACCCGCCTTTTGACCGTTCACCAACGGCAACTGAACTTGGCAGATGGAGGAATGGGCAAAAGGCTAAAAATAGCCTTTTTACCCATTCTCTAGCCGCTGACATCGGTCAACCGTCGGTCGACGTCGACGAGATCACCGACGTCGATTACTTAAAACTAAATTCTAACCTTGGCTGGAGGCCCAAATGCTAATTCTCTTGCTCCTAGAATGCGAACTCTCTGGCTCCCCGACTCTTTGCATATCAAAGGCAGGCTTTGGGATGAGATAGGAGGATTTGATCATCACTCTCCAGGCTACAAAAACTCTACAGAATTCACTCCAGACATTGGATTGGAAGGTTGTACGAAGTCTTCTACATCAGCCACATCAGGAACAAACATCTGACACTGTTGGTTCTTCATCCAAACAGAGCTAAGTACTCTTCTGTCTTATTTCAGTAATTTAGAATACATTAGCAATCATTTTCTAGTTATTATTTCTAAATACTATCAACTAGACCTGACCTCTTCTGTAGAAAGGCTGAAAAGCCTTCCTTCTATTCTTATTCTCTTTTCATACCTATCCCTGACCTTTGCCCCCTCTCAGACCCTATTCACTGTCTTGCAACCCTGCACAGACCCTTAAACCTCCCAGACTCCTTTGTCGACCATAGACATTACCTGAAACCCATCGAAGGCCCATTGCCCCTACCGACATCGACATCAAGGTCCATTGCCCCTACTGACATCGGTAATATAACCGACGTCGGCATATTGACCAACCGACACTGATAGGACTACTGACATCGGTGATTGCGATAGACTAACAACATAGAGCAAGTACGCATTGTCTACTTTCTCTTTCTTAGTCTTTCATTATTTCTCTTTATACGACATCTTTTTCATAAACAGTGGACTGTCATCCCTCAAGGAAGTTTTTATGCTTCTGGGACTGAGCATATTGCTTGGTAGTCCACCATATATCTCTCTAACATTCTCTTTGTTTGAGTTTCTTTCTTATTTACAGGTGTCTTCCTCCACAGCCAAAGAGGAGTTCCTACAATGTCTGGATACGGTGCACAACTTAATCTGGGTAACGTACAAACCCTTGACCCTTAAACCTTCAGTTTTTTATTTATTCTGAATGTAATTAGCAAAAGCGTAGAGAAACATTCTGGTACGCCCAGTGGGACCTTGGAGTTTTCCTTGGGTTCGTTCTTCTAAAAAGGAAACTTTCGTATAGGTACATTAGAAAATTTTCTCTTCTTGCATCCTTCTTCTATCTCTTTATCTCAGAAAGAAATCATAAGCACAAGTTAAAAATAACTTCTTTCTTTTTCTTCCTGTCACTTTCTCCTTGCATCTTAGAGTAGTGAAAATTCATGCTCTTAACCTTTTCCTCACTTGTTTGCATCTGAACAAAACATTACAATTTGGGTTAAAAACACTATTGCATTTCATTCCTTCTTGAATGCATATTTAGCCCTCACTTAGTAATTAAAAACGCATTATGAGTAAAGCGTAGTGCACATATGTTACACAACTTGATCACAAGCACATCAAATTAAACATTTTAACATACTTGAGACAAGGCCCGTCTAGGATTTCATCACCTAGCAGATACCTTACCCTTCTTGGCGATCCTACTTGGACTTCACTACCAAGGGGAGGACCCACTCTGTTCTCTAGCAGAGTATAAACTATAGGCGAAGTATATATTGGCTAAGCAGCCCAGCTCGGCTCTAGGTTTGTGAAGTGAAGGGAGCAAGCCCCTAGCACCAGGCCACGTACAAAACCTAACACAGATTTTGAGCACCAAAACATAACCTGAAACCAACCATAGACTTCATCTTTAGGACCCATTCTAAAAGCCCAATTCCCAAACATACTCTTCTAAGGCATAAGCCACCACAACTCTAAAATTTATTCTTAGGAATTTAACGTTTAGAGGTTGCTTGCCATCATCTATTTTTCTGACTGTATCTAATTTTTTGAGCTAGTGAGGTCGCATTCTGAGATCCAAAAACAACTCAAAATTTCTCTTTTTTTCAAAAATATCAATTTTCTATGTTTTTGGAAATACACAGACACCGACATCGGTTTTTCCACCGATGTCAGCAACTCATCTCACTGACATCGGTTATACCACTGACCTCGACAACTCTATATAACCAATATCAGTTATTTAACTGACGTCGGTCATTGTCAAAAATATTTCTCTCAAAACAACAAGTTTAAAACCTGACTTTTTGGCTGTCAAACACACATTCTAGAAATCTGAGACTGGAATATATAGTTTTTAGAACCTGAACAAATTTTGCCTTGAATGGTTTTGACACGTAGTCAAGCTAAAACTCTTGTTGACCACGCAAGGCAACAACCACTTCCACCTTCACCTTTCATAACAAGTCCTCTAATGGAGTATCCTTCAGACACTAAGCATACTCCAACCTCGAACCAACCACCTATTGTTCCTGTAGGGGATCAAGACTTTGAGAGATTCCTTGACCTCAACATCAAGGCTCTCCAACACTACCTCGCGAGAAGCCAAATGCGAGATCCTTCAGGTAACCCTGTTCTTGGGATGCCAACTTCCTTAGTTGAAACGACAAATATATCAATAGCCTCTGTTACTCAACCCATGGTTACTCAAGCCATTACCTCAACTAATGACCCAACCATCGCCAACGTTCAAGAGTTGGCCTCCCCTTCCATTTCTGGACCTACCTCCATTGGGGTTTTTGTACCCCCTCAACCACAAATAATTCAAACAAGTTCAACACCTTTTCAAAACTTGCTAGTTTCCATCCCACCCACTCTTGCACCTATAAATACAAGAGTAACTACCTATCCTCTAACTAGTGTTGCCACCATCCAACCTACTTTGGCAGCACCTAGTCAATTTGTGCCCCCCAACTCCATGGCACAAGTCCCCTTGACCTCAATATCGGTCCCTATGACAAATTACCAATATGTTGCGCCTATACAAATGCAACCTAGCACATCATATGCCCCTCCCAACGTCATTCAGGTACCCTACAATCTAGGGGGTGCCCCTCCTGCCAATCCATCAGCTGATCTAATCAAGATGTTGATGGATAAGATGTCCAACCTTGAGCCATCTATTTCAAGTTCAAAGAATGTTCTTTCATATGAATAAATCTGTAATGAACCTATCCATCCTTCGGTCGCTATTCGACCATATCCTAGCCAGTGGGAACTCTCAAAATTTACTCATTTTCAGAGTAAAGAGGACCCACAACAACATCTACAAGTGTTTAGACATGCTTGCTACCTTATAGCACATGATGATGCGTTGTTACTTCGCACATTCCCTATGTCACTTTTTGGTGCCGCCCTTGATTGGTATAGTTCTATTACCAGTCATTCTCTTTTTACCTTCACTCAACTAGCTCTACTATTTCTTGACCACTTTTCAATCAACATCACTAAAAAGGTCTCCATCACATACCTATATTCTATTAGACAATTCAACGATTAATCAATAGCTGATTTCGTTGCTCGATGGAGAAGTTTAATCAACCAACTCTCCTTTTCTTTACCTCAACCTGAGCTCATTGAGCTCTTTTCACAAGCATGTGCCAAACACATCTCATCTACTTTACGGGTCCAAACATTTCGTACATTTGACGAAGCTTTCACCATGGCTAGGAAGCCTGAACTCCATGCTGTCAAAGAAAACAAAGTCAAACTGCGTAGTAAAAATACTAATGCAAAATCAAATGACCCTTCATCCAAATCTTCTTCTTCCAATTCCAAATCCAAGGGATCGACAAATGCTGTGGTACTTAGATCATCTTCTTCTACCACAACTAACCAATCCGAACCCTCTACATCACAAAGCATTACATGACAATTCTAACAATGATACGTACAACATCAATATACTCCAATAAGAGAATCATACGCCTCCATGTTGGATAAACTAGTAAAATAGAGAGCCCTTAACCTCCCTCAAATTCGACCACCACCTCAATTTGATCCCTCATGAGCCATCCCAGCATGGTATAGGGAGAATACTTCTATAATAATCATCGTGTCAAAGGTCATGACACAGACAATTGCAAAACTCTCAAAAATGTTATTCAGGACATGTTAGATAAGGGGGATCTTGTTTTAGATAACCCAAACGCACCGGCTAACCAAAACATAGACATCTTTAGACAACCATTCCCTAATCATAGCCTAGTCAAAATAGCATTCAAACCATGGCTGATGACCTCCAAGAGCGTAATATACACACGATCGACATGGTTTCGCCTTTCATCCCTGACCAACCTCTCCCACAGTCTAAAGAGGTTAGTCAACCTATCTCTCCACCACGGGTAGAAAAACCTTCTTCTCCTATTTGTCCTCCATCGATGGAGGATATTCCTCCATCCAGCCCCGTTTCACATGTAGGAGAGTCTACTTTGACCTCTCCCATATTGGGGGATGCTTTGGTGGCACCAATGCCGGTAGCCCCTCCATCCTTCCTATCATAAATGGGAGATCACACTTTCCTCGCTCTTAGACCACACATCGAAGACGTGATTATACATATGCTCTCTTTGCTTGAAGAGCCACATTCTCCAATCCCTTCTCCACTGAGAGAAGAACTTGCCACTTCACCCACTTCGACCAAGGGAGATCCGATGATGATTTTCTCTCGCCTTTTGCCTGAGATCGCTACGTCTCACACGCTTCCGCTCACACCTGAACCCAAACCTTCGCAGGCATCCATCATACCGAGATAGGTTAAATCTCTCGATGTTTGCCCTGCATCAAACCTCACTCACCCACAAGTTAAGGTAGACTTGAACCTCGCCCCACACAATAGTGGTCCTTGCACCAAACTAAAGAAGGCTACTAAACCCATCGAAGAACTCCTCTCCCACCATCACCATTACCTTCTATTTTGGGTCCACACCCTTCCACCTTACTAGGAGTGCTTCCCACTCCAACACCTAACAAAAATAAATTGCCTCTATTACTACCTTTATTTGGCAAAAACATACACCCTCCAAAACATCCAACACCTCTCACCACAAAAGTGTCATCTACATGTGTGGTCACACCACCAAACAAAAAGATGGTATGGAAAACTCCCCCTACAACTCCTAAACATAAGTTGTCTCCTCCTATAACTCCTAAATAGAAGTTGTCAACACCTATTACAACAAAACGTGCAGACTCATTAGCGGGTTCCTATGCTTTGTTGTTATGCCAATTGTTGCAGTCTTCTCGCATCAGTCTCCCACCTCTTAAACCATTCCAACCTCTCGGACCAAAACCATCTTGGTTCGATGACACTAAAATATGTGCGTATCATCACACACCTAGACATGACACTGAGTGTTGCTGCGCTCTTAAAATTGTCATTCATCAACACTTGAAAAAGGACCCCTTTTTCATTAAAGATCCTCTTGACCACACTTTCAACAAACCATCGACACCATCCCATGCCTCTCAAACATCCTCACCTAAATCGGGATCTCAACGCAAGAATATGGTCCCTCTACCACCTTCTCCCCCTTTGTTCGAAATCAACACTATCAATATGGCCACTAGGTCACAAACCATGAAGGATAAAGGAAAAGATAATGTTTATATTCCTTGGACTTATCCATTCGTCAAGCCTCCTCAACCACCAAAACCTAAGATTTCAATCTTGGGCACATCCCATCCAACATCTTTGAAGCCACTTTGTGACTCCATGGTGAAATAACTTCACCAAACCCCTGTGAAGATGTATTTGTATGACCTCATTCAAAGCTCTCCACAACATCACCAAACTTTAATCAAAGCTTTACAGGCAATGGAGGTCCAACCTGAAGACCCTCGACCACTGGCTACTTTTGTCAAATCATTACCCACTATCACCTCCATCACCGTCCATGATTTTGAGATTCCAGACTATAACCTGGAAGATCAAGATCCCGCCCTCTCAAACTAATCCTATCAGGAAAAAGCTTCGCAAGATGCATCCTCGCGTCGCACTCTTTGTCTAAGAGGAGCTTCATCATATTCTCTTCATCTCATTTATCCAACCCATTGATTATCTGCAATGGGTGTCAAACCTTGTCCCTGTCACAAATGACTGGGGGAATTTGACTTTATACTAACTATCACGACCTCAACCAAACATCAACCAACCAAGCATCGACCAACACATGACCAATATGGAAAGAAGCAAACGGGGCATGTTTGCTCCTAATTAGCTCAAACCTTACATAATAACGCATGGATCAGGCACTTATCGTCTGTCTTCTCTCAAAAGCGGGCTAGAAATTGAGCCCCTTAATGCCTTGTATCTACGACCATTCTACTGTTAATCAAGTAATCATTCACTTGACGTTTAATTTGAGCTCATCCCTTGAGTAACCCCCATCATTTCCATTCCTATTCCTTTCAACCCTCTTTCCTACAAACATTATTCAACCCTTTTGTCAAGCATGAATGCTTTGTCCTAATAAAAGGGAAACCCTTAAACTTCTATAGTCCAGTCCATGACCAAAAATTCAGTTCACAAAACAAACATAAAACTGGGATGCCTATTCTAAGGTCATAAACTATAAATGTAGACTGCTCCCTTGAAGGATAGCTACATAATTGCTGTAATTGATAGACTGCTCCCTTGAAAGATAACTATTCAAAGACATTCAACCATACAAGGCAGAATATAGACCACTCCCTTGAAGGATGACTATGACCAAATTTTGCTACATACACAGCACCACATGACCATAAAACAAAACAACATCCCTAAGTAGACTTCTCGCATTGATCAGTCTGCTACCAAAAAAAAAATAAATAAATAAATAAATAAATGACTGACAAACAATTAAGTCATGGACTTGTCTATAGTCGTTCTCAGGATCACCTATAAAAGGGGCAAAGTTATCCCTGCTAAAAAGGGTTACGCTATCCTGACATATCACATAATCAAACCTATTACCCCAACATACTCAAGGGATTTCGAGCTCACTTAATGTGAAGTGATTCGAGTACTTCTCTAACACAAACAATGGTCAATGACGTAATGCATGAACGGGGTTTTTGTTCGCAACAACCCTATCTATGCTATCGTTATGGTCCTTGTCAATGAAAGAGCAATACGCTTTGCACTTCTTACATACCTTTGTCACATACAACCAAATCATTTTCCAAACTAAACCAAACCAAACCAAACCAAAACATTTTCTAACCATTAACATAACCTCATGATTTATTTAATGCAAAGATTAATTTGTGTTATTTATCATAGCCCATTCACATTAGTTTCTATGGAAAATAATACACATGGAAACTAACAACCAAACACAATTTATGTCAAGCATATATCATCACCAATATGGAAAAGGCTGAGGCATAAATACATTCATTTCATTTTTAGCATACACCATCACCAATATGGAAAATTGCTAGGGATGAAAAACCACATAACCAATGTTATAGAATACACCATCACATAATATGGAAAAGGCTGTAACATCATCATACACTCATCATTTCAAGCATGTACCATTAGACATATGGGAAGTGCTAAACCATTAACATGACCAAACCAATTATCGACCTCTTTGACTCTATCTTCCCTTTTAAGAGAACTACATTGGCCTGAGGCCCTTGAAATAGGGGCTATGCAGGCAGCACTCAGTTGACACGGAGTCTTCTGGGGTTAGCTCGGCCATTTGCCCATTCATCTCCCTAATGACGTCGGCCATTCATTTATTCATCTACCTGATGGACAAACCATTTCACCTTTAACCATGACTTAACCTGGTCAAACCCAATCTATAATCGACTCTCTTCTTCCCTTTTGGGAGAACTACATTGGCTTGAGGCCCTTCAAATAGGGGCTATGTAGGCAACACTCAGTTGACATGGGGTCTTCTGAGGTTAGCTCAGCCATTCCTTCATCTATCCATCTAATGGACCAACTATCTATACCAACCCAAAATCATGACCAAACAATCAGCCCTGACACTAAATGAGTTACCTAAACTTCTCATGGGGCACATTGGAGATCACATACATCTCCCTGACCACAACACACACCACTTGAGATGACTTATATCTCAGCCTGACTCAACCAATGACCTTGAAGATCATGACTATCTCCTTAGACCATGACCACTTTCGAGACAACTTTGCCTTGGTTGTTTTGATCGCATATATGCTACCTCACGAATAGTTAGCAAATTGTATGCAACCCACGCTACAACCCTCACACCTATTGACGAATCGCGCTCAAGTTGATCCCCATATTTGTGACATTTTTTGTGTTTTCCAGGAGCACTTCTTGAGCTTGAGATACTTGGAACACGATGACTAATCGGAGCTACAACTTGGATCGAATAACCCAATTAGCTATGACTAAAAGCTAGGGCTCGGTTACTTTGATTTTAGCACTTCTTGACCTTGATCGCGACAATTTGACCTACCTATCATGTGAAGTGGTATATGCACAATCTCAACTATTGCAACATTCACACTCCAACTTCACCATACCCATCCACTGCCTATCAAATCAACACTCGATTTTGGGTTCCCTTCTCTCGATTCCCACTTTGAGGGGGAATACCTCATTATCATACTTGGGGCAACCTACACCTTATCCCATACCTAGGGCAACTTACTCCTATTTTTGTCTTGTAGTTCGTCAGAACAACCAACAAGACAAAAAGGGGCAAATGTAGACACCAAAATTGTGTCGACTCCCCTTGGTCCTTTACACACTTTATTAATTTAAAATAAATTACTAATTTTAAATTAATGACATCACCTTAGACACCTCACCTTGGATACCTCACCCTTAGACCATTTATCACCCTATGAGTCACCCTATGACTAAGTCTTTCAAATCATACTTACCTAAGACCTATTCTAACTCTCTCACTAACTCTCGCACCTATTAAACCTGCCTTTTGACCGTTCACCAATGGCAACTGAACTTGGCAGATGGAGGAATGGGAAAAAGGCTAAAAATAGCCTTTTTAACCATTCTCTAGTCGCTGACGTCGGTCAACCGTCGACCGATGCCGACGGGATCGCCGACGTCGGTTACTTAAAACTAAATTCTAACCTTGGCTGGAGGCTCGAATGCTAATTCTCTTGCTCTCAGAATGTGAACTCTCTGGCTCCCCGACTCTTTGCATATCAAAGGCAGGCTTTGGGACAAGGCAGGAGGATTCGATCATCACTCTCCAGGGTACAAAAACTCTACAAAATTCACTCCAGACATTGGATTGGAAGGTTGTACGAAGTCTTCTACATCAGTCACATCAGGGACAAACATCTGACACTCTTGGTTCTTCATCCAAACAGAGCTAAGTACTCTTCTATCTTATTTCAGTAATTTAGAATACATTAGCAATCATTTTCTAGTTATTATTTCTAAATACTATCAACTAGACTTGAGCTCTTCCGTAGAAAGGCTGAAAAGCCTTCCTTCTATTCTTATTCTCTTTTCATACCTATCCCTGACCTTTGCCCCCTCTCAGACCCTATTCACTATCTTGCAACCTTGCACATACCCTTAAACCTCTCAGACTCCTCTGTCGACCACATACATTACTTGAAACCTATCTAAGGCCCATTGCCCCTACCGACATCGGCATCAAGGCCCATTTCCCCTACCGACATCGGTAATATAACTGATGTCGGCATATTGACCAACCGAAGTTGGCAAGACTACCAACGTCGGTGACTGTGACAGACTAACAACATAGAGCAGGTACGCGTTGTCTGCTTTCTCTTTCTTAGTCTTTCATTATTTCTATTTATACGACACTCTTTTTCATAAACAGTGGACTGTCATCCCTCAAGGAAGTTTTTACACTTCTGAGATCGAGCATATTGCTTGGCAGTCCACCATATATCTCTCTAACATTCTCTTTGTTTGAGTTTCTTTCTTATCTACAGGTGTCTTCCTCCACAACCAAAGAGGAGTTCCTAAAATGTTTGGATACGGTGTGCAACTTAATTCGGGTAACGTACAAACCCCTGACCCTTAAACCTTTAGTTTCTTGTTTCTTCTGAATGTAATTAGCAAAAGCATATAGAAATAGTTATCTCCCCAACCACATAGCCACCACTAGCTAGAGGGTCTAATATTAGCTACAGGGCCTCAACCATCTTTTTCCTTTTATTTATCTTTATCCTAAATTATTTTTCTTGGTTGGAGAAATAACAAGAGCTAAATGAGGGAATTACCCTTGTTATTGTGTATACCACTTAGAGAGACTAACATCACTACCTCTACCATCCCAACCAATGCCACCACTATCGCCATCCCAACTAATGCCACTACTTCTTCCACCTTAACAACTACCACAAGTATCTTCTTGGCCATAAATTTGAGTCGCCAAACTTGAAGATGGGATGTGTCTCTAGGGAGATCCACTGTGACATTTGTTGCATGAATGTGCCCTCCCTCATAGCCCACACCTATGGTTCGATGGCGGTGACTGGCAGAGGGGAGGGTCTTGTAGGACTCTACTAAGTGCACATATGCATTATCCTAATGACCAAGTAAGGTTTGAAGGTGGGAAAGCTCCAAAGGAACTTTCTCAACTTAAACTTGAATCTAGAGCATAACATTAGATAACACATTAATATTATTAACTGTAGGAAAAAAAATCATCTAAAATAACTTGGTTAAAAGTAATGTCATTTCTATTCTTCCATAATTGAAAGAGAATATCCACTTGGAGTGTATACCAGATTTGTGTAAGAATCATAGTTGAGTCCCCTAAAAGCACCATATTCTAAGGAAACATCTATGAAAGGAATTGTAGGAAGAGGGTGTGAATCCATTACTCGACAAACTAGGCAAGCTTATAAAACCAAAAAAAAAATGGTTTAAATATTGTGGGTGATTTCACATAGAGCAAATAGGGTGAGCCATACCAAGATGCACTAATTGTATACCAATTGAAAGACCTTGGTGAGGAGTACACCATAAAAAGTGTGTTTATTTTGGCTTAATGATAGTTATCCATACACGATCAAACCTTCTTCAGACTCTTTCTATGGAATTAAATTTCCATATACAATTGAGAGATTCAATTTGTGGCGACTGAGGAAAGAGGAATTGGTAACCTGATTGAGGTTTATATTGGTGGAAGGGGGTCTCTACATGCCACTTCCATTCAATCCAGCATCTGGAGTTAGTTTGCATGCTAATATCATGGAGATAGATTTTAGGTATGGCTTTCTAAATTTTTGAGATAGGCTCATGATCGTTAGATTGTAATTGAAATTGGTTGTGTAAAATATTCAAAAGCACTTGATCCTTAGTTTTCTTATAAAAGAGGTCAAAGATGACTTTGATACCCTTTTTGAAGAGCCATAGACTTCTAATCAAAGGCACAAGAGTGAGAGGGACCTCATGAAAATTAAGAACCAGAGACCACTATAGTGACTAAAAATTAAGAGATAACCCAAATCTAAACCCATCACCATCCCTTATCAAATGCCTTTTAAGTAGTTCTCAGGCCTTCTATATACTCTCAACCATAAAGTTTCTCACAATGATGATGGGGACTTGAGTAAGCAACATAGTTTGTAGATTCAATTCCTTTTAGGCTCCTTTTCCCATAGGGATACCCTAAGTGATACAATTATGAAGGATAATTTTCCATCTCTCATTTCCATCCAATGCACAAATAACCCATTTAGCACACAAGACATGGCCTTAGATTCAAATATCTAAAAGACCAAACCCTCCTAGAGATCTTGTTTTACAACATATATAATAATAAAATTTGTGAAACCCTTGATAACATTTAGATTTAGCCCATATAAAGTCCCTCATTTTTTTCCATCATGGGATAGGCAACCTTAAAGGGAGCCCAACTAGAGGAATAGTAGACATGAGTGGCTACTAGCTCGTTGGAGCAAATTTGAAAATTTCCAATTAGTGAAAGTAGTTTGGAGATCTAGTAGCCAATTTATTTTCAACCCTTTGAACCACATATCACCACAAATTAGAGGGTGTAGCTTGAAAGGAAAAAATAATGCCCATAAACTTAAAATTTTCCCCAAGATGGATCCAATTCCACTTGTACTAGAGTAACCAAATAGGTAAGGGGGAAAAAGATTGTCTATAGCATTGGATTTTTTCCACTAAATAGAGGAGATAAAAGCTAGATAAAATACCTCCAAACATCCATATCATTAGATATGGACTATTCTTATTCAACCAATGTTAGGAAGGAATCACCTACAAAGTGCTCATTAAACATTTGAGTATGAGTTTGGGTGAGAGATATAACATTGACCAAATATCTGGAAGAATAATTAGCCAAAAGGTAGCTAAAACCTTCTGCAACCAACACATAGAGGGAGGGAGCTAGAGTGTAACCTTGATGGATAGAACAAAAGAGATTGAAATGGTCAGATTGAAACCCATTGATGGCAATGCAAGCATTGATATATTTAAAAAGCATATGAATTATACTATCAAACCCAGGGCTAAATCCTAAGGCTTGAATCACAACCAAAATGAAATGCCATTAAATTTTGTCATTGGACTTTTTAAAGTCAATTTTGAGAAACAAAACATTCTGGTGAGACTGTCAAACCCATTCCATCCCTTCCTAGACAATAATATTATTTTCAAGAATATAATTATTGTGATTAAACCCAGTTTGCTCAGAGTGAATAATCAAAGGAAGAAGATATATAACCCTAAGAGCAAGAGCTTTAGTAATAATATTATATGAGACATTAATAAAAGTAATATGTCATCAACTGGTTATGAGCTGAAAATCCTCGTGTTTTGGGATGAACTTGATATTAGCTTGATGAATGAGTCTGCCAAGGGAATGGGTTTGAAGATATTCAAGATAAACTTTGTGTAGATCTAGACCCATTGTTTCCCAAAGAGCCTAATAAAATTCACAAGGAAACCCATAAATACATGGGGCCTTTTCAATATCCATTTGCATAACTACCTTATGAAGATCCTCCATAGAAATAAGTTGATCACATGCCACTCATTGTCCCTCAGTCAAATTGTAGGGAAACACTTAGAGGCATTTATTAAGAGCAAGCTCCAGCTCGAGAGTGGATGGTTGAGACACAAACACACCATGATAATGAGTCATGGAGGCTTGCATAATGTTAGGAAGATGTGTACCCTGAGAACCAAATTCACAGATGGTTTTCACATGGACAACTACTTTCCTATAATAGAGGAGATCAAAAATTTCCTTTGAAGCTTTATCCTTAAATTTTTACCAATGCATGTGAGCATGGATTTGATCTCCTCAAGCTTGATAATGCTCTTCCAATTTTAGCTTGTGCCCTCATAAGGCAACCTAATTTTGTAGATCTTTATTGTAGGATGAAAGGTCCAACTCTTATGAGACTCATTAGAATTTACAACAAGAGGCCAAATGAGTTATGTGCTTGAAAGTAATAGCTTGTCATCCATACATATGAAGAAAGGTTGCAATTTAATTGATGGTGCTTTCCCACCATTTAATATAGAAATTTCATAGCATATTTTGCTATCGCATGTAGATTTAGAGGAAGGAATTAATCCAGTGTTGTTTGAAGTAAAAAGGTCTACACTAATGAGAGATGAGGATATTATGTTGAAACAAATTATGTTTCAAAGTAAAATAAAAAAGGTAACACATGCATAAAAAGAGAGCATGCATAGAAAAAAGTGAGGTTGTTGTATAAGGTCCACTGGTAGGAGTAATTAATCCATCAATAAATCCCACACTTATGAATCATGGAGGTATTTCCATAGGGAACATAGTGTCAGTTGTAATTTTAGGAGTAGAGGCTTCTAGTGGATCAAGGAGGAGGAGGCCCATTTTAGTATCAAATCAAGGTCACAACTCTAGGGTGGGTATAAGAGCTATGTATGTTTGCAACATATATTATAGTAGTAGTTTCATAGTAAGAGGATAACACCTATGTAATATTGTAGAAAAAGATTATAGTAGTGGGCAATCATGAATATGGGACAGTGGATGAGCTGTGAGGAGAGAAAACCATAGGTGAGGGAAGAATTTAGAGGAAGCACACAAGCAAAATAAAGTGTGAGGGTTATTTATTTTCAAGTATACGATGAGTTTATTCCAAATTTGGCTCTATATATAAAGAAAGAATAAGTTATTGAGAGGAAGCACCAATATAACACCAAAAATAGGTAGTACATGCACAAGGAAAAAAGAGGATACATCTTCTAACTAGTGAAAATTGCATATAAGGTGTGTAGATTTTTATTTTCCATTGTATGTGATGGGTGTAGAATAAAATGTGAAGGAAATGGCTCGAAAAAGAGTTAGGAAGGAGAAGAGTGACCCAAAGTCACATGTTTAAGTAATTATAGAATAAATAACATCCATATTAGATGTTTTGTGGAGAAGACCATAAAGTAAGGAGAAGAGGGTTGTCAGGATAACTTGTCTCATACAAAAGGGAAGAAAAAAACCATGTGGGACAAAGAAACCAATAAAAGTTTTGGTGAGAATGGAGGATGAGTTTGAAACTAAAACACCATGTAGCCAAGGCTTGCACACACAATAGAATCATAAATATGTTACATGTATGTGTGAGAGTTTGGAGCTGTTCATTGAGGTTGTGTCACACGGATCTAGTCACTTGAAGTAGTGCATGGACAAAAATTGTACATTGTTATTAGTGTGTAAACTAGTTGCATAGTTTGTGTATAAATTTTTAAAGGTAACTTATTCCTAAAAATAATAAATAAAGGCACAAGTGCATTGAGGTAGGTACACATTGGATAAATGAAGTTAGACGTGTGATGAGATGAATGGAGTACATTATCACACAAGAGATATGAATTTCACAAGAGGATTGGAGGTGAAGTAGAGCAATAAGAATTAAGGGATTGTTATTTTATGATGCATAGAGGAAGTTTAGAACATTCATGACATGCATAAATTTGAACATGCACATAAGCCCAATGAGATTTTGATTGTTGACTCTAAATGTTGGAAAAAATACATGCGGCACCTTACATTTGCTTGCATGGATCTACCTTAACATGTGTCCATGAATAAATCCTATAGAAAGGCATGAAGGCAAGGATAAAGATATTCATTGAGAGGCAATGAATAAATCTACCCAAAATGAAGAGGTGAAATATACATTGAGAGATAATCAAGTCTGAGTTACTCTATAATACAAAAACTAATAACTCCATTGTAATACCATAGGATTTAGTTCAAAGCCTACAAGGTAGGAGAATTCATGGCTACACTCAATAATATGTAACCTATCATTTATATTAATGAAAACTAGGATTAAATATTTCACTATGCATGTGTGAGTCTTAGCTATGTGGTGTTTTAGCTCAAAACTCATCCTTTGTTCTCACCAAGAGTTCTATTGGTTTTTCCTTCCCATAGGGTTCATCTATTCCTTTATTTATGAGATTATTTTTCCTAACAACTCTCTTCTCCTTGCTTTTGGTTTTCCTCAAAAAACATCTAATATGGGTGTTATTTCATCTATCATTATTAAAATTTTCAAATTTGGGTCACTCTTCTCCTTCCTATCTCTTTTTTTAGACATTTCCTTCACAATTTGTTTTCTACCTATCACACATAATTGATAATGAACCTTTGCCCACATTTCACCCAATGCTCACTAATTGGAAGATGCTTCCTCTTCTTCTTTACACATGGATTTCCTTAATTTGGAATTTTTTCATTACTTCCTCTAAATATATCCTTCCTTCTTCAAATCTAGAACTAGATCTAGAGCCAACTCCTCATATCTTTATAAATCTATAACTCTTGTGCTTCCTTTTACTTATGTTTTCTTCCTCCAAATGATTCCCTTGCCTAAGGTTTTTATCTCCTCATAATTCATCCATGATACATGTATCTTCATAGTTTGTACTCACAAAAACCTATTATTACAATCCCATTTAGGTGTTATCCTCTCATTATGAAACTACAGCTAAAATATTTGTAGCAACTACATAACTCATCTACTCAACCAAAAGTTGTGGCCTTGCTCTGATACCAAAATGTGCTCTTTTTATGTGTTTCTCCCTTCAACATATTTCTTCCGTGCACTTCTTTTGCTATTGTGAGTCATGATTTATGTGCTCTATTTCATGCCTTTTTTGCACAAATTTTACACTTTTTGTTGTTGTAGAAATTGGACACACACACATCCCTCTCCCCACAAACAATATGCATTAATTCCACTTATGCATCCTCCTCCTTATCAATTTATTTGAATCTCCCCATCATTATATTTTTCATAGACTCATGTTCACCATTACTTGCATGAATATCCCTCATAGAGATGGATATATTTATAACATAAGGATCTTGAAATACCCATCACTCAATTGGATTTATAGGATAAACTGGACTTATTACACATTATACAAATAATTTAATGACAAAAAACTATAAACATGAAGTATTTTTGTAAATAATTTTTACAAGGCTAGTGGCCTTTATATTTCCCTTCAATAATTAATCAAATTAGGGCTTTAGCTTCCTTCTATTAAAGTGACCTAATATTAATTCATTATCCATCCTATGCAATTTATATGCACTAGCTTCCAGATTTTTGTGAATACCATATGGCACCTCCCATCTAATGTGGTGCTTCCCTTGATTTTTTGCATATATGGAGTCATATAAAATCACTTTGGCACTGATACACAACTTCTTACTCTTGATGTGCTTATTGTGCCAAACCTTCTAATAGTATTCCAACCCCATGGCTTCATCTTGTAAATAACATGTTTTTATCCAACTTCATTGATTGTACTAGTATTTTGTCCAATAACACGAGATATTATAATATTTTACTCATGAGATCCTTAATGAAGGGATCAAGAATGCTAATGATAGTACAATATCTCTTCCATAAACCAATTGAAATGGTGTATATTTGTTAAACTATTTGTATGTTGTTTTGTACACTATCAACACAATTAAAACTTAGTATTCCAAACTGTTATGCCCAACTTCAAAAATATTGGTGAGTATAGTTTCCAAATTATTATTAAATGCCTCCTCATTTACTTTTGGATGATATGGTGTTATCTTATGATGTGTAACCATGAACTCTTTTAGCAATATTCTCACCATCTCTGTAACAAAATTAGTCCCTCTATCACTAGTCAAACTTAAAGGACACCCTATTTTGTTTAATGTTATCTTAGAATAATATATTTATATTTGGTATTATACAATCTTATGTTGGTGTAGCCTCAACTTATCTTATTAAGTAGTTGATTTTTGTCATGATATATCATGCACCACTATTTCGCACAATAGGGTTGATTAGATCTATAAAATCCATAGCCCACTTATCAAATTGTTCATATTCAATAATTAGGATTAATTCTATTTCATCTTGTTTATTAGTATTACATATCCTCTATCAAATATAACATTTATGCTCATATTCCTTTTGATCCTTATACAAAATTTTCCACTAATACACAACCAACAAAATTTTGTGCATAGTTTCCTCTCTTGCATGGTGTCCACTAATGATGCCTTTGTGATATTCACACATCATGTATTCTCATTCATATTTCATCACACATATACACAATACTTCATCTCTTCCAAAGTTATGTAATTATCCCCCCATTATCTAACGCAACATAAGCCTCACCACTAATTGATTCTTCTATTTAGCCATCCAGTCACTTGGATCCAATCCTAAAGTCAAGAATATATTAATAACCACCATTTCTTTAGGAACCCATTGAGCTTAAAATAGTTTTGCATCCTACATGTCATCTTTAATAGGCCATGTAGCCTCACCTATCCAATTCATAACAAATTATTTAGCCCCCAATCAACCTTTAACATTTTATCACCACTAAAAATTAGAATTCTTGAAATAACACTATCTAATGAAAAATCTAGCCATGTAACACCAATTTGTTCACCAAGTATTTTAGTTCTTCATGGTCTATAAAGAACACAAACTGAGTAGTAATGAGATACTACCTAAACTTGTATAGTCG
Organism: Torreya grandis; assembly: GCA_037957365.1. Taxonomy (NCBI): domain Eukaryota; kingdom Viridiplantae; phylum Streptophyta; class Pinopsida; order Cupressales; family Taxaceae; genus Torreya; species Torreya grandis. The sequence continues at coordinate 1,770,937 of JARHVA010002479.1, forward strand.
ATACACCATATTGAGTACTCCTCTCTCTATTATGATATAATTTTTATTAACCTTAATTGACTTACTACTTACAAAAGCAATAAGATGGTAATTTTTCCTTCTCCTAATTGTGCAAGGATTTCCTCAACCATGGTTCCTAGTGTATCCACATGCACATAAAATGGGATATTATGATCTAGAAAGTTTAAAATTGGTGCTCTTTCTAACTAACCTTTTAGTATCTCAAATACCTCAAATTATGCATCTGTCCATTTAAAAGGACCATCTATTTTTATTAAATACTCAAGAGGCCTTGCAACATGCACATAATTTTAGATAAACTTCTGATAATGCCCATAGAGTCCCAAAAATACATGCACCTCCCTTAACATGTGTGGTACTTATAGTTTCAATATCAATGTTACTTTTTTAAGATCTCCCAACATGCCTTCTTTGAATGTGATATGTAATAACATGATGGCAACATATCAAATTAGGTATTAGAGGAATGTAACATGCCATGAAGTATTTTTGACATTGTATGCTATAAACATTGTTGTAGTCATGAATTCATACATAGGACATGTACATTCTATGTAATATAATAAATATGATAAACATTTTTTGAAATTATTTTGTTTTATGTGTAATAGTTGATAGGGTCTGTATGTATACTTAAACATTTGTTCTTGTTTTACGTCTCTCTATATCGATGGGAATCTATGTGCTCTCTTATTGTACTTTAGGTGAATGCTTAGATTTTTTTCCCAAGGTAATATGTCAGTGTAGCAAGTTTAAGTGTTCATCTATTTGTTTCACCCTACCTTGCCTATGCAGGGTCAAGGATAGGTTCATTAAATAAATCACAACTATAACTAGAAGAACCATTGCCAAAAAGCATAAATTTAAAGGTAGGAGACCTTGTACAGGAACAAACTATAGGATATGAATGCATCCCCTTTAGATGAATACATTTAATTTGAAAGAGAGTGCCTAGTGAAATCAAAACTATCATATAGTCACAAGACAACAACACTAAAAAACTAAAGGAATATGGAATCCAAGAGCTAAGAAATAAAATAAAAGAGGCAAAATAATAACTATATAATAGAATACCAATTATTTGGTGAATATAGATACCCAACATAAATAATTTTTTTTTTTTGGAAAGTTATAGGTTTAAAAATGACATTGAAAGCATTATAGAGGGAAAATGCACAAAAGGAAAAGATGGATAATAGGAAGATTCAAAACAAGAGAAATCCAAGGATCCCCCACATGAAATATCCCTTATTTTTCTAATATAATATGGGAAAGTAAAGTAATTACTAGTAGGGACATGATTAAAAAATTAAATAATGATAATAAACCAAGAAAATAAAATAAATAGAAGAAACCTCAGTTAGTAGTCAAGAACAAGAAGGGATAATCGAAGATGACACCAGTACGATTATGTAATCCTTAATTTAAAAGAAGACATACAATACATGGTAGAATAAGAGGGGCAAAAGCAGTATGTTTACCCTAATTTTGATTTTATATAAAATAAAGAATAAAATAATTGAAATCAAATATATCTAAGCATATATGAATGTAAGTACATAATTTATTTAACATGTTACGAAGAGAAACAAATCCAAGTGTCATAATGAAACTAGACTAAGAAATGTAATTAACAAAGGGATAAGGAATGATCACACATGTTTTCTATTCTATAAATTTGACCCTACAAACTAACTGTAATGACTATATGCAAGTTGCTCCTAATATCTAAAATTGTATGTTACTCCTAGACAAACCCATGCATTGTGTGGGTGTGTCCTATATAGACATAATTGTGACAATCTTACCAGGCCATGTTTGTCTCCTTGTGGCCATGTCTATATTTATAGCATTTCACAAACTAATTTATATTTCATTTGTGAAATGTCACTTTCATGTTACATATGCATCTTCACTTCAAAAATTTATCAGGCATAATAGAAGAATATCCTCCTTAACCTAGTTTGACACTTTATAAATAAATAAATTTAATAAAATTGGGTAAACATCAAGATAAAATTATAAACTACATATCCCACACAATCAAAATATGACCTCCACATATTTTTTGAGTGTGTGGATGGAATATATTGAATAAGGTTTTTTAGCCTCCTCTTCCCTAGAAGTGATAATGAAACTACTTCAGTATAATACCTTCATTTGGCATAAGGGAAATGATGAGATAATAAGATAGAATGACAATATCATAATTATGAAAGATTTTATGCTTGACTCTAGGTTTGACCTTTGATTTGACTTCTCTTGAAGTATTTTTCCATGCGTGATATGTGTATCTCCTATCTACTTTAATGGTTTGACAAGACTTGTATATATCTGTTGATCTAGGATAACTTATGCACAATAACTGACCTTATAAATATAGAAAGGAAAATTTAAAGGTGCTTGATCAATGAAAAATTCTAAATGAGCCCATAAAGTTAAAGGGGACAAACCTGCATAGTGTAGGGGTTTGTCTAGGTAGACATATGCAATATAGGATATGTCTCGGGGATAAATTGGGTTCTATTTTCAAGGGAAAGCTAGCTAACATGTGAGTTAATGAGTAATACTCTAAATGTGTTAATGGATACCTTTTTAATAAGTTTTGATATTATTTCTGGGATTGATGGACTAAGTGTTGACATATGTGGGATTGGAATTATCTTAGAAATAGGCTAAATTTTTCATTTTTCCTAAATTTTCTAAACTAGGGAAAAAACACTTGAAAAAGGGTCTTGTTAAAAATTTAGGTGTTTACTTGATCCTAAAAATTTAAAATAAAAACATGCCATATATTACCAATGAATCATAACCTATATTAGAGGAGGTGCTTGAAAATAGCAATAAAAAAAATAAAAGGTTAATAATGTTAGTTATATCTTGGAATATAATGGGAATGCATTCCCCTGATAAACTAAGAATGTTAAAATGTTTGATAGACATAGAAAAACTAAGTATCATTTTACTAAAAGAGATGAGATATATAATGTATCATATGAAGAATGGTTAAAAAAATATAGGACAATGCTAGGTGTTTAGGAGTCGATGTTGAGGGACAAGCTAGAGGACTTGCCATTTTATGGAGTCTATAATAAGTTACATACACTAGACTGTCTTCAGTGAAAGATTGGAATACATGCTAGGTAAAAATAAAATCTTCACCTAATTCTTTTATGTTAAATAATTTCTATAGTCCTTAACAAAAGGAACTCAAAATTTTAGTGCTTCAGGATTTGGGAGCCAATCTCCAAAACTATTATCGTTTTAAGAAAATATTATGTGGGGATTTATCTTATGCTTTCTCCTTAAGAAAAAAGTATAAGGATCTCCTCTTAGGGAGAAGGAGTATAAACCTTTTCAAGATTTTTTAACTGAGGGATTCACTTATGGTTTTTTGACATGGAGAAATAAAAAAATAGGAGGAGATCACATATTAGGAATACTAGATCGAATGGGGTATTTGGATTGGTTAGATCAGTTTTTTTTTCTAAATTCAAAGGTTCTTCAGGATGGAGGCTTGGATCATTTTCAAATACATATAGGTATATATGAAAATATTCCACCTAAAAAGATTTTATTTTGATTTGAAAATTTTGGCTAGTCCACCCAGAGCTAGGAGATAAGATGGAGGTATAGTGGAAGGAACATGACAATATTCAGGGCTCATGTACATTTGGATTTTGCTAGTGGAACAAGGAAGTATTCAAAAATAATTTTGAAAGAAAACTCATTCTGAAAACATAACACTCAAATTATAGGATGAGATTCAAAAACATGGAATGAAAAAGGAAATGAAGTACTAGAGGCAAAAAATGTCACATCAACGAATCAACCCTTTTAGCCTATTATGAAGGTCAAGATATAATTGGACTAATTTAATTGTAGGGGAATTATGGAGCAAATATTAATTCTAAGATGTGTAGAAGGGTTTTATAATAGTTCTAGTAATATCATCAACATACAAAATGAATTAAGCATCATAATATTTCAGAAATCAAATACTTCTTTTAATGTAAAATCAAAATCATATCTAATAGATATAATCTAACCTATCCAACAAAGTAAAGTCTATAAAAGAGGAAATATTTTGAAGGAAATATCTCTAATCCATTGAGTAATGTATATTTTCTTATTAATTTCAATGCCATGACAACTAAAACAAACTAGAATAAAAGTAAGGCAAAAAACCTAAAGATAAATTAAAGAAATGTAAATGGAAACCAAAAAAATAGACATAAATAACTAACATAACCAACAACTAAGAAATTAAGGATATGAAACTATCTAAAACTAGTCTAGGAACACTTAAGTAAAATGTAAACTATGTTTAAAGAAGTTTTGATAAAGCTACTTACTAAATAGAAATGAATTAAATAACGAAGATATAAAATGAAAACAACTAAAGTATCGATATTAAATATAAGACTATTTAAGATCTAAGCAAGATGATTTATAAATCAATAAACAAATGATTTAAACAATTACTAATCAAATGAAAATAACTAAGTAAATAGTAATTAAAACCAGAAAATAAAAAAGGAATTAGAAAGTAATAAATGATTATTCTAAAAAACTAATTGAAATGGTAAATAAATTCAAATAAAGAACACTAAACCAAATTAAGAATATGAAATTACTTTATAATAAAACATAATTCTAAATTGAGCAAGTAACGAAAGAAGTGTGATATTTTGAAAAAGAATTATCTTATGGAGTGAAAATATTGAATTTATTGACAAACCAATAGAATAAGTCTAATTACAAACATAATCCTCGCATGAAAATCAATATACAATCGATAGATTGGCAATCTATCATAAAATATGAGATATTAATCATTTTTTTATAGGTATTCACTTTTGTCTAGAGTTCCAATCGGTTTGGGACCCAATTAGGGGCCCAAATCCCCAAGTGATCATCTATCACATGCACCAGATATACCAACAATGACCACAACTAACCTAAGAATACCAACAATGGTCATAAATAGCTCAAAAATACCAATGAACGACCACAACCAACCTGAGAATATCAAAAATGGCCACAACCAGTCCAAAAATACAAACTATCAACCATAGTCAGCCCAAGAATACCAACAAATAACCACAACTGACCTGAAAATACTAAGAATGGTCACAACCAACCTGAAAATATAAATGATAGCCATATCCAGCCTCAGATATCATATTGAGATTTGAACCTACGTGGAGCTTGAAACAACAAAGCCACTTTACCAACTCACCCACATCTCATTAGTGATAAGATATTCATCATTATTTAGGTAAAGTACATGAATTTTTATGCATATAACTGCATATCTGCAATCATTAATGACATTAATACTTGATAATATTTAGATAATCAATTATAAATCAATCAAAAAACTTGGATATACTTATGTTATTCAAGCATATTACTTCACCATCAAAGAAAGCATTGTTTGGTCTATCTGTACATGATTATTTTATCTCGAAGATTGTTTGAACAAAAGAAGAGATAAAAATATTTGAAAACTTAAAGAGCTCTTAATACCTATGTGTTTCTCCCTTTCTTATGTGTATTCAATCTCCTTATAACATAAATCTCCTTGAGATAGTCATGATTTAAGTTATAACTAACTTTAGCTAGTTATAGTTATAAATTTAATTGGCTTTTAAAAGTCAATTATTTTATAATTAGTTTACTTTGTAAGTTATAAAGTTTATAACTTAAATTTATACTATGAACTTAAAAATAAAACCATGAGATTAAATTAAATAATATAAACTAAATTACAATATCTAATGGGTGGGGGGGCCTTTGATTTGTTCAAACATCACTTAGACAATTATCTAACCATGCATATAATTAATAATCACTAAATGCTAATGTAAAATGATCTAAACATCTTAACACTATGATCCACAAAAGTAGTAGTTATCCAGAAACATCATATGATCAATTGTAAAGCATAAAAATCATTTAATATTGCATGAATATACTAATTTTACTATCTAAATTGAAATTGATAAGAAAAACTCAAAACTTCCATGTCATCAAAATCAAGGTAATGTTAAAACTGCATCTATTTGAAGAAGTTGAAAATTGAAAAGTATCCAAGAACAACACTATATCTAGTATCTCAATAAAAATGAACAACTGAGTCAACATAAACATATCACATAGCAACTTAATCAGAGTCACTACTAGAAATAAGATCAATGAGAGGGCCCCCCTTATCTATCTGATATTCTATTTATTCCATTGTTGTAGTAGGTAATTCAACTAAATTAGTTCATCCACAGTCATCATCAATCTCAAGTTTTACCTTCTTAAGTACATGTGTCACCATGGACTAACTCATAGGATTTCTAATATGTCTCTTATTAGAATAAAAACGTTTATTTGGTACAAGTGAAGTGGATAACATAATCATAGTTAAAGAGGGATTTGAGATAGTAAAGTTTGGGTTAAGATTATGGAAAAACTCAGCATGATCAAATATAGGAGGATTATTAGATACTGATTTAATATTAGTATGCATCCATAAGATGAATTGCTTGGAGTACCTCATCTAAATCGATGATATCTCTAAGAGGATCTTCTTAGATCTCTATGGGAAATACACCATGAAGACTAATAGAGGATTATGGGATATTATCCACTAAGTTCCATAATGTAGGATCATTCATATCAAAATGTATTGACACATGGGTTCCACAACGAAAAGTCCTACAAAATAATTTATTAGCCTTACAACTATGAAAAGGTCTCTCATGATAAATACCTCATGAAGGAATATCATTAATTTGTCTTATACTATATCTGCCCCAAACATCCCTTCCTAAATTGTAATAATTTGGGGTCCACCTTGACATTTATAGATTTAAAATGAATTCAAATAAGAACTTAATATCAAACTTTATGTAATCACAAATACCTTCAAAATAGTCAAATTCTCACTATTCATTTTATTTCGAGCCATTCTATTCCACTAACAAAAACAAAATCTAAATGATGCCAACAATAGACATGTTCCCAATATCACAATATTTGAACAAAACTATGATTTAAAAAATAATATATTTTCATATTTCAACAAGTTTCATATCTTATATAAATATAATGAATCAACGACCATTGAAAATTGTAGCCATTTGTCAATATCAACTTGCAATAATTTAACATAATCAACTACCAAATGATTTCAAATTCTGATTAAACTTCAAAAAATCTCTCTTTGTAAGGCCAACAGTCTCTCAAAATTCAAATGTAAGCAATAGGATCAAATCTCATATCTATGTTCATAAATAAATTGCATTCATGCAATGGTTTAATCAAGAGAAAAAATTATATTCCTAAAAATCATGCCCATGTTTTGTTATACTTATCCAACCTAGAATATCAAAAGGTATCAAAATATCAACTCAAAACTCAAAATCATTGCTTAATGCCAAGTTGACCAACTAAAAACAATTTTCTTTCTACCAAACTCTTATGTAGAGAAATGGCCTAAAAATAACGTCAGGAAACCCTAAGGTTCTTGTTCATTTTTGTCAAATGTATACAAACTCAAAATAATCAAATGCAACCGAATCACCCAAAATAATCAATAGTATGTTCATTTTGCATAAAAATTGTGTTAAATTTTTTTCAACATCTATGTCACATCAAACAATTAAAACCAAACTTGTTTGTATTCATAACTCAAAACCACTGTGAAAGTATACAATCGTGTTATGTTATAAAAATATCATGAATTATGGTTTTAATCAAATGCAAGTTTGAAAAATGCAACTTTTCCATCTGCAAGCATTTAACCCAGCATACTTCATGCACATAAGACTACAAGTTTCAAATTGAATGCATGTATATAAAATGACTTATGAGACATTCAAGACCTAAAATGGAATTACTTCAAAATCATGATTGTATAGAACCAATTCTACAAGTTATTGAAAGAAAGAATATGCATGCATGCATAGAATATATAATATCCATAACTTTATGGCATGCAAAAACATTTAAAACAAAGTGAGCACCAAGAAAATTTTATACAAAATGAATTCATTGAATGCAAATACTCCTAAAGGGTTTCATTACTTCAGTCATATAATTTGACTAGAGGATAAAGCACATTTTACCCATGAAATTCATATGAAACCATGACTTTAAAAATAACAACCAATGAGAAATTCATATGAAATCCCTTCTTTATATTCAAACAACAAACTTACATAACTCCACTTCCACTTTGAGTTTGGTGGGATGAGGTCAAAATACCAAAACATAAGTGTTTTATGTTGAGGCAATTACTAAGACAACCAATTAATGCATTTAATGTGACATGTACACAAAACTAGTGGATGGAAGTATCTACCAGAAACTCTCTTACCAAATCAAATGTTAAATCCACTATTAAACATTTACAACTCTGCCAAATCAAAAACTAACTTTACCACCATTGAGAACTCAAAATGAGGTGAGGACGACTTATAAAAACCCAATATTATTATGTACATTGACACAATCCTCCATCACCTTTACATTAACTTCAAATAACACCAATCAATAATCTCTCCACACTTGAGTATTATGTGGTTTGAGCTATCTCCAAATGACCTTACTTGATTAAATAACGACCACCATCACATGCTAGGTAACCACGTAATGACAATGACCCTCACCATTTTTCTAGTGATTATGATAACAAATCACATGTAAATGGTGGGTCAATTTACTTATAACAATTCATAAGATGGCCAAAATCAAATTATGACCTTGGATATATATATCATACAATACTGCAACAAATAATGATAGTGTATTCAAGTCAAAAATAGGTAACAATCAAGACTTAGTTGGTCACCAATCTGTATAAGAAAATTTTACTAGCTTACTAAAATTTGTAGTAACACACCATTATCAAGGGCATGAAATATGTTCATAACTTATTAAATTAACTATCAATCACATAATTTTCATACGAGCACGCATATACAAAGGCCACCATATTTGTAACACCTTCAATAATTTGAGCATATATGTGAGTTTCAAAGTTACAAAACTAAATGACATGGAACAAGGAGAGGTAATATATAATCAAGATTGGAAATTGTTTCCAAAACTTAAAATGCTTTAAATCAAGATATATTAATATTACAATACCAAACACCATGATTTGTAGTTATATTTTGATCAGAACATCCAAGACAATATCAAACACATTACAACTCTGAATGTGGTAAAATGCATTTGGGATAATTGATCAACATATGCTACATATAATTATTTAATAATGTTAGAGTATTTAAATAAATTAACACAACATAATTTCATATTTAACCATACATAGATAAAATAATTATTAAATAAATGCAAACAAGTTGGCCCCTGCTATTAGTTTTAAATGTCATGACTAAAGCCATCATATGCCAAAATAGGATCATTTTGAGGCTTTAAAAAAAAAAGGTATTGAAATTGGCTATAGCAGGAAGGAACTAGAATAAAAGGCTAACGAGTAGCCAAATAATATCTATAAAATGTATAAATTACTCTATTCTAGAGAATTTCTTCATTATGAGAGTAGAGCCAAAACATAGATGTGCAAAACACAAATTCAATCAATTACAATTCAATATTTATTCAATAAACCAAGTTACAAATATATAGGTTTTACATTTCCTATAAAATAGGAGGTTTCTCAACCACTAAACTCTCATAACACTAATCTAGGAAGGTTATTCTAACAACCTATATTTTCTCAACCTCGTTATTGCCCTCTTAATATCTCTATAGGAACTGTATTAACAACTCACAATATTCCACACATCAATAACAAGCCACATAGAAACACTCCTAATATTTTTGCTCACCTACTAGTGGGAACACTAAATTATATTTTCCTAACATTCCCCTCCTCAGTGTGAACATGTGAGAAAATGTCACTTTGGAGTTACACGTGTATTCGACCTCTTTCTTATGTTTCCCTCAGCTTTCAGGTTGTTGTTGAGGTTTGAGATTCATGTTTTTTATTCCCCCCATAATCTTAAGAAATTCAAGATGTTGGTTTCCACTAAAAATTCATCTAAGTAGAAACACCAATTGCCCTTTATATAATTTTTTGAAAAATAAATCTTTTGCCCTTTAAAAAAATAAAAAATATTACAAAATTTTTCCTCTATAGGAAAATATATTTCCCCTTTTTCAAAAAAAAAACATCCTTTTATTAACCAACCCCTTTAGAAAAAAATCTTATTAAAAATTTCCTTTATTAAAAATTTACTTGATATATAAGTTTTCAATAAAAGATTAGGCTTCTAGAAGGGGTTAGGGGATGAGTTGAATGCTGAACCCGATGGAGTTAGTAAGTTGAAGAAGTGAGTATGGAAAAGGTTGAATGGTGAACATGGTTTAATAATCAGATCATTGAGTGAGTAGGTTGAGGAGAATAAATAAACATGTCCAATGTTACCTATAATGCAGGTCGACATTGCAAGCATCAATGTAACGTAGTCAATGATAAAAAAAATGGACATAGATCCCTATGAATTAGAGCTACGCTGAGTGTTGGAGTTTATTGTTAGTAAGACAAATGCAAGCGATATAAATAAGAATAAATCTAATGAATATCCCCTTCAAACATGACCATTGAATGCAAATCAAACTAAAATCAATCCAATCCAATGTGAATCTTGATTTACCAAGTGGATGTGCATGTGTGAGATCCAGTGAGGAGATGTGTTAGGTGTCAAGCTCACCAAAGGTGTGTGAATATTAATCTCTATGTTAGTGTTGAGATGCTCATAGAAACATGAGTTGGGTAGATGTCGAGTTGGATCAAAGTCAATCCAATGCAAATCCTTCAAACCTTCCATATGTTCTACAATTAATCTACTCCACTATTACATTTATATGGAAATTATATACATACAAACATGTGTGTGTGTGTGTGTGTGTGTGTGTGTGTATTATTTTATTTTTATATGCACACCAAAACTATAATATAATCTAACATTCACACAAATGTTAGTAGGATTGCACATTGTCTGCACTAATTTCTACTATCAACATGAATGAATAGCCTGTTGAATGATAAGGCTTTCTTACATGGTCTACACTGATTAGCCCTATTATGATCAAGGCCAAATTTTTAGAGATGTCCATTGAACCTATTTTTATACCAAATGTGTAAATTATGACTTATCAAATAATTTCTCCATTGTGTGAGTAGACCCGAAGCTTGAATGTGCAAAGCACAAGTTTAGTCAATCACAATTCAACATTTATTCAATAAACCAGGTTAAAAATATATAGGTTTTGTATCTCTTATTAAATACGATGTTTCTCAACCACTAACCTCTCCTGATACTAATATAGGAAGGTTTTTCTAACAACCTATATTCTCTCTATCCCATTATTGCTCTCCTAATATCTCTAGTGAGTTGTATTAACAACTCACTTTATTTCACACATAACTAACAACCCACATACCAACACTCATAATATTATTGTTCACTTACTAATATGAGCACTAACATATATTTTCCCAACATAGAAAATAAAATAATTTATAAAAACTTAGGTTGCAGATAAAATGGCTTGAAGAAGGGAACAAAAATAGATTTTTTTTCCACCTCTATATGCTAATTAGAAGACCAAAAAAACATAATCAGTAGCATTTGAAATCATAAAAGAGTGGTATTTGATAGGCTTTATGATGCTAATGGAGAAATTGTGCATTAATTTAAATATATTATATCATAATACATGATGGTAGACATGGAGGAGGTTGAGTAGGTATTGCTTGACAACATTCCACACCTAATCTCTCCCAGTCAAAATGAAACTTTACTGAGACCAGTTTTAGAAGAGGAAGTTAAGAAAGTGCTCTGTAAAATGAAGAGTGATAGTGCTCTAGGTTAAAATGGATTTCCCTCCTTCTTCAAATATTTATGGGATCTATAATATCACCATGGAAGTGGAGGAATCAAAGGAAACTAGAAAGATAATGAAATCTCTAAATACAACATTCTTAGTTATCATTCCTAAATTAGAAGATGCAAGATTGTTTGAAAACTTTTATTCCATCATTATGAAACACAACCTAAAAAATCATCTATAAATTTATAGCTAATAGGTTGAAGGTTTTTTTGGCCTCTATTATCTCTAAAAATCAAGGATGCTTTATGAAAGGTAGAAAGTTTTTAGATGGGATTGCAGTATTCCATGAGATTATTCACTATTTATATGTGGGTAAGAGGGAAAGGCTTGCATGTGCTAATGGATCTACAAAATATTTTGATTTTGATTGGATTCTCCTCTATTTCATAGACTTGGTTTTTAGGGTGACCCATGCTTCACATGTTCACTAAGAAAACATGGCCCTAGTTGGATTGAAAGGGACACTACTTCAACATATGCTGTGCCTCAATCTCTATTTTAATAAAATTCCGTTCCTACTAGCCTATATGTTGATCACATTTTATTGGAAACAACATTATTAGGAAATGTAATAATTCTCAACATCTTATTCACTCTTGTTGCTATGCACATCATCCTACCTATTTACATCATTTTCACTCTCCTTCCCCTCTTCCTATTTTTTCCTTCCCCCCTCTCAGTGACCCCTCTTATCTTTATCTTATCTTGGTGTCTTCCTTAATCAACTCTCTCCTCCTTTAGTTTTTGGTCACCATTCTCCCTTCCCTAACTCTGGCCTTCTACCTCCTCATGCTATCATTGATGTTCCTAATTACATCCAACTTTGCTCTAAATCTAGTGTGATTTAGCCTTTTTCCTCTCACATTTTCCTCTCCCACCCTCTAGCACCCTTTGCCCCATCCCTTACTTGATTCCTTTGGCCCAAATTGAGATTCATCATTCCTTCAACCCCTTCAACCCTCTCCATTTGCCTTAATGACTCTTTTATCATAGTTGGTGTGAAACTACTTGAAAAATCAACCATCATTTGGAGATTTGTTAGACTCTGGCTTGTTGTTCCCACTCTGAAGGATTGTATCCATAATGATTGGAATAATTATCATGTCATGGCCATCAAAATCCTCTTGAAAGGATTTTTTCAAGTCGCCTTTAGGTAAGAATAATCTTGTGCCAATGTTTTCTGTCAGAGACCTTAGTATTGGTCTTTGTCCCAAACCTTGGGGACCAAAATTAAACCCAAATATAGTGGAACACATATGCTCATCAATCAAGGTTCAAAATTATGTGTTCCCCCCATATAATTTAAGCCTAACATCCTTGAAAAAAAATTCCAATATGATTGGGTCTTTTGTTAGACTTAACCTTGGGGACCTTTTATCTACCACTTATGCTAGAGTTTGTGTAATGGTTTACATCTCCAAGTTACTCCCATGAAACATATTTTTTCACTCCTCATATGCAAGAGTTTGTGTTATGGTTTACATCTCCAAATTTTTCCCATATAACATGTTTTTTCACTCCTCATGAAGAACCTAACATCAATCATTATATTTTGAGGGTATTCCCTTTTGTTGCTACCACTACCACAACATGAGACACTTTGGTACATATTTTCATTTGGACCACATCTTGTCTCTTAGAACCTATCCCCAATATGTTACCTTGTCTACTCCTACCCTCCCCCTCAACCTCTTCCACCAACCCCAACACACCCCCCCCACCCCGCCACCGTCCCTCCACCTTCCCATCTCCGTTTTGGTGTCCCCCACACATGCTCCCCTCTCCCTCCCCCATTTGCCCCCATAATTTCCCCCTTTTGAGTCTCCCCTTCTCTTTATACCCTCTCCCTCACCTTCCCTTCCTTCTCCCATACTTGTTTCACCTTTCCCCCTCACAAATTCATTCCCCTCTCCTCCTTCTTCCTAATCTCTCCATTCTCTTAGATTATTCTACTCTTCCTCTTTGAAGTAGATGTAGACATCACCCCTTGGCTTACCATCAATTTTGGTACTTAACAATCCTCCATCTCATAAAAGACTCAAAACATTCATTTACAAAGTTTGTGATGCTATAAATATAACTTTAAAAAATACATGGAGTAGCTAGAATATTCATGGGGATGATTAAAGTACCTTGATTTCTTACTTCTTATAAATTTCCTTAAAGAATAAAGGTTGTTTAAGTGCCAACTCCATCTCCTTAACGTTATCTTGTCTATCTGCATGAAATTAAAATGTCCAATGTTGATTTTTTTTGCATTCATAAAAAAAATATTGGTTGTTCTAGGATGAATTTGGCATGGATTCTTATGGGACATCTAGTGGCCTCAAGATCATATGGGAAACACAAAATTATTTGTACTATAGATTCTAATAGTAGAAACCATATTTTATACAATATTGAATGTGTCAATGAGCCAATCCACTTCAAAGTAATTACCAACTATTTGTCCTAATCATATATCACTTAAAAATAGAACTTGGGAAGAGTTATAAATCTTTCTTGAAATAAAATCACATTATGATTAGGGAAAACTCTAATGTAATGCTAAAATATGGGGAGAAACGTGCAAGCCATTAGAATATCACTCAATCACAAAAATAATGTCCCTTTTTCATCTCAAAATGGTCTCATTGACATTCTCATAAAATAAGGCCTCTTCTCATGGAAAAATAAAAGAACTATCTTTTGTGCAATTGTAAAATATCATGATAGATTCTAGGTAACTCAAACTTTGATGGAGGAGGCATGGCTTATTGAATCTCAGGTTCAAACCATTCTCCAATCAACATTAACATTTCTTCTTATTTTACCCCTCTGTAGGTACCCATTCAAATTTAAGATTGTGTAGTTAAAATATAAAGATTTTAATTTAAAATTAACTACCTAGTAGAAGGACTACCTCAAGATCCAAGGAATGAAGTCATTTATCTTCATGTCCAAACTCATAATTTCAAGAGCTGCATCTATGACTAGAATCATAATTACTTTATAAATACTTTCATATAAAAAAATAAATTGGAGGATGACCTAGATGGAATTAATGAAATAATCCAAATGAATATCTACACGAACGAAAACCTCTCTGAAGAAAAAAAATGCTCTTATCCAGTATAGAAGACATCTATTCTAAGGAAGTATTCTAGAAGTAAATATCTAGAGATATTTTGCTTGCAGAAGATGATAAGAACACCAAAATTTTACACAAATTGATAGTCAAAATATGGAAAATAATAGAATTTGAAAAATACTATGTTCAGATTAGTGTCTTCTTAAAAATATTGAGGACATTCACAATGAATTTGTTGATTTATTTAAACCCTTATCTCTTTCACTAGCCTACCTTGTCAAACCCATTTGGATGATTTTTTATTCAACATTCCATCTTTTGTAACACTAAGACAAAACATTCCCATCCTCACCCATTTATCACATGAGGAAATTAAATCATTTATCTTCAAGATGCAAGGAGATAAAACATTGGGTCTTGGTGGAACATCCTTTTGAAAAGTATATCTCAAATCCATTAAATACCATTACTCATCTATAATAAGGTATATACTCCTTGAGAAGCTAAAGGTGTAGGTTTGACCAATGTTGGATTTGAAAACATTGCACTAGGATCCAAAATGTTTCAGCATCTCTATGCTAATTTGGACCATCTCTAGAGAAAATCCCTCATAATTAAATACCTTGACTCCAATAGCTCATAGATAATTGTCACCACTAAGTCTCTTCCTTATATATCACATATGTGGGACTTCCTTCCCTCATGTCGATCAATCATTTTGGGTCATAAGTGGTTATCAACACTTGATCAAATTACCCTTTCTTCTAGACCATGCATCATCGATGCATAAATTTTGGTCAAAAAAGGTCATTCCCAAAGAAATTGCATTTTTTTAGATAACCTCTTAACACAAGACATTCACATATGTCTTTTTGCAGACAAGAGGATTCAGTGGGCCTAGTGAGTGCATATTTTGAAAATTAGACTCAAAAAATGTAAAGCACGTTCTTCTCCATTACCCTTATACTATGAAATTTTAGGTTTGATTACTACACAAATTTTCTATATTCTAGGTGTTTCCTCCTTTCATCATAACTCTAATTTTTTCTTGGTTATCCCCTTCAAAATAAGGAATTATTTTATTGTGGCTTATGGCTCTAGTCTTCACCATATAGAATATTTTATCAAAGAGGAAGTGAATAATTATTAATGAAGCATCCTTGCCTTATAGTAAATTCATTCAAAATCTAAAACGAATAAATCCTAAATGTTCTTTAGCAAAACTCAAAATTTTAAAAAAATCTTGCTTAGCTTGAGACCTTGAACTCCTTAATAACTGGCTCCTCATAAAGTCTTCCCCCATTCATGGGGATAGAATAAATGTGAATATTAGATCACCCTCCTCCTAAAATTTGATGGCTCAAACTTAGTTTTAAGGAGCATAATAGGGTAACCCATGCAAGGTAGGAGCTTAATGCATTTTGAGATAAAATACATGTGATTTTATTGGTGCCTTTACAACTTTCCTCTCCCATGCTACAAACATGAGGTGACATTTCATGACTTACTACTTGGTTTACAAATCAGAAAACAAAAGAAATAATCAAATGCAAAATTGAAGGTGAAAATATATTGGTCATTTATGCTCTAATCAATGGATCCATGATGAATTAGAATCTCAATTATACTCTTAAAGAGGCCTGCCATCTCTTATTCTTCGATCAAACCTATTTCTCCCACTATTATAAGGAATCCAATAAGGCTAGTGATTACCTTGAAAAATTCACATCAACATGTGAATATTTAGTACCTTTGAGAGCTCCCTTATTTCTATTTTTTATGGAATCAAACTCTTCATTATCTATAATCACACCATTTCTTCCCCTCATTCTCCCTCTATCATCATCATTTGATCTCCCCATCCATTATACCTTTAATTATCCCCTTATCCCATGTCGTACCTCTTCCCTTCTTCCCATGATCACTCCTTTCTTTCATGTCATCTCTCATTATGTTTTTTCATGTGCAATATATTACCATGGATCTCACAAACCTTGCCATTATTTTCCCTTTCACCCTCACCACCTAACATTTCCTATTTATCTTCCCCTCACATTCCCTTCAACACCATGTGGCATTTCATGTTTTTATTAAGTGAAAAAGGAATTCACAGATGTCTACTTACTTGAAAATGAAATTATCGAGTCAGATCACCTCAAAGGTGTTATGGAATTTATTCATTGTGAATTTTTTAAATGAGGCCCTCATTCAAGAAATCCTTGGCCATGGAGAACTCAAGGTTGAGGTCCCATGCACTTTTCAATCCATCATAAAATATTTTTTAGCTCAATTGGCCTCCATTAACCCTACTTACAACATTTTTCAATGCATAATCTTTAACATAATCCCAAAATAATTTCTTCTTGGTAATGGAGAATTGAAAACTCACTAGGAATTTTCAAACTATGTTGCAGCTTGAAAGGTTTGATGTAAATTTTTAATTTTATCAACAAGCTAATTTAGAGAGGTAGCTCCCCAGTCTTTTCCATCCTACCCACACTAAAGGCAAACAAAAATTCCCTTTTGCCCAACCATTTTCCCCAAGCCCCCTTTGTATGCTTCACCATGATTCCACTTTCACTTATCCATCCCTTTTTGCACCCAAAATAATTGAAATTTGTGCCCCTCATCCACTCCTTACACACACCACACATTTCCATTAAGCTCCTCTTACTTAATCTACCTTGCTTCTACTCCCAATAAACATGGAAATCATAAATGCCTAATGATAAATACTAGTGGGGTTGCTTGGACTAGAACTCACAAGGGCCAACCACCATCCAAACCTCACATTCTTGACACGTTCACTAGTCCTCTAATTACTGAAAATCAACTCACTGTGAGGTATGGAATGGTTCCATCCTTTAATTTTAATTTAAGTTTTACCATGGCAGGCATGGTAACTCTGAGTGTCTTCTATGAATGTAAGGGAAAGCTCTTTGACAAGTATGCCATTCCATGTATATAACTAGAGGGTAAATGATATATACTTTTTGATAATACTTTGTGTTTTGATTATATCTCTTGTCCATGGAATGCCTTTTTTTTATTATGGAGCATTAGCTTTAATATTGATAATAACATATCACTATGCTTTTGTATTATAAATTACTCCATTACTACTTCCACATTTTGCCTTGTCTTTCCTCAAAAAATATCTTATTTCTTTCTTTAATGACACTCATGTTAAAAAAAATTGTGAAGACTGAGGACCCCAATAAAACCTTAATTTTACCAATCAAATAAAAATTGAAAGTCTTGCTCTACTAATTTGATATATATAAAGCTTACAACAAAGTAAATTGGATCTTTTAGATTATATTTTTGACTAGCTTGGTTTCTCAAAGCAGCTGAGACTTTGGGTGAAGGAATGCCACACAACCCCTGAGTTATCCATTCTAGTGAATGGATCTCTTTAGGATTTTTCTTACTCTTATAGGGGCCTCAGACAATAGTACCCTTTATCCCCATGTCTATATATCATTTTGGTAGAAGCTTTCGGTAGGACCTTGAAGAAAGAGTTATGAAGGCATAAGTTTAAAAGTATTATGTCATTTGATATAGGGGGTCCATCTTCTCATATTTAGTTAATAGATGGCACCATGCTTTTCATCTACCCATCATTTTTAGATTGTAACAATTTCAAGGAGATTCCTAGCCTCTATGAAGTTGCATCTAACTAAGAGATTATTAGAATAAAATTTAGAGATTTATTTATTAATGTCCACGAGAATCTACAACTATATTTTAATGATATTATGGGTTGTGAAAGGGACTCCCTCCATGATACCTACCTAGGAATACCTATGTTTAAAGGAAGGGGAAAAAATGCTATGTATGCACCAGATACGATGACCTATAACTATCATCTCTCTCAATAAACTAGAACTCAAATAAGGTTAATCAATAGAGCTTGTGTGTACTTGAATGATCACGTAAGGACATAGAATATATGTCGACCTAGTAGAGGGTAATCTACACTCAAATGTCAAGAGGAAAGGTTTCCACATCATAATCATATGACATGGGGTATAACTCTCACTAGGGCTTAATGATGGGTAAGTAATTATAAAGATACAATTAAAGTAAATGATTGTAAGAGGCACAAGAAAATTAAATGATGGGTAAGTGCTTAAAAATAATGTAAGACATAATGGTCAACCAAATTGGGGTATATGCAAACTAAAGTGATAAATGGCAAGCATAAGCAATCACATATCTATACCAGCTTATTCAATATAAGGAAGAGCCTAAGAAATGATACAAATATACATCATGTCTAATCTACTATGTAAGTAAAAGAAAGAGTGTAGAGATAGAAATACTTAACTTGGGTGGACCCATTGATGCTTCAATCCCTGCCTTTGGAATGGTAAAATAAAGACCTAGATATCCTTCGTTAGGAACTCCAAAAACCCCTCCTATTGAAATTCAATGATACCACAAGCCTCCAAGATAAGGATTTGAACCTCTAACTCTCCCAAATACTACTTAAGAGTAGAAATGTGAGTGAAAATAGAGTGTATGAATGTGATATATATTTTAAAAATTAAATATGACCCATATATATATGAATCTAATACCAAAACTAACCTTGAACTCTAAGCTAATGATATCAGCCAGGCCGATACAGTTAGAAGATGGTAACTAACATAGTATGGTATCATCCAAGATAATAGAGTACAAATGATATAAGACATACTCATAATTATATCAAATTGGTCGACACGGTACATGGAATACTGAAACATGAAATAAATGGTATCGGTTAGGCTGATTCAATAGGATATAGAAAAGCTATAAAATATAGATGGAAAGTAGATGGAGAGGTAAGATGGATAGAGACTTAGAGGAGGTCAAAATTATATTAATGATGGTAGACATAATAATATGCAAACATTTCTTACAAAGTACCACTAGTCGATCCCACCCCCTTCTCGATGTACCATTTAAGGCATGCACTTAGGGAAATTGATGTGCTGATAAGTCCCTATAAGATAAAACATTAGTAAAGTGATAGAATAAAAAAATATCAAGTTTATACATATACCCCACCTGAAGCTCATCACGTGTCACAATAGTGTAATGCTAGATGGTGATTCGAGATAGATACATAACAACACAAAAGAGCATAACTAAAAATAAGTGCTAAAAGAACTAAAAGTAAATAAACTTAAAATATGTACCTTCACTTACCTTGTTGATTGCAGATGATTTTGTGTGTATTGTAATTGATACAAGGTACCCATTGAAAATAATGAAAGGTGAACCTAAAAAATAAGAGAAAAGTCTTTTTTTTAATTTTTTTTTTGGTTAGCACCTAAATTCCTCCATCTCACTGAGATTCTAAATCTTATTTTGATTCATGAAAAGGACATACAGAAACAAATATATGGGAAAAATATGGAATCTCATGGTAAATTATAGAAAATTTAAAGATTTTAAATTTTACTATAAATAGGTAATAATAATTTTACTTGTGTGTTTTTAATTTTTGGAAAACTAAAGCTCTAAGTGTCCAAAAATAGTGGTAAGAGAGACAATGGCTCAAAGAGGGAGACATATAAGAGGTCTCATTGTAGTAACCAATATAGACCTATGGGTAGGTGGTGAAATTAATTTTTAATATTGTCATTTTTTATAAAATGAATTAGATTTAAGAAATCTAGGCATTAGGACAAATCTGTGTAGTGGAATTTTCCCCAACAAGAATCAAAATGAAGCTAAATTTAGGATGGGCAATGGATAGTTGATAAATAATCCAAAGTAGGGCCAAAGATTTTTATTAGGTCTAGGGAAAGAAATCATTTCCCTTAGGTAATTATATTAGCCAAACTAATACAATTAGTAAGGGGGAGTTTTAACTCATGACCAATATCATAGGGTATGGCCAGTACAATTAAATATGATGTTATCTGCTACTCTAGGGTATAGCTAGTGTAATTAAAGAGTTATGCATGACTGATATAGTTAAGTGTTGGTCGATATAGTATAAAAATTCAAGAATGGATATATCATGAGGCATGGTTTATGTAGTGGAAAAATGTGTTAGTTGATACTGTAAGGTATGACCGATGCAATTAAAATTTTATCGGTCAGTACTGTAGGGTATGGTCGATGTAATATAAAATTATGAAAAAAGTTGATACAGTAGAATTTGGGGACAATTTTGATTTTAATTTTAATTTTTATGTAGTTTCTAATTTACTTTCAAAATTTTAGATCAAAATCTAGTTGTACTTTATTTTTTAATATTTTGCAGAGATGAAGATGATTATGGTAGACCGTGGATGCCAGCAGGCCACCATATATTTTGGAGAGTTTATTGGTAATAAATAGGGTTTAGCTAGAGATTCTTAGATTTTGAAACATCATGGAGATGTGTCATGTACTTCTGAGCACAAAGGTCATTGCCATGTTTATGGGGTAATGAGAGAGGATTACAAACACATTTAGGTGGAAGGTAGAGGGGGTGTGGTATAGGTAGTGATTACCTTGGAGAATGTACATGTCATACTAAGGCTACATAATAAAGGAACTTTGATGGTATGTGACACACCAAAATAATCTAATGAGAGGAAAGAGTCATCATGATGGGCTACAAGATTGGATCAATATGATTAGTGTAAGCTCATCGTATAATTTTTTATAGTTTACATATCAAAAATTTTAGATAGTTGAAAGACCCTTATCAAACTTATGACTATGTGTGTGTTGTGTCATAAATTTGATGGGGTGGTGCTTATGTATATTATTAGAATGTGTCAGTTTGCACTAGATCAAGGCACTCTGTATGTTATGGGATTTGCAGTATGGGTGTAACTCATACATGATTTTTATAATGTACTCAGCTTGGGCCAATAAACTATGGGTCTTGTGATTCTTTTTTCTAGTTAAATATATGAGAGATTACCCATGTACAGACCTATGGGGTTACCTCATGTAGTATATGACCGTCTCCCTTGAGTTAGGAGATGGCCATAAGGACATATAGTGTGAGTGATCCATCATGTGCCTTCATTGGAGATAATTAAGAGGGATCAAATCATATGGATTCCATACATGGCACAATAGATGCTTGGCCATCTTAGCCAACCATAATGTAGGTGATGGGTCAAAGCTAAAATATATGAAATTATGCTTGGTGGGTTAGGCCACATACATGCGACCACATACTGGGTCAATTTAGATTACCACACCTACTTACACCTTTGATTATCTCACCTTATTGCATGAAGCATGTTAGGGATCAAAGGGGGTTGGGATGATGAGGCATGCCAATTATAGTCCTAGTGGTGAGGCCTTGTCAACTAATGGTGGCTAGATGATAATGAGAGTGATAATGAACACCATGAGGAGGAGAAGGTGGAGGTGGGTAGGAGGTGGCCATACCTCAGAGATAAGTGGACCCCTAGGCAAATCTATAGGCGAGCTAAACCACATATGGTTAGATGTAGAGATTGGCTCAACAATTTATGGTAGTTTGTCATGGGAGATGGAAAGGATTCAACCTAGCAAGAAACCATAATAAAGGACATGTGTTAGGCAGGACAGGTGATGGGGTGATAATAGGTCTAAAATTTTTAAGTTTATCCTATCACTTTTTCCCCTTAAATGTAGAGTTGTACATGCTAGGTATTAGTGATAGATATACTAAAGATTTGGATATATATAAGATCTTATGTAAAATATGTTTTTCTTTTTTAGATGCAGTGGTAGACTCTAGTAGAGGAAACTCACCATGAGATCTTGGACAACATGATATCAAAGCATGACACCATTAGGATGCTAGATCCTGTAGTAGCCTTAATTGGACCACATGTTGGTTATTTTAGGTTGGTTGGAGAACTTTAAAGATAAACTACTTAATTGGACTGCATGTTGGTTATTTCAGGTTGGTTGGAGCATTTTACAAATAAACTAAGTGTTGAGACCAAGTTAAAGCTCAAGTGATAACACCAAAAAGTGGAGAAGGAGATTCAGTGGCAACATGATAGGCTTCATCCAAAGATAGAGTTACACACATGGTAATGACAGGGTGAGTGGTAGACTTATAATATCAAGGCCCATTTATAGGGATAGGTTGAGGGCATGTTGTCTTATACTCAATCATTACAAGTGATTTTATAGGATACTCATTTAAGTTAATAAATGGCAAGCGTGACACCTCACCCCTATTGGGAGGAAGGTGATCCATAGGCTTAGAGAGCCTACATTTTTTACTTAGATGTATTTTTTATGTATTTTGATGTATTGAGATGTATTATGTAGAAAAATAAGACCTATATGTGTGTGATTTTGGATCATTTATTACCTACATGTGTGAAATGTTTTATGAGTTATTTCTTTCTGGCATGCACTATGCTTTTAATATCATGCTATGAGAAAATGTTATGTATTGTAATGTGTTTTTTTTTCTTTTCTAGAAATTGTGAGCAAATGCATGGTCAAAAAGAACAAAAACTATATAATAAAAATGATATCTTAAGTAAGTATATATAAAAATCTACTAACAAAAAATGTAAAAATAATATGAATAAAATGAATTTATAACATACCCAATGTAAGGAAATGCAAATATTAAGACAAAACATGGGACGCATAAAACATTGTAAGTAAAATGTTAGAAATCACATCATAATGTAAGACAAAGCTAATCATAAGATGTGAAAAATAACTTTGAAAAGAGATATCCTATGTAAGAAAATGTGAAAGATAATCAAACAAGGATATGTGATAAAATGTCTAAAAAATATCATCCTATATAATACAAGTAAAATTAACTTGAATCAAACATAATGGAATGCAAAAATGGTTGTAAGGTACATCCAATGTAAGATAATAAAATACTCAAATCAAACAAGTATATGTGTCAAAATACTTTAATGAGTGAAAACTTGAAATTAGTGTTTGTTCTTAAGCAAGATATAATAAAAGCACAACCATCTAGTAAAAAAACTATAATGACAAAGACGAAGTCCTAGTTATATTGCTTGAGGTCTTACAATGCTAACTTTCAAACTAAAAATCCAATAAGCATTATAAATGGGAGCTAAAATTCAAATCATAAGCTAATATATAGAAAACGAGACATAAATAAGAGGGACATGATCAAATAAAATTGCTATCTATCAAGAGAATATCAAGGAAGATGTGATGGAGATTTAAGGATGGAAGACACCATAAAGGTGATGTAGAAATTCTTTTCAAAGACAAATCACTTTAATCAAGTGGGAAAGGCTAAGATATTTTGACATCTAACACCTAAAGAACCCCACATAGCAAGCATAAGGTTGGGCTAACAAGTTAAGTGTAAATATCATCCCATGAAGGCTATATGCATGAAAAATAAAATGATCCTACCTTCCCATAATGTGTTCCTCACTCCTTGGGACCTCTTAACGAGTCATCTGTCTACTATGAACATTGGATGCTTGCATGAGAAATTATGTGGCACTAGAATATAATATATTATAGCCACATAAATTTAATCATTAAGTGTTTGACAATGTTTATTCTTGACATCTTTACCCTGATTGGTTTATTCACCATTTCACTAACTCAAAATCTATAAGAGAACCTCTATTGTCTTCTAAACATCACAAATATCATACAAACACCCTTATTTCAACCACATTTATCCTTAATCTATTTATAGTCACTTTTTAGACCTTTTGCAGTCGTCTATGTCCCTCTAAGACATGACCATGCTAGGTCAAATAAGGCCACATTATGACCTTTTCCCCTAGCATAGCCTTGTCCCTCACATTCCAACTATCACTTTTTAATATCAAGACATTTCATAACGGCTCTCTCATATTTTTTTTATAGTTGATTAGTGAAAATATTCTAAATATTACCCTATAAATTAACATCAAGTCATTCACTTGAAAGGATCTAGCAAGTTGATTTTAAATTACTAAACATTGAGCAAAAGAACATGATTTATTCCAATTTCAACTATGTTGCATTCTAACAGTCATAGGCCAAGGCTAAATATCTTTTATTTCAAGTCAAGGGCATCCATTATCAAGCATTTCAATCATTATTCTTGTTGTAATCATATAGTTGCACAATCATGAAACACATAATCACCCTAAGAAGGGGAATTACATCGGCCTAAGGCCCATTTGGGCTATGTAGGAAACACTCAAATTATGGGAGGTTTTATGAGGATAGGTCAACTATTTCCCTTACCCGTCACCCCCCCCCGCCTCCCCCCCTTTTGCATTTGATCTCTATTGTGTTTGTTGTGTAGGACTTGGGTTTTGTGTTTTATAAGTATTTGGCACATATATTTGGCTCCCACACATAATCAAAAAATCCTTTTTGATAAATGCAGTTACCCAGATTGAGAAATTAGGTGCACAGTCAACTAGGATGATGTTGAAGTCAACATAAAAGTCTACAATGCGGCCTTGTTCTCCTAGCATGGCCTTGTCCCTGCATAATTTTCAATTCTATTTTTAGATGTGGCATAATTAATAAGTTTTTTCAAGCATTTTTTAGTCACAACCAGCCTATACAGTTATCATTAAATCTATTTGAGGAAGACTTGCATATTAGTAGGCCTATTTTACTATTTTTAGCTACTTTCAAATTCTGTAAAATTTTGTAGCATATTGTATGTTACTATATTTTAATATAATGTCTATATATACTAGCATTCAAATTTAAATAGTTTAATTATATTAGTTTGATTCATTTTAATTAAAATAGATTAAACATTTTGGTGAACTCACTATTTTTAGAACATTTCTTGTTGTTTGCTTGACTTTTGTCTTATAAATTTTTGACATTGAAATAAAATAGCCTTCAATCTTGGATATAAATCTAAAACATATTGATTCAACTTATTTGACCTTAGTTTTAATCTGACATTGAATAAGTTTATCCTGTCACCTTAGATAAAATCTGAAACAAAAGTTCTTTCTTTCGAACTCGGGTTGAAATTTGTTGATTTTTATATCATTTTTTTTCTTTTATCTTTATCTTCTATTGATTTTATTTATTTTAGAAACCATATTTTGGTAGTTTTAAAACTACTTAATGACTGTTATGATGGGCTATGTAATGTTATGTTTACAAACATTATGACATGAGGGCTTTACCCCAATACTCATAGCCATTATACAATACTAAACATGGACATTAGTGTTCATGTACCTCATGGTATATTAGAAAAGTCTAAGATCCCTTGTCTATACCATAGGAATCCTATTTTATCTATTTTATTTGTGGTGCACTTAAGAGGAGTGTATTCCATATAAAATTTGCTCTCATTGTAACCTCAAAAATGGGTTTAGTGGGCTACAAGCATGATTTTACCTCTATAGTTAGTGCTTGAAAACATTGAGCTAAGACTTATCAGTGAACAAGCAAGTATATTTTAGATCCCACACAATCATTAATATCTTTGCCTAAATCACCTTTATACCTTGATTTTTGCTTGTATAATATTCATAGTTATTATAATTAACTTATTCATATTGTATTATGTGCATAATGGGATCAACGAGTGAATATTTATTACATATGTTACATAATATTATGAAATTTATCATCACATATTATATTTATTTATAACATGTTATTAATTATGTATTTACATGGTTCTAATGTCAAGTTAATCAAGAATTTTCACTAAATAATGTTCAATCTTAAGTTTTCCCTATTACAAATGTTTGAACTATTGTATCATGTCACTCTCCTCCAATATCTCTCATCAAATCTGAAATGACTTGGGAACAAGAGGAAACATATGTTATAAATTATATTAAATCTTCAACCTCAAAGGACTTTCCATTACTTAATTCACACCCTCTTGAAGGGTGTATCATGTCTATAATTTTAGAATCTAATACTCATGAACAATATGGTCCAAATGATGAGGAAAAATTTATGCAATATCTTTGTGAACATATAGAAAAGGTTAACTCATTATTATATGTTGTTAAAGATGAAAAAAATAAAGAATGCAAAGATAGTATTTCTAATGTTGTTACTTCTATTATTACATCACTCATGTTACTTACACTCCTTAAATTACGTCTCTAAATGCTTCTCTTGAGCACACACTTCTTTCTTTACAAGCTAAACTAGCTAACATTGAGGAAACTATTTTTCATGTTATCCCCTCATTAGACTCATGTTCCTTGTTGTATAACCCTTTGACACCCAAAATTTCATTCTATCAATTATCAATTGTCTTTGTAGCTCCTAAGATTCCATTTTATGAAGGTAAAAGTGATCCTAAACAACATTTGTGTGCATTCCATGCAACTTGTCTAGACTATGCGAATAATGACAAATTGTTAACAAAGCTCTTC
This sequence comes from Torreya grandis, assembly GCA_037957365.1. Taxonomy (NCBI): domain Eukaryota; kingdom Viridiplantae; phylum Streptophyta; class Pinopsida; order Cupressales; family Taxaceae; genus Torreya; species Torreya grandis. The sequence goes on from JARHVA010002479.1 coordinate 1,798,279, forward strand.
CTAAGAAGTCTTAAAAAATATTTTCTTAGATGGTTCTATGATATTCCTCTTAAATTAGTAAAGGATTTTAACCCTCTGGAAAGTATGTTTTTAACAAACTTTTCCATCAACATTGGTGAAAAGTTATCATTTGCTCAAATTACAAAGCTCAAACAATGGTCTAATGAAACAATTAGTGAATATGTGATAAGATACAAGATTATTATAGAAAAATGACAAATCAAATAGATGATAATGAACTCCAACATATCTTTACACAAATTTTATTATCTCCACTTCAAGAGTCAATTATGTTTAATAAGTTATAATCTTTAGATGAACTATGTCATACAATCAAAGAGTGTGAGGTCAAGTTACTTGATTTGAACAAGCTTAAGTATAATTCAAAATTTCATTCTAATTCAAATGTCAAATTTCAAATCAAGCCAAATTATAAAAGCAAACCAAATGAAACCAATAAGGATGCAAATATTATAGTTAATATTATCTCACAACCAACATAAAACTTCAATTACAAGGTCCACCAACAAGGCAATTCTCAATCTTACCTTCACCTCATCATGTATTGTTGCAAAGGATACTTGAATTCAACCACACCATTATTCCTCCATTAATGAAAGTGTACATGTTTAGACCACAATCTAAAAAAATTGATGGAAGTGTGTATTGCGATTACTATATATATATTGGGCATTCTAAAAATAAATGCTTCAAGTTTAAGCACAAAATTTAGGATCTTATTTATGAGAATATTATTTATAATAGAACACATAATAAAGAGGATAAGACATAAACCAATGAAAATTCAAATCTCAAAATGCACAAAAATCCTTTTCCAAATCATGAAGCAACTAACAAAGATAATTTTAAAGTACAATATGCATATAATGGTCATCCTCCTCCTTCTACATATGGACATCCAATTGGTATCATTATTGGTACAATTACAAGCAAAAAATCATCACATCCTATGATTACTTTTAATTATATTTAATTTTTTGATGCTGATTCAAATAAGCATCCACTTTTTATTTAAGTAAATAATTTAATCAAAATTGATAAAATAGAATAAAATTACCTAAACATGAAAAATTATTATGTAAAATTAGAATTTTAAAGATATGCAATAAATGACACAAACTAATTTAGAACTTATTATATTTTTAAAAAATCTAAAAGGGGAAATAATAAATACAAAATACTTAGCTATAAATTAAAAAATGTAGGATTGAGACATAAACTAGAAAATGACTATATGGTTGTGTTGGCTAACTTTGAATTAAGAATAGAGCTTCAATCACTCTCTAGACAAGGCTACCAGAATCAAACTGTTAGGGTGTGGAGCTAAAAGCTTCAACTATTTGCATACGCAAAGAAGAGGATGCTAAAGAACTAGAAGCACCGGCGTCGGTAGCATGACCGACGTCGGTCACAGATAGTGTAGAAGGAAATCGGTGATGGTAGGATGTCGGCCAACGTCGGCAACACCAGGCAAGCAGGGACCGACGTCGGTCACCTGTGTATTTCCAGAACTGTTGTTGACGAACAGTCAGTTAAGTGAAGCGAGTGTTTGCATGTCAAATGACTAATTATAGTCACGAGCTGTGTGTCTAATTATTGTAGTTAGATTTCTATTTTTGTAACCATGGGATCCTATTTAAAGACCCATGAGGCATGTATTGTAATTATCAAGAAGGCAAGTAAAAGCATTGAAGCAAGCAAGGTCAAGGAGATCTACAGGTGTAAGGTCAAGGAGATCAGCTGAAGCATTTAAGGAGGGATAGCAACTCAGGTTGTAGAGTTGGTTTTGTGTTGAGCAAGAGAGAGAGGGAAGAAGGTCTTGAGCTGTGGCAAGACTTTGAGGTGGAGGAAGAAGTGGCATCTTCCTTATTGTATTTTCTTCTAGTAATATTTAATACAAGAGTGTGTATTGTCTCTCAAATTCTTTGCTGTCTCAAGTTTCTAGTTACTTTATCATTCTGGTATAATTTCGTGTTTAATTGCTTATAAGAAAGTAATCAACTGTGCTTTCATTGGATAAGGGGTCTCCTAACAGTTGGTATCAGAGCATATTGATTGTTGTAGGTATCCTAACAGTTGGTATCAGAGCTACGGTTTGCAGGAAGCAGGTTATTGTTTTTGATTACAGGTCATTCACAGGGTTTTTTGATTGAGTGGGAGTTCAGCAATGGCAGAAGAAAGTAAGCTACGAATGGAGAAGTTTAACGGCAAGAATTATCAACATTGGAGGATGCAGATTGAGGACTATCTGTATCAGAAGGATTTGTACTTATCATTGGGTGGGGTTGCATGCAAGCCCACAGATATGAAGGATGAAGAATGGAGTGTTCTTGATCAGAAGGCTCTCGGTTCCATAAGGTTGAGCCTTGCATCATCTGTGATTTCCAGCTTATCACAGTGCAAGACAACGGAAGAGTTGATAAAGTCCTTGGCAAATTTATACGAAAAGCCCTCGGCTTCTAATAAGGTATATCTTATGAAGCAACTATTTACTTTGCAAATGCAGGAAGGTGGATCAGTACATACTCATCTCAGTGATTTCCATGGTTTGGTAAACCAATTAGCTTCAGTCAATATTGTTTTTGATGATGAGGTAAAGGCTCTCTTGATTTTATGTTCTTTGCCTGAAAGTTGGGACGGTTTGGTTATGGCAGTAAGTAACTCTGCATCTGCTTCTAAAATCTTAAAAGTTGATGATGTTGTGAGTGTGATCTTGAATGAAGAAATACGCAGGAGAAGCATAGGTGAATCATCAGGGAATGCTCTAAGTGCAAAAAGCAGGGGAAGGCAAAGGGAGAAGTTTGAGCAAGGGAAATCAAGGTCAGGAAGGAGATCCGAGTCCAAAGATATTACCTGCTGGTTTTGTGGAAAGAAAGGACATACAAAGGAGTGTTGGTTGAGAGATAAAGAGAATCAACATGCAGGTACTGAAGAAGCAAAGGATGCAAATATTGTGGTATAGGATGCTCTCATACTTTCTTTGGATAGTCAGGTAGGATCATTAATTTTAGATTCTGGTTCATCTTTTCATGCATCCCCAAACAGAGATTTGTTTCATGAGTATGAACAGGGAGACTTTGGAGTGCTCTATTTAGGGGATGGTACGCCTTGTCAAATAGTTGGCAAAGGGAAAGTGCAGCTGAGATTGCAGATTGATAACACATGGGTGTTGAAGGAGGTCATGCATGTTCCAATTCTGAAGCAGAGTTTAATTTTTTAGGAAGGTTGGGAGATGAGGGATGCATAATAACCCTCACAACAGACTCTTGGAAGGTTACCAAGGGAGCACTTGTTTTAGCAAGAGGTAAGAAAGTAGGTACTCTTTATCTACCTACTTGTATTACTGATTCTACTTCTGGTGCAGATTCAAAGATGTGGTCTAATAGGCTTGGTCACATGAATAAGAAGGGAATGGACGTTCTTGATTCAAAAGGTATGTGTTCAAATTTGGAAAGCATAGATAGAGTTCATTGCAGAAAAAGGAAATTTGGTGCTTTTGACAGGAATAAAGAAGCCTTGGTGTTTATGGAGGAGATGAAGGATAGAGATCAGTCACAGAGGCTAAATAAATTTGAGCAGGGTAGCATGGAAAGAGGTTTGATCCAAGAAGAGCTCACGGATGAAAATTTCATCACTTATAGGAACACACAGACGCTGATGTCGGTCACATGGAACCGACGTCGGTCAGCCAGATATCGACATCGATCATGTGCAGACCAGCAGGGTTGGTAGGTCGGGCAGGAGAAGTTTGACGTCGATAGTCAGGGTCAGCACAGGGAATTGACATCGGTCGGGAGCAGATTGGGAGATGGCCGAGATCGGTCACTGGAACGGATGATGGGTGGACAGCTAGCTACCAAGGAGTCTTAAACACCCATATAGAGGTTAGAAATGGTAAGTGAACCTCATATTCATTGTTCACCTTCTTTATATTGCTTACTGACAGTCAAGAACTAGGAAGATGGAAGAAGCAATGCAGGTAGAATCTAGAAATAGTGGGAGCTTGGCATGGATGAGGAGTGTGAGTCCTTGGAGAAGAACCAAACAAGTATTTGTTGGTAGAGTTGTCAGCTAGAAGGAAGCACTGGATAGAGGGATGGATTCCCGCTTTAGAGAAGAGAGTGGATGGACACGTGAGACAGAAGGCTATGGTATATGGTCTTGTTTAGGCTGCAGGCAATGGAGGTTTAACCATTGTATTTTATCTTTACCAGGTTGGATAATATTAGCTACATTATCCTGTTACTGTATTGTGTTACTTGTTGCAGGGTTTCATATACAGGGAGTTTTCTGAGCTAAGGGTAGAGTTGGTTCAGAAGTATGTCATGAAGAATTTGGGAGCAGCGAAATTCTTTTGGCATAAGTGACAGGGTTAGCATCACAGGTTTAGTGGTGGTTGGTCTTCAAGAGTGACTTTGAAGAGGGATACAGAGCCAAAGGAACAAAATAGATGGTGTATAGGTATAGGTATAGTAGCAGCTATTTATCTCCAAGTGGGAGATTGTTAGGGTGTGGAGCTAAAAGCTTCAACTGTTTGCAGACACAAAAAAGAGGATGCTGAAGAACCAGAAGCACCGGCATCGGCAACATGACCGACGTCGGTCACAGACAGTGCAGAAGGAGATCGGTGACAGTAGGATGTCGACTGACGTTGGAAACACCAGGCAAGCAGGGACCGACGTCAGTCGCTTGTGTATTTCCAGAACTGCTGTTGACGAATAATCAGTTAAGTGAAGCAAGTGTTTGCATGTCAAATGACTAATTATAGTCACGAGCTACGTGTCTAATTATTGTAGTTAGATTTCTATTTTTGTAACCATGGGATCTTATTTAAAGACCCATGAGGCATGTATTGTAATTATCAAGAAAGCAAGTAAAAGCATTGAAGCAAGCAAGGTCAAGGAGATCTACAGGTGTAAGGTCAAGGAGATCAGCTGAAGCATTCAAGGAGGGATAACAACTCAGGTTGTAGAGTTGGTTTTGTGTTGAGCAAGAGAGAGAGGGAAGAAGGTCTTAAGGTGTGGCAAGCCTTTGAGGTGGAGGAAGAAGTGGCATCTTCCTTATTGTATTTTCTTCTAGTAATATTTAATACAAGAGTGTGTATTGTCTCTCAAATTCTTTGCTGTCTCAAGTTTCTAGTTACTTTATCATTCTGGTATAATTCCATGTTTAATTGCTTATAAGAAAGTAATCAATTGTGCTTCCGTTGGATAAGGGGTCTCCTAACAGTTGGTATCAGAGCATATTGATTGTTGTAGGTATCCTAACACAAACATGGTCATAGACCACTATTTTCCTCAGGTGCACTGGCATCTTATAGGGTTTTAGCAACTTGTGAAATTTTTAACATGTGCATCTTTGCATGTTGACTCTGTGTATGCGATATGATATGCATGATTTACTTTAGAAGTTGTTGTATGCCTTATTATTCACTTATTAACCCTAGCTTAAAAGGCAATGATGAATGAATGGAAAAAAATTATTAGTATTTGAAGTTGTGTTATATCTCAATACACCATGTGTTGAGTGTTGCCTACATATCAATACTTTGAAGAGGGATCAAACTCCATGTAGTTCTCCCATGTTATGGTGGTGTGTGTGAAATATTAGTGTAATGTTAGATGTTTATGTAATTATTGTGTGATTAAGTGATTCAACCATGAATTTTGACCTTATATGTGTGCTTAGGCTTTAGCTCAGGGCTACTAGGGTTGTATTTCATAATTGAAGCAACCACTTTTTATTTAAGCAAATAATTTAATCAAAATTGATAAATTAGAATAAAATTACCTAAACATGCAAATTATTATGTAAAATTAGAATTTTAAAGATATGCAATAAATGATACAAAATAATTTAGAACTTATTATATTTGTAAAAAATCTAAAAGGGGAAATAATAAATACAAAATACTTAGCTATAAATTTAAAAATGCAGGATTGAAACATAAACAGAAAATGACTATATGGTTGTGTTGACTAACTTTGAATTAAGAATAGAGCTTCAATCACTCTCTAGACAAGGCTACCAGAATCAAATATGGTCACAGACCACTATTTTCCTCAGGTGCACTGGCATCTTATAGGGTTTTAGCGACTTGTGAAATTTTTAAAATGTGCATCTTTGCATGTTGACTCTGTGTATGTGATATGATATGCATGATTTAATTTAGAAGCTGTTGTATGCCTTCTTATTCACTTATAAACCCTAGCTTGATAGGCAATGATGAATGAATGGAAAAAAATTATTAGTAGTTGAAGTTGTGTTATATCTCAATACACCATGTGTGGGGTGTTGCCTACATATAAATACTTTGAAGAGGGATCAAACTCCATGTAGTTCTCCCATGTTATGGTGGTGTGTGTGAAATATTAGTGTAATGTTAGATGTTTATGCAATTATTGTGTGATTAAGTGCTTAGACCATGAATTTTGACCTTATATGTGTGCTTAGGCTTTAGCTCAGGGCTACTAGGGTTGTATTTCATAATTGGGAGAAATAGGGAATTTGCTTCTAATGTGTAATTAGACTTTTGGTGTTTTTTAATATGGAAGCCTTTTGTGTGAAAAATGACTTGAAATGTGATTTTATAGTGATCAATAGGTAATTATTCTAGATAAATATTTATAAATGTATGGGATGACCCATTACATGAATTTGATTTTGAGTAACTAGTCTTTATTTGGTGGGAGGACATGGCTAGTGGAACTAGATAGGACCGATGAGTGAGATAGTCCAAATGGTACATTATTATCCTAAGAGAAAAGACAACTAAGTTGGGAGTATGGATTAGGCAAGGGATAAGATTGAGTTGTTTTGAATGAGTAATAGGTAAATTTTGATATCATTATTTACTTTTAGGAATGGGTCATCCATATAGAAAGTTAAGGAAAAGTGGTCGAAAACCCGTGGAATGAGGCATGAGCTAAGTGCATAAAAGGGTGGTCACAAGCAAATTATTTCAACTTAGATGTTAATTTATGTGTCTACACATACATTTAAAAATAATCTATATATAGTGTTATTATAGATAATATATCAAGTGAAAATGTGTGCACCATAACACTACTATACTTTCTTGGTTATTTAGAGAAGTATCTACAAGATACTTATAGAGTTGTCAAAGCATTTGATGGGTATACACAAGATACTCTTGGGCATATAATAGTACATTTGTAGGTGGGACTCTCATAATTCCCTCTCAATTCTTAGTTTTAACAAGTACAAGGGTATTTGATATGTTATTAGGATGCCCTTGGATACAAAATAATAAAGTAGTACCTTCTACAATGCATAGATGTCTCAAATATATTCATGACATTCAAGTGGTCAAAATTCTTAGAATCCAATATGAATATCCTTAAGCACTAATGATGTTTACTTCTAATATAAAATGACTTCATGGTACAATAATTGAGCAATTGATAATTAAATAGTCTAAATAACTATTGAAGAGCATGATTTTACATATTCCATAGCATATTATAATTTTTTCATCTATTAGTGAGCACGAGCAAATTACAAAATTAGTCTCTCCATCTATTCATGAGCATGAGCATATTATAGAATTAGTTTCTCTATACACTTATGAGCATGATAAATTTATACATTAGCATATTCAATTGGTTTTAAACATCACAATAAATTATCCTATGCTGAAAGTGGCATATAAATAGATGTCTTTATTCCCTAAGGTATAACAAGTTATTCAGAAAGCTTCACCATATGTACAAGTAGTTACATCTCCTCCTATTTAAAATGAGGGTTATATTACAACATATGAGTAGTGATTTAGAGGGTTATACTACAACATAAGATCTTAAATTAGATTTAGAGGCATCTGCAATTGGCACCTCTTCTTCATAGGGCATCATTCCTTCATATCATGTCATCAGTTCTGCATACATGCCCATCACTGATATAATTGGTTAAAATATTTTCATACTTTAATTTATACATATTTTCTTTTGTTTTTACTTGATAATTATTTTATACCTTATCCAATCATTTTTATAGCCCTCGTCTTTTTATTTTTCACTTGGGCAGTTTGCCTCTTGATTTTCAAACCAATTCAAATAATCCAAATCAACTACCTTACAAACGCCTTCATTGATAAATTTATTAACTATTGCATAATTATCATGTTATATATTTCATTTTCATATACATGATCACATATAGCCTCTTTCTCATTTGGGATCATGTACATTCTTATCTATCTTAATCATTCAAACTACATTGCTATGACTCGTTTGTATATACATTGGGGGCACAATACTTGCCTTCCTTCTTATCACATTATGATTTTTCACCTTGTTGAGTATTGTTTTAATCCTTCCCTCTTCTTGTATTTTTGAATCCTTACTTATTAAGCAATTTTAAATTCAAATATGGAAAAAAAAAAAAAAAAAAACTCAAATATAACAATAATTCAAATATGGCAAAAATTCAATATGTAAATAATTCAAAATATTTTCAAAATTTCAAAATGAGGACATAAGAAGCATTATCAATTATTGTTAGTTTACTTATTTCCATATGTTATTTATCCTATGTTATTAGATAGAATATTTCATTATTCAATATGAATTGCTTTTCATGAGGTATTTGAGTGTGATACAAGACATGCTTTTACATGGTTTCGATGTTGGGCTTCCCTTATTATTCAAAAACCTTTCTAAGTTGGGGCATCTCTTTGTTCACCATGAAAAATTTAAGAGGTTGTATTTATCCACAACCTTTATACCTAATGAGATATATATCTTACAAATGTTTTTCTAATCATTCATACTATACATGTGTTACATGAATATGTCACTTGCTAACAATGACATGGATCCATATCGTGAATATCGACTAGTTTCATTTGTTCTATAGTTCTTTCTTACTTTATTGCACGATAATATTAGAGATTTTTTGTTTATTATATGTGACCCTTGGCCTTGTACATTCAAATTCTTGATTTTATGTCATAAACATGCCATTTTCATGTGGCCCTTGGCCTTACGTGTTTATATAACACTTACATGTCCTTGTATGTGGCTTTTAGGCCTTATTTATGACATCATATGCAAATTTTATGACATCATATGACATTATTTGTATGATACTTATTTATATGGTGCCATGATTAATATCATGCATTATTCTTACTCTCTACTTAATTGATATATATGATGCACATAATGTTTATATGCTTCAATGATTTATCAATCTCTTACATGATTCATATACAAATTCAATGTTATAATCAACTAATATGATGCAATCTAATTCAATGGTTCAAAGTGATACTACATGATTACATTTTTCACATATTACATAACTCTTATTTTGAGCTAAGTGACTTGCATGCTATGTCCCTCATCTAAAAAGGGGGGCATCACAATGGGCTTGTTTTGACAAAGTCAAGTCCTCATGAATAAAATTTTAAATTAATGGCACTATATATTTTAAAAAATTACATCATGATTTATAAGTTTCAAATTATGGGGGGATGTGATGTGTATGTGCAATCATTTCTATAGTAACAAAGTGGCAAATTTCAAAAAAATTATAAGTTTTAAATAGTTGCAAAGTTATAATGGAAATTCAATATAAAATAAAATACAGGGAGCATGATATTCATTCATATTCAAGTTATTATATGTAAAATTCAAATTTTCTTAAGTGAAAATGTTTAAAATATAATATAAATTAGTTTACAGTGGTGTGATTCATCCTCATGTTGTAAGTGGGCCACATTCGAGTCTAGTGACACTCAATGTCTGTGGTTTCATTTTTTCTATGTATCAAGTCACATTTTGTGGTTCCTTCCCTTGAAATATTTTATAGAGCAATCTACACATTCAATTAAGAATTGGAGCATATAATCCTTCCAAATCAAGAGCATTTAAACATTTTCAAATTGAGACTTGATCACTCTATATTCTCCATAGGTTCAACACATCTCCAAATGCATCAACATGGGGGAAAGAAATTCTCCACTTTCAAGTTACAGATCAATTAAATTGCATAGTCTTTTAGGTTGATATATTTCCAAAATTAAAATTTAATGTTTTAGAATTTCAACTTTCGAATATGGACAATAGCTACTTTCAGTGACATTGTTGCAAGTTTTTGCATTAAGGCATCTAGCACAATTAAGCTTCACATTAAAAAGACAAAGTGTGTATACACACGTAGGTTCATATACACTATACTATAGTAATTTCAATATTTTACATCATTAGAATAAAGTGGGGGGCAAATGTAGATACATAAATTTAATCATTAAGTGCTTGATAATGTTTATTCTTGATATTTTTACCCTGTTTGGTCTATTCACCATTTTATTAAATCATAATTTTTAAGAGAGGCTATATTATCTTGTAAATATCATAAAAACATCATTATTTTAGCCACATTCATCCCCGATCTACTTATAGGCTCTTAATAGACCTTTTATAGTAGTCTTTGTCCCTTTGGGATAGGACTGTGCTAGGTTAGACGAGGTTACACTCAATTTTTTCCCTTAATGTGACCTTGCCCCTGCACTCCAACTATCACTTTTTAAAATTGATACATTTCAAAATGGATCTCCTATAATAATAATAAATTTAGTTAGTGAAAATATTCTAAATATTGTCTTATAAAATAACATCAAGGCATTCACATGAAAGGATCTATCAGGTTGATTTCAAATTACTACACACTAAGCAAAAGAGCACTATTTCTTCCAATTTCAACTATGTTATATTCTAATAATAATAGGCCAAGTCTAAATATATTTTATTTTAGGCCAAGGGCATCCATTATCAAACATTTTAATCACTATTCTAGCTATAATCATATAGTTTCACAATCACAGATCACACAATCACCCTAGGAGGGAAAACTACATCAGCTTAATGCCCATTTTGGCTATGTAAGTGTAGAGTAAAATACTCTACATTTTGTTTTAAGTTTCAGTTTTGCACTCCAATTTTTGACCTTCCACATTTCAATTTTGAGGTAGTGAAGGTTTTGACACAGAGTGTGGGTGCGAGTTTTCATTTTGCCTAAGTTTTGTCTAAGTTTCAGGGTAGAGTGGAGCATGCCAAGTGTCATCAGCCGAGACACATTATAATTTCTATAAGTTGCACAGAACATGCCATGTGTCATGTTATATACCTGTGGATCTTGACAAGTGTCAGCATCCACATTTTAGTATCTTATAAGTTTTAAAAGCTTCTTTCAATAAGATTCTCTTAGAGTCCCACGAAGGGTGCCAAGTGGCAACTGCAAAAGGTTTTAATATGTTTCTCTAAATGCAGTGGATGTTGCCATCTATCTCAAGGGTTTTATTTCTAAATGCAACATAAAGTGTTGTGTGTCCCTTGTTAAAGCTTGATGTAGACTACCAAGTGTCAACATCCATAGTTTCTTCTTTTTGTTTTGTTATCGAGTAAGGACTATGGTGGGCCCCGAGTGAGTTGCTAAAGTAAGCAGAAGCCGCCATGTGTCATCTTCTACAGGATTCTCAAAAGGTATCTAAAGCTTCTATAGACAAGTGAAAGCCACCATGTGTCACTTGTTAAGACTAGCGAATGCTGCCAAGTGTCCTCACCTGTTTCACAGTGGAAAATGCACGTGTATCCGTTTTAGCCAATGAACTTGCAGAGAGGCCAACCGTTTCAGGCCCAAAAGATATCTTTTGTTAGACACTTCTAGTTAAGTTAGAATTTGGTTAGAGAGTTGGGATTTGATCATGCAGGCAATCGTGAGCCAATCCTATGCTATAAATATGGGTTCAAATCACAAGTTCAAGGACATCAGGAGAAAGAAAAGTAGGAAGGGAGGGAATTTTCTACATATAGATTGTTATAGGAGATTTATAAGAAGTTTTTGAGACTTTCTTGCTGTGGCCAGTAATATCATTTACCTTTGTTCTATTTTTTTAATTCAAAAAGTTTGTATAACTGTGCATGTATCTGTGCCTTTTATGTGACCTAAAATAAATAAGACTGAGTTCTGTGCCTTTGCTGATATTTTTTGTGTTATTGCAAAATCGTCTAAGTTGTGAGCCTTTGATTTTATTTGTTTTCATCTTTTACATTGATCATGCATTGCTTGCTCTTTAATGTAATTGAATCCTAAAGATAGCTTCACTGTGCTTATTATTAAGGAATGAATCATACTCAGGCACATCGCCATAGTTAAATTTTATTTCATTGCATTGGTGATTCTATTTAATTTCTATCCCTTTTTCCCACAATATATTTGAGATAAAGAAGAGCCAGCTTCTTTAAAATATGGAGGTCATTTCAGGTCGCAAGCCCTACATTCCTGAAACTTCCCATTGTTGGTGTTGGAAACAACACCATTTTAAGCATCAATAGTTTTTAGCACACTTGGTGGGACAATCTCTTGAAGTTTGTTTCAAGACTATGAACTAGAGAGCTATAAGGAGTCAGAGCTGTGGACCAGTAACAAGAGCTCAATCTGCTGTAAACCCAGGTATTCTTTTACCACCATTGATAACTAATTCAAGAAGAAGGGTCAATCAGTTTACAACAATACCAAGAGCAAACATGAGAGCACCTATAGCCCCAAGGAATTATGCAAATTGGAACACTGGCAGTCTTCTGATTCTCCCAGTACCACCAGCCACTTGGGATCCTATTCTACTAAATGCCTTGAAAGCTCTTCCCAAATTCAATGGTCAAGATTTCAAAACACCTGAAGAACATCTACAGGATGTGTCTGATATCTGTGCAATACATGTGATCACACAACAAAATGTGGCTATAAGATTGTTAGCAATTTCTTTTAAGGGGAAGGATCTAGACTGGTACAAATCTTTGACCCCAAATACAATATCTACATGGGATCAGCTTGGAGATGCTTTCTTTGCAAGATTTGAAGAAAAGGGTGATAAATATTCTTTGTTGCAATAATTGATTACTATCAAAAGGGCACCATAAGAAGCAATGACTGATTTCAATTCAAGATTTCAAAAGACTTGGGAAAGAATTCCTGCTATAGCAAGACCATTACTAGGTATGGCTATAGTATTTTATCTTAAAGCCTTAAATTTAGATATATTAGTAATGATTTAGTCACTTGGAAGTTAGACTTTGCCAGAAGCCTATGACTATGTAGTCAGAGCTAAAAATAACTTAATAGATGCTAGAAAGTTGCCCCCAAGGCCTCCCATGCCCATGTTTCTAGAGATTACCTTGCCTTTGCCTCAAGAAGCCCCTAATTCCATAGCCCCACCTGTGTCTATGTATACATTTCCTCAACAAACTACTAAAGTAGCTATCTCTGTCCAGTCATCTGAGATGGATGATGTCAAGAACATTTTAAGGACATTTTCTAATGAGATAATTAACCTAAAAAAATAGCAGAATCCTTATCCTAGACCCAAATATCAAGGCTACCAAGGAAATAGACCTCCACCACAGCCAAATCAGTATCAGGGTACTCAAAGACAAACTAACCCTTAGCCATCTAACCAATTAGTTCCAGTCCCTACACCCTCATAGGCTGTTCCCCCTAATCCAAACAGGGAGATTATTCAAGGGCAAAATAACTATGCAAATGGCACCAATGCCTAGTGTTTCCCTTGTAATAATACTTATATGCCCAGAGATTGTCCCATGGGTAATCTACAACAAAAGATAGCATAGCAAAGAAGAATGGATGGATAATTTGCAAATACTTTTGACACTCAACCCTACCAATCCCCAGGTATGCAAAATTCAGTCTTGGTGGCTTAGATACAAGGGATGTCCTTATAGCAAGAAGAAGAAATAGCCCCTGAGCATGCTTTGTTTTCATGGGTTGAAGATGAAGAGTCAGTATTCTTAAATGAAGCTTCTACTTCTAAGAAGCCATTGGTATAATTAGATTACTACACCAGAGCGAAGAGAAGGATGATGGAATGGCTTGGAGTCACAAATAATGAAATTATGGAGATTCCTCCATTTCAAGGTCATCAAAACATAGTAGCTAGACAAGAAATACCTTAGCGAGTGCAGAACCAAGTAATTTTTGGACAAGTTTAAGAAAAAACAAGGTACCCTTATTATCCTTGAAACCAAACACTAGGACTGGTGAATGTGGTGGATCAACTAAAGAAGACCCCAGCACATGCATCAATATGGGACATGTTAGATATTCCTAAGTAAAAGACACTATTACAATAAGCTTTGCAGGGCCAAGTAGTGCCTAAACATACTGGTACCAAAGGAGGACCTGTTGATAAGGAAAAGCTCAAAGACACAGTTCCTCTACAGACAACAACCCTTTTGAATAATGCACCAGAGGTAAGCAAATCCAAACCAGAGCCATTTTATTTGACTTTGATAGTTGGAAAGAAATTGTTACATAATGCAATGATAGACTCAGGGGCAAGTACTATAGTAATGCATAAACAAATAACAGATGCTTTAAAAATAAAGTATGAGCCACTTACTAGAGGAGTTATGCAGATGGATGGGAAATCGATGTAAACAATAGGGAAAATTAAACAACTCTCATTGCAATTGTATACTTGCCCTAATATAATTGTCAATCAGGATGTGGTAGTCATAGATATACCCCCTGTATTTGGCCTATGTTTATCTAGAGATTTCATAGCCAAGATAGGAGGTTATATGTCACTTGATTGGTCTCACCTCATCCTAAGAACCAAATATGGTATAAAAATGAAAATACTATCTGATTCACTATCTAAGGATCACATCACCAATGAACCAACCCCAAAATTAGAGGCAACTCATGCTATGCTGAATAAGGAAGAAAGGGTCTTTATTGAAGAGTTAGGTGACTGGACTAAACATGACCAAGAGGAGGAAAATAACCAATTGTTAACTATGATGCAAAGTGACCCATATGGAAATTATGACTCTACTGGTCTAGGCACTTATGTCATATTTGATGAAGACCATGAAATCCCAAATGTTTTAAGGGAAAAAAAGCCAAAGACTCAAGAATCTAAAAAGGACTCAGAAATTTGGACCTTAAATTTTGATGGGGCTAGAAGTAAAAATGGTGCTGGAGCAGGAATTTGTCTTGTTGCTCTAAATGGTGAGAAATTTTTAAGAGCTATCTATTTCCAATTTGCCTGTACTAATAATGATGCTGAATATGAATCCTTAGTACATGGGCTCATGTTAGCCAAGAAAAAGGGAGTAAAGAATCTGATAGTAAAAGGAGATTCAAAACTAGTGGTGAAACAAATTAGAGAAAAGGCAATAGCCAAAAATGTAAGGATGAGATCCTACAGACACAGAATTTTGGACTTAATAGATGATTTTGAAGCTTTCAATATTGAAGCAGTTCCTAGAACCCAAAATTTTGAAGCAAATAGGATGGCACATATTAGATCATAGTTTGACCCAACAACTGATCTATTAGTCAACAATGAGTCAGTCAAAGTTATAGTAAGGCCAACTATCCCAGACAATAATGAAAATTGGCAAGTCTTTGAAAATGATTTTTAGGTACTCTCATTTTTGCAACAATCAGGGGAATTTGCTAATTAGTTAAAGACCAAACTATTCAATTAAAGACCAATAAGCTTCCCAAAGGGTTGATTACTTTAGAAAACCTATTTGATCCAGAAGATGTAAGCCTAGAGAAGAAAAGGTTTTAAGCAAATAAAATAGATTATTCTGAGATAGAAGTGAGTGAAGGGAGAAAACTAAAGATTGGAAATTCCACAACCCAAGAGGAAAGGGAAAGACTAATCGACTTATGTGAAAGATATGACAGAGTAATAACCAGGGCCTATGAAGACCTTCATGGCTATAATAGAGACATCATTCAGCACACCATAAAACTGACTGAAGGATCTAAGCCAGTCAGATAGAAGTAGAGGCCAGTGAATCCAAGGATTGAACCTCTAATGGTGGATGAGTTGCAAAAACTTTTAGAATCTAAAATAATTTTTCCAATCAAACACTCAACCTGGGTATCCAATCTAGTACCAGTAAAAAAAAGAATGGTGACATAAGGCCCTGTGTGGATTTTAGAGACCTAAATAGAGCATCTCTGAAAAATCACTATCCCCTGCCCTCTATGGAACAAATTTTATAGACTGTGGCTGGATCAGAGAGATTTTCCTTACTAGATGGTTTCTTTGGATACAATTAGATTTGGTTGGCTGATGAAGACCAACACAAGACTGCATTTACTATCAGATGGGGAATGTTTGCATATGCCAAGATGCCATTTGGCCTATCAAATGCTGGAGCCACTTTTCAAAGAGCAATGGATGTAGCATTTGGAGAACTCATAAATAAAATCATTCTGATATATCTTGATGATCTCACTATTTTTTCCAAGAATGTTGTTGATCATTTTGATCATCTGGAATCTATTTTTAAGAAGTGTCAAGAGTTTAGAATATCCCTGAATCCCAAGAAGTTTATCTTTGTGGTACCTCAAGGAAAACTACTGGGACATATAGTATCCAAAGAAGGAGTCTCTATAGATCCAGAGAGAGTCACAACTATAATGAACTTGTCCCTACCAGTAAATAAGAAGGCAGTTCCATCCTTTTTAAGAAAGATTAATTTTGTCAGTAGGTTCATATCAGACTTTGCAGGCCTAATGAGACTAGTGACACTCTTGTTGAAGAAAGACCTGGTGTTCAAGTGGACTACAAAAGGAAGACAAGCCATTGAGGAGGTCAAAAAAGCAATTTCAACACCCCCAATACTTAGTAACCTAGACTTCTCTAAGTCTTTTATAATGTATGTTTATGGAGGAGAGTTCAGTATTGCTACTGTCCTAACATAGAAAGGTGATCAAAAAGAGGGAGAACACCCAATAGCTTTTTCTCAAGGACTCTTAGGGAGTATGAAGCCAGATACAACTTTGTGGAGAAATAGGCATATGCTATGGTAAAAGCCCTCAAGAAATTCAAGCATATGGTATTAGAAAATAAGATTCTGATACTTGTGGCTCATCCTAGTGTCAGAGAATACATTATGGAAGGTGAAATTACTGAAAAAGAGCAAACTAGATAACAAAGATCCTTGAGTATTATGTAGAGGTCAGACCCACTAAGCTGGTCAGAGGGAAGGGTTTGTGCCAATACATGGCTCAAGATATAAAAAAGATGATAACTGAAGAAATAGAAAAGGAAAATGCATTGAGGATACAAGAAATTGATCAGAACTCCTAGGTCATAAATAGAATCTATTTTATGAAACATGGGATTTTCCCAAAAGAGCTCTCTCAGGACAAGAGGAGATACTATAGGCAGCAAGGGGTCCATTTTGTTTTAATTGACCAAGTTCTTTTCAGAAGAAATACTGATGGCATACTTTTAAGATGCATAGAGAAAGATGAGGCTAAGAAAATACTACATGAAATGCACCATGGAGTCTCAAGTGGACATTTTTTTGCAAAAACCACAACTATAAAGATAAGTCAGGCAGGTTATTTCTAGCCCACTTTATTTAGACTGTTATCAACTGTGTTGTTCCCAACGTCTGTCACTCCTTTTTGGGACAACACATGAACTATTTTTGGTCCTACAAGCCAAAAATTTCTCTTTCCTTCTCAAAAATTGTCATGAACCTTCAAATTCTCTATTTTTCCAAAATTTTTTCATTTCTATGGACTTCGCAAGAAGAAATATATGGACTTCGCAGGAAGAAATCTATGAATTCATTTCTACAGACTCCCTCAATTTTATGGACTCAAACTACAGACTCTACAGGTGGAACTACTAACTTCACAGATGGTTTCTACAGACTCCGCAAGCTAGATTTCTACAGACTTGGTTTCTACAGCCTCTATAGGCAGGCTCAAATCTACAGACTCTCAAGGCCTCAAAACTATGGACTCTACAGACCAACTTCTCACATCTACGGACTCCCCTAGATCTACAAACTCAAATCTGTGGACTCTGTAGGAAAGAAATATGTTCAACACTTAGCTATTTTTTCAATCAGGAAGTTCAAAGGGGTCTTCTAAGAGCTCGAAGGAGAAGTGCCCTTATGGAGGGCACTTAAGAGCCAAAGTGGACCGTTGGAAAAATTTGAAAGGCAACCTTGGAGGTCAGACAACCCTTGTAGAGGGCAGGTGGGGAGCAGGTGGACCATTTCTCAGGACCCCGAAGGGCAAGTCCCCTCTGGGAAGGATCAAACAACAAAGCTGAAGGAATTGCCAAGGAAAGTGACGGGCCCGTAGATGTCAAAATTAAGTGTCACAAACTAGCCATTGGGATCCAGACGTCTGGTGACATCCCTACAACCATCAAATTCAAGATAATTGACTAGCCGTTGGCTTTCAAATGATGACAGTCTCGAAGACGTCAAAGTCGCAACAATGAAATAGCCATTGATCCTTGCAGGTTTAAGTGCAGACCCAAATGAATTCAAAGGCTTTAAGGCCAAGGCCAAAAGGAAGAACTGTTGAGAAAAGAAGCATAAAGAGCCAGTAAAGTTGGGAACGTAGCCCTGAGAGCTTAAATTATAGGAAGAGATAAAGTTAGAAAAGACAAAAGCAAAAAGAGGGAAAAGCCTAAAATATCTATGTAGAAGTAATTTTAGTAGGTGGAAAAGTCCACTAAGTAGATATTTTGGCTTGCAAACATTGAAGACACTGCCTATTTGTCTCCCTTGGAGTAAAGACAAAGTAGGTAGCTGCGCAGACAAGAGGAGACATGTGAAATGAAATAACATGCCATAGTTAAGGCAATCACCCTGTTCCAGCATGGTCAAAGGACAAAACTGAAGATGCATTCAAAGCATTGAAGGCAACATGGGTCGCTCCAAGGAAAAGTGCGCTAGTATTTTTTGGGCAGCTATATATTATAATCTCTTTTATTATTTTAAAGAGATCTTCTCAATACAGAAGCAAAACTCTACCCAAATTGAAAGGTGAATATTGAGAATTTGAGCTCAGATTGTTGTTCATATCATTTTATCTAAATAAAAAAGCAAGTTGTTTGCAGACTTTGTGATGTTATAGCTTGTATCATTTTAGGAGATTGTTCTTATGTCTGTCTTTTGAATGTGTTCTTGTTTATTTAATTTGGCAAGCAAAAGTAGTGAAAGTAATCAAGAAGGTGTCTTGAAGCCAAATGTGGAGAGACTTTGTGCCCCCACAATTGCCTTTAGTGTGTTTTCTTTCTATTCTTGTGTAAAAGATCTTGGCATGACTTTGTGCCCTTATTATCCTTCGTATTTCACTCTTGGGTAGTCGAGGTGGAGACTTTATGCTACATCTCAATCTGTTGGTTACTATGTCTTTGGTTACCAGTTACTTATCACTACTTGAAAAAACTCCTGCTGTTCCCTGTAAGAACACTTCTAAAAAAAGAGAAGTGCTTTTAGTGTTTTCACCAGGATTTTCTCCTTTGTTGTGAGCATCATCTCTGAAAGAAGAGAGATGGATGGTGTATCCTACCCCTGAGTGTTATTTTCTTCTTATATATATAGTATATAGCCCCTTTATACTTATAGGGAACCTCCCCTTGATGAGAGGAGAGATTTGTCCCTTTTGGATGTGGTAAACCTACAATTTTGGATGACCAATCTCTTTTACTGTGGATGATCAAACCTATTTTGCTCATCAGTACGTTAGTGACAAAATATTCACCCAATAGTTTTTTGGCGACTCCGCTGGGGATTTTAAACAAGTAGTTCCTATTCTTGTACATTGTATACTCTGGTGACTCTCATCTGGGTCTTACCCATTATTATTATAGCCTTATCTATTTATCCTGCCATGAAAGAATGAGCTGCTCTAGTGCTTTCCCATCGTTAATTTTTCTCCCAGCTTCACGCAATAGTTTTTTAGCGACTCCGCTGGGGACACAATAATTTTGTGTAAATTAAAGCCTCAAGCTTCAGATTGAAAAATCACATGTGTCTTACCCATTATAATTATAGCCTTATCCATTTATCCAACTATGGAAGAATGAGTTGCTCCAGTGCTTTCCCATTGTTAATTTTTTCTCCCAGCTTTGTGCAACAGTTTTTTGGTGACTCTGTTGGGGATATCGAACAAGCAATTCCTATCCTCACCCATTGTATACTCTGGTGACTCTCATCTGGGTCTTACCCATTATCATTAGAGCCTTATCCATTCCCATTATATAATCTAGTCTATAAACTAGATTTGCTGAGGAAGAACAACATTTTGAAGCCTCAAGCTTCAAGCTGAAGTAGGACCAATTCTTTCTCATTTTTATCCTACAATTTGGTAGCTCTATGCTATACAAGAAGCCATAAATCTCAAGGTGTTGTTGACCTTATTTTTGAGTTGATGCAACAGAGCAATTTTAGTTTATTTCCTCCACAACCTCACCTTCAACCAACTAGGAGTCTTCCTCCTACCCATACCAAGTCACCAATACAAGGCAGAGCTTCTTTTTCTACTATTAGCAGAACTTTTCCTATCCATATTCCACCCAGATTTGTGATCCCACTTCTACATAATCAAATCATGGCTCAAGGCCCTTGGGGTAACTCTTTTGATCCACTAAATTTGACCCCACCTCTACATGAGCTTCCACACAGTTCAAGGAAGAATTTTCTCAAATTTTTTGGTGATGGGAAAGTTCACCCTGATGAACATATTGCTTCCATCAGTATAGCCTGTGGTGTAATAGGTGTGGAGTATGAAGACATAACAATCAGGCTATTCATAGAGACACTACAAGGCGCTACTGTAGACTGGTTCTACCATCTACAAGCTCGATCAGTGACTGATTGGGACACTCTTAAAGCTAAATTTGAATCCAAGTTCAATCCTGTAGAAGATGAACATGCCTTGCTGGCCCAATTCACACAGATGAAGAAGGAGCCCCATGAACTTATGAGGGATTTCATTGCCAAGTTTGACAAGCTGAGGAATAGGATTTCCATGATCGCTTAGCTGACACCTGAGAATCTCAAGTGTTTCTTCATCAACTCATAGCTACCTGAAGTGAGTTTTTTGCTGAGACGGGCTAGACACATAAACCTTGCTGTTGCTCAGGACTTGGCTACTAAGGTAGAAGATGACCCTATCTTGGTAGGGAAGATAAGGAGAGACCCAAATAGAGGTAAATTCTCTTCATATTCTGAATATCCATCTACAGGCACCATGGATCAAATGTTGTAAAAGTTGGAAAATGAACTACTAGCATTGAAAAAACAAATGGCACAAGGCATGTCTTCTACTCCTTCATATAGAGATGTACCAAGGAGGACATTCCCTAATCAGGCATACCAAGGTAATGCTGCTAGGAATTAAGGGCAGCCAAATCGTCTTCCTCCCCCATAGAGGAACCTCACCCTTGAAGCTCCTCTAACTAATTCAATAGTTGGATATCTAGAAACTAAACACAATTTCTCTTTCCAACCTGAGTTTGATCAAGAAAATGATGCTGATCTCTTCACGGAGGACCAAGAAGAATCAACTGGTGACTCCAACATTGGTTTCCAGAATTACCAGGATGAACCCATAAGTGAAGGTGAAGCAGTCGAGGGATTGTACGCTGTGTTCACCCAATCTAAGAATTAGTTAGCCCAACAAGATGATAAAGAGAAGACAAAGGAACAACCTCAACCAATAATTTCAATTGCTAAGCATGGAACCACTCTGCCTTTCCAGCCAAAAGACCTGGTGATTACCAAAAAGGTAAGTACATCAAAAATCTCTACACCTTCTACTTTAACTTTGCAGATCAGTCCTCTCCCTCCCAAAAACCAAAAGGATGAACTCCCATCCTCTCTTCCTAGTCTATTTAAATCATTTGACATAATTGACCATGTCAAGAAAACCAAAATTCAAATGATTGAATTTAAATTCCCATAAGCCAACCCTGAGCAATTGGACAGGTTGGTGAAGTGTGTGAAAAATATAGCTATCCCTACAAGACAAGAGATTAGAAAGATAACTCATGATCCCCCAAAGAACATGTCCATCCCAAAAAATCTTGTCATTACTCCTCCTACTACCCCTAGGAAAGCAGATCCTTTCTATGCTTTCCTGTTGATAAATGGTCACAAGCTGAACAACTGCATCATTGATTTTAGAGCTTCAGACAACATCATGCCTGCCAAAGTGGCAGAAGTTGTTAAGATGTGGAGCTAAAAGCTTCAACTACTTGTAGACACAAGAAAAGGATGCTGAAGAACCAGAGCCACCGGTGTCAGTAGTATGACCGACGTCGGTCAGATGCAGTGGAGAAGGAAATCGGCAACGACAAGGAGTCGATCGACGTCGACAGCACCAGACCAGCAGGGACCAGCGTCGGTCGCCTGTGTATTTCCAAAATTGCTGTTGATGAACAGTCAGTTAAGTGAAGCGAGTGTTTGCATATCAAGCGACTAATTATAGTCACGAGCTGCGTGTCTAATTATTGTAACTAGAGTTCTATTTTTGTAAGCATGGGATCTAATTTATAGACCCATAAGGCATGTATTGTAATTATCCTAAGGCAAGTAAAAGCATTGAAGTAAGCAAGGTCAAGGAGATCTATAGGTGTAAGGTCAAGGAGATCAGCTGAAGCATTCAAGGAGGGATAGCAACTCAGGCTTTAGAGCTGTTGTGTTGAGCAAGAGAGAGAGGGAAGAAGGTCTTGAGGTGTGGCAAGCCTTTGAGGTGGAGGAAGAAGTGGCATCTTCCTTATTGTATTTTCTTCTAGTAGTATTTAATACAAGAGTGTGTATTGTCTCTCAAATTTTTTGTTGTCTCAAGTTTCTAGCTACTTTATCATTCTGGTATAATTCCGTGTTTAATTGCATATAAAAAAGTAATCAATTGTGCTCTAATTGGTAGAGCTAGAGATCCCCTGACAAGTGGTATCAGAGCTACGGTTTGCAGGAAGCAGGGTATTGTTTTTGATT
Source organism: Torreya grandis (assembly GCA_037957365.1). Taxonomy (NCBI): domain Eukaryota; kingdom Viridiplantae; phylum Streptophyta; class Pinopsida; order Cupressales; family Taxaceae; genus Torreya; species Torreya grandis. Next base: position 1,821,123 of record JARHVA010002479.1, read on the forward strand.
ACAGGTCATTCACAGGGTTTTCTGATTGAGTGGGAGTTCAGCAATGGCAGAAGAAAGTAGGCTACGAATGGAGAAGTTTAACGGCAAGAATTATCAACATTGGAGGATGCAAATTGAGGACTATATGTATCAGAAGGATTTATACTTACCATTGGGTGGGGTTGCATGCAAGCCCACAGATATGAAGGATGAAGAATGGAACGTTCTTGATCAGAAGGCTCTCAGTTCCATAAGGTTGAGCCTTGCATCGTCTGTGATTTCCAGCTTATCACAGTGTAAGACAACAAAAGAGTTGATAAAGTCCTTGGCGAATTTATACAAAAAGCCCTCGGCTTTTAATAAGGTATATCTTATGAAGCAGCTATTTACTTTGAAAATGCAGGAAGGTGGATCGGTACATACTCATCTCAGTGATTTCCATGGTTTGGTAAACCAACTAGCTTCAGTCAATATTGTTTTTGATGATGAGGTAAAGGCTCTCTTGATTTTATGTTCTTTGCCTGAAAGTTGGGATGGTTTGGTTATGGCAGTAAGTAATTCTGCATCTGCTTCTAAAATCTTAAAAGTTGATGATGTTGTGAGTGTGATCTTGAATAAAAAAATACACAAGAGAAACACAGGTGAATCATCAGGGAATGCTCTAAGTGCAGAAAGCAGGGAAAGGCAAAGGGAGAAGGTTGAGCAAGGGAAATCAAGGTCGGGAAGGAGATCCGAGTCCAAAGGTATTACCTGCTGGTTTTTTGGAAAGAAAAGACATACGAAGGAGTGTTGGTTGAGAGATAAAGAGAATCAACATGCAGGTATGGAAAAAGTAAAGGATGCAAATATTGTAATGCAGGACGCTCTCATACTTTCTTCGAATAGTCAGGTAGGATCATGGATTTTAGATTCTGGTTCATCTTTTCATGCATCCCCAAATAGAGATTTGTTCTATGAGTATGAACAGGGAGATTTTGGACTGCTCTATTTAGGGGATGGTACGCCTTGTCAGATAGTTGGCAAAGGAAAAGTGCAGCTGAGATTGCAGATTGACAACACATTGGTGTTGAAAGAGGTCATGCATGTTCCAATTCTGAAGCAGAGTCTGATTTCTATAGGAAGGTTGGGAGATGAGGGATGCACAATAACCCTCACAGCAGATTCTTGGAAGGTTACCAAGGGAGCACTTGTTCTAGCAAGAGGTAAGAAAGTAGATACTCTTTATCTGTCTACTTGTATTACTGATTCTACTTCTGGTGTAGATTCGAAGATGTGGCCTAATAGGCTTGGTCACAAGAATAGGAAGGGAATGGAAGTTCTTGATTCAAAAGGTATGTGTTCAAATTCAGAAAGCATAGATACAGTTCATTACAGAAAGAGGAAATTTTATGCTTTTGACAAGAACAAAGAAGCCTTGGTGTTTATGGAGGAGATTTAGGATAGAGATCAGTCACAGGGGCTGAATAAATCTGAGCAGGGCAGCATGGATAGAGGTTTGATCCAAGAAGAGCTCGCGGATGAAAATTTCATCACTTATAGGAACACATAGACACCGATGTCAGTCGCTTGGCACCGACGTCAGTCATCCAAATACCGACATCGGTCATGTGCAGACCAGCAGGGTTGGTGGGTCGGGCAGGGGAAGTCCGATGTTGGTCATAAGGACCGACGTCGGCAGGAGGGACACCGGCATCGGCCAAGGAAATGATGTCGGCAGTCAAGGTTAGTGTAGGGAATCGACATCGGTCGGGAGCAGACTGGGAGATGGCCGATATTGGTCACTGGAATGGATGTTGGGTGAATCAATAAGTCTCAAACACCCATGTGGAGGTCAGGAAGGTATGTGAACCTCATATTCGTTGTTCACCTTCTTTATATTGCTCACTGATAGTCATGAACTAGAAAGATGGAAGAAGCAATGCAGGTAGAATCCAAAAACAGTGGGAGCTTGGCATGGATGAGGAGTGTGAGTCCTTGGAGAACCAAACATGTATTTGTTGGTAGTGTTGTCAGCTGGAAGGAAGCACTGGATAGAGGGATGGATTCCTGCTTTAGAGAAGAGAGTGGATGGACACATGAGACAGAAGGCTATGGTATATGGTCTTGATTATGCTGCAGAACAATGGAGGTTTGACCATTGTATTTTATCTTTACCAGGTTGGATAATATTAGCTACATTATCTTGTTACTGTATTGTGTTACTTGTTGCAGGGTTTCATATACAGGGAGTTTTCTGAGCTAAGGGTAGAGTTGGTTCAGAAGTATGTCATGAAGAATTTGGGAGCAGCAAAATTCTTGTGGCATAAGATACAGGTATTGCATCACAGGTTTGTGTGGTGGTTGGTCTTCAAGAGTGACGTTGAAGAGGGATACAGAGCCTAAGGAACAAAATAGATGGTGTACAAGTACAAGTTGTAGCTGTTTATCTCCAAGTGGGAGATTGTTAAGGTGTGGAGCTAAAAGCTTCAACTACTTGCAGACACAAAAAAAGGATGCTGAAGAACCAGAGCCACCAGCGTCGGCAGTATGACCGATGTCGGTCAGATGCAGTGGAGAAGGAGACCGGCGATGGCAGGGAGTCGGTTGACGTCGGTAGCACCAGACCAGCAGGGACCGTCGTCGGTCGCCTGTGTATTTCCAAAACTGCTGTTGACGAACAGTCAGTTAAGTGAAGCGAGTGTTTGCATGTCAAGCGACTAATTATAGTCACGAGCTGCGTGTCTAATTATTGTAACTAGAGTTCTATTTTTGTAAGCATGGGATCTTATTTATAGACCCATAAGGCATGTATTGTAATTATCCTAAGGCAAGTAAAAGCATTGAAGCAAGCAAGGTCAAGGAGATCTACAGGTGTAAGGTCAAGGAGATCAGCTGAAGCATTCAAGGAGGGATAGCAACTCAGGCTTTAGAGCTTTTGTGTTGAGCAAGAGAGAGAGGGAAGAAGGTCTTAAGGTGTGGTAAGCCTTTGAGGTGGAGGAAGAAGTGAAATCTTCCTTATTGTATTTTCTTCTAGTAGTATTTAATACAAGAGTGTGTATTGTCTCTCAATTCTTTGCTGTCTCAAGTTTCTAGCTACTTTATCATTCTAGTATAATTCCTTGATTAATTGCATATAAGAAAGTAATCAATTGTGCTCCAATTGGTAGAGCTAGAGATCCCCTGACAGAAGTCCTTGGCCTTACACTGACCAAAATATTTGGAAGATGTTTCTCCATGGAGAACAAGCAAGTACCTCTGTTGGGACAAATCAAGGACACTCAATTTGTATTTACAACATTCCCAGACAAAAGAATCAAGATGACTGTCTTGGTGGCCGACGTCCTAGCCTCATATGGCATCCTTCTTGGATGAAATTTCTATAAGGATGTTGGAGGAGAATTGAGCATGGACCTATTTGAGGCAAGGATCCCTGTCAAAAGTGTCATGAAGAGATTTTTCCTTGAAAAGGAGGTAAAATATGTTGTCACTTAGACATCAGCACCTAAAACTCAAATTCTATTTGAGTCTTCAGACAGGGGTAATTATTTTTTATCTACTGAGGATGTTCATGTTTCAGTAGATGAAAGTCTTATAGGTGGCAATCTAAAAATCAATTCAAATGAGACATCAGAAGAATTAGTAGGGCATAGTACAAATGAAAAAGGATCTTCCATCTCTAATAAAAAAAATCTGATAGAAGATCAATTTTTGATGATGTTTGGATTTGAGAATTTAATGGCAGAAATTCCTCTATCGATGCTAGAGTCAGGATGGTGTTGATATCTCCTCAAGGAGATATTCTTCTTCCTTCACATGAGTTTCAGTTCAGCAACACCAACAACACTTCTGAGTATGAATCTCTATTACTCAGGTTGAAAGCTACTCAAGACAAAGGTGTCAAACTCTTTCATGCCAAAGGAGATGCTGATTCAGTGGTTTGTCAGGTGTTTGATGCTGATGACCAAATCATGCACTGGACTGAACCAAGAGAACAATAAGCTATGGTAGTGGGCCATACTGCTATGTGCCAAAGTCAGGAAGAGGAACTCTTCATTGAGAGAGCAAAGATTTATGGTTTTTAGATTGGAGACCACATCTTGCCATGGGGCAAGAAGAGAGAACCAAAAGGAGTGCACAAGAAATGTGATTCTTGGTGGAGAGTTCTATTTTCTCGTCACTGATTCTGGGGATAAAATGGTTTTTTGTTGGTTTATCAGAACAAAACACTATTTTCATTAACTCACAATGGGCAACTTCTGAATCACTTCAATTCTTGAAGTATCATATAAGTTCACTTGTACATATGTACATTTGTATAGTCTTTATTTCCTTTTTATGTTTTTTATTTTCATTTTTTGGAGCCATTCTTTTTGGGTAGCTTGACTCCATAGCCCAATGGCACACTTAAAGGCACTGGAGATTTTATTTTCTACTCCCCTTAGTTGTTCTAAAATTTCAACTAAAGGAAGTTCCCCCAATTGGAGCTAGATGTTGTTCCCAAAGTCTGTCACTCCTTTTTGGAACAACACATAAACTATTTTTGGTCCTATAAGCCAAAAATTTCTCTCTTCCCTTTTCAAAAATTGTCATGAGCCTTCAAATTCTCTATTTTTCTAAAACTTTTTCATTTCTATGGACTTCGTAGGAAGAAATATATGGACTTCACAGGAAGAAATCTATGGATTCATTTCTACGGACTCCCCCAGTTCTATGGACTCAAACTACAGACTCTGCAGGTGGAACTATGAACTTCACAGATGGTTTCTATGGACTCTGTAAGCTAGATTTCTACGAACTTGGTTTCTACAGACTCTATAGGCAGGCTCAATCTATGGACTCTCAAGGCCTCAAAACTACAGACTCTACAAGCTGGTTTCTCACATCTATGGTCTCCCCTAGATATATGAACTCAAATCTATGGACTCTACAGGTTGGTTTCTATGGACTCTATAAGAAGGAAATAGGTTCAACACTTAACCATTTTTTCTATCAGGAAGTTCAAAGGGGTCTTCTAAGAACCCAAAGGACAAGTGCCCTTGTGGAGGGCACTTGGGAGCCAAAGTGGACCATTGCAAAAATCTGAAAGGCAACCTTGGAGGTCAGACAACCCTTGCAGAGGGCAGGTGGGGAGCAGGTGGACCATTTCTTAGGACCCCAAAGGGCAAGCCCCCTTTGAGAAGGATCAAACAAAAAAGTTGAAGGAATTGACAAGGAAAGTGATAGGCCTGCAGATGTCAAAGTTGAGCATCGTGAACTAGACATTGGGATTCAGATGTCCAGTGACGTCCCCACAACCATCGAATTCAAGATAACCAACTAGCCATTGGCTTTCAAATGATGACAGTCCTGAAGATGTCAAAGTCGCAATAATGAAATAGCCATTGATCCTTGCAGGTTTAAGCACAGACCTGAATGCATTCAAAGGCTTTAAGGCCAAGGCCAAAAAGAAGAACCACTGAGAGGAGCGTAAAGAGCCAGTAAATCTGGGAATATAGCCTTGAGAGCTTAAATTCTAGGAAGAGACAAAGTTGGAAAAGACAAAAGTAGAAAGAGGGAAAAGCCTAAAATATCTATGTAGAAGTAATTTCAGTAGGTGGAATAGTCCACTAAACAGATATTTTGGCTTGCAAACATTAAAGTCACTGCCTATTTTTCTCCCTTGGAGTAAAGACAAAGTAGGCAGCTACACAGACAAGAGGAAACATGTGAAATGAACTAACATGCCATAGTTAAGGCAGCTGCCCTATTTTAGCATGGTCAAAGGACAAAATTGAAGACACATTCAAAGCATTGAAAGCAACATGGGTCACTCCAAGGAAAAGTGCACCAATCTTTTCTAGGTGGCTATATATTGTAATCTCTTTTATTGTTTTAAAGATATCTTCCTAATACAGAAGCAAAACTCTGCCCGAATTGAAAGGCGAATACTGAGACTTTGAGCTCAGATTGTTGTTCATATCATTTTATCTGAATGAGAAAGCAAGTTGTTTGCAGACTTTATGCTATTATAGCTTGTACCATTTTAAGAGATTGTTCTATGTTTGTCTTTTGAATGTGTTCTTATTTATTTAATTTAGCAAGTAGAACTAGTGAAAGTAATTAGGAAGGTGTCCTGAAGCCAACTGTGGAGAGACTTTGTGCCCCCACAATTGTCTTTAGTGTGTTTTCTTTCTGTTCTTATGTAAAGGATCTTGGGATGACTTTGTGCCCTCATTATCCTTCATATTTCACTCTTGAGTAGTCGAGGTGGAGACTTTGTGCTATATCTCAATCTGTTGGTTACTACGCCTTTGGTTACCAGTCACTTATCACTACCTGAAATAACTCCTACTGTTCCCTGCAAGAACACTTCTGAAAGAAGAGAAGTGCCTTCAGTGTTTTCACCAAGATTTTCTCCTTTATTTGTGAGCATCATCTCTGAAAGAAGAGAGATAGATGGTGTATCCTACCCCTGAGTGTTATTTTCTGCTTATATATATATAGTATATAGCCCCTTTATACTTATAGGGAACCTCCCCTTGATGAGAGGAGAGATTTGTCCCCTTTAGATGTGGTAAATCTACAACTTTGGAAGACCAATCTTCCTTGTTGTGGATGATCAGACCTATTTTTCTCATCAGTACACTGGCGACAAAATATTCACCCAATAAACTAGTCAAAAAGTGCCAATCTTGTCAGTATTATGTGGGGAAGAGAAGGAATGCAGCAATGCCCATTAGTCCTATAATTGTTGATGAACGCTTTACTCAATGGGGTCTTGACTTCATTGGAATGATCAATCCAATGTCAAGTATGGGACACAAATGGATTCTAACTACCACATATTATTTTACCAGATGGAGTGAGGCAGTGCCACTCAAAGAAGCAATAGAAAATGTGATCCTAGACTTTCTGGGGGATATCACTACTCACTTTGGGCCTCCTCATACCATAATTTTAGATAATGCTAAGGTATTTTTAGGGGCAAAAATATTTGACTTTGCACTAAAGTATGGAATCTATCTAAAAACTTCCTCAAATTATTACCCTCAGGGTAATGGTTTGGCAGAATCAACCAACAAGAACTTGATTAGAATTATTAAGAGAATAGGGGCTGATCATCACAAAGAGTGGCATAAAGTGCTTAATATAGCACTATGGGCTAATAGAATTATGCCTAAACAAGTGACAAAGATGTCCCCATATTAATTGGTCTATGGTAAGCCTGCTGTAATGCCCCTAAGCTTGGAGATTCCTACTCTCCAGTTATTAAAATAGATTGAAATTGAGGATAATGGTCCCATGTAGGTCAAACTTGCTAAGCTCCTAAAAGTTCAAGAAAAGAGGGATATAGCACATGAATCATTAATGAAATATCAAAAAATAATCAAAGATTGCTTCGATAAGAAGACTTCAAAACCCCATTTCGAAGTAGGCTCAGTTGTTTTGAAATGGGATGCGAGAGCTGCTAATCTGGGTCGACACACTAAATTTGAAGCATTGTGGACTGGCCCCTATAAGATTTGTACATGTAAACAAAAAAATTCATTTGAGCTTGAAATGATGGAGGGTGAACCCAAAGAGATTTTTGTGAATGGGATCTTCTTGAAACATTTCATTTAAGCAGTATCTCCCATGTATTATAGTTAGATAGTTTCCCTTTCCTTGCTCTATTTTCCTTTTTTTTTCCGCTCTTTCTTTTAAATAAGTGTTCTATGAACACATGGCCACGGCTCAAAGTCTTTTCAATTTTTTTGAAACTCTCACATTCACTAAATCTCTCTTAAAATCTCAAAATTCCCCAAGGTACCTTTACGCAACCACTTTTATGATGTGTCTGACACGCTATCCCACACAAATTTAATAAGATTTACTAACAGTTATCCAATTTTAATGCTATTTTTGAGACTTGATGTGTCATTAAATACCCCAATAACAAGATTTAAGGCTTAACAGTGTCTCATCCATTCCTACGTCTGCTAAGAAAATCCCTGTTACCTACATTTTTAATTCATAGCAAAACCTGCTTAGTAAAAGTGCTTTCCCTATTGCAAAGCTCCATACTTATTACATAAGTTCGCTAATTCCTAGTATAGACATAGATATGGAGGAGGCACAGTCTTCACAATTGGGGCTTGGTATTTATGAATCCATTGATAAGCTTCTCACCAGCAAATCATATGCTTCGCCCCCTGCATAACCCTTGAGGACCTATCCAAGGACTAGAGTCCCCGAAGTTGGTTATGCGATCGACCCAGCAAAGGTGAAGGATTTTGCAGATGGAATCATGGACCCAACACTTCAAAATTTTGGCAAATCTCTACGAGAAGGGGCACACCTAAGATGTATCCAGAAGGCCAAGGCTAGACAATTCAAAACATTTGGGATGAGGATATGGACTTCTCAATTGGCACAATTCATTGTCCCAAGTGTACATCCATGCCTTGACTTAGTTGAAATGTGCGATGAATTATTTCATGTGCCCTCGAGCACCATACAATAGGGTCAATTCATGGTGAAAATTACACTGAAGGCCATTAGGGACATGTTGGCCCTATATCATGACAAAACAACCACATTTCCCACCATTACCAAAATGCAAAAATATGGGCAAACATTAATAATCAATTAAGGTTTCTCAGATTAGAATTACAATTAGGGGATGATGATACCACTGTGCCAGTGCTACCAATAGAAAGGGCACAATTTGTGTAGGCCAGTCAAGAGGCACTATCTATGTTGGCATTTATTTTTGGAATGAAGGAGGACATAACTGTCTATGATTGGCAAATGGCCATTCTCTTCAGATTAAAAACTGTAAACAAGTCTCAAGAGTATCGACTATACTTCTCAGAGTAGATTGCCTATTCAATGGTTGACCAACTCACCCATTTCAAATCTAAAGGGGTTTTCAGGTATTCTTCTTATCTATTTCACCTCATATTATATCAAAACTCTGGCATCTTTTCATAATATATGCATCTAAATATGTATGACCCAAGTTTTGATCATAATAGGACCATTCATGTGTCTGCATGGACACATATCTTATCCAAAATGTCTGACCCATATGAATTTTGGGAACTTTTTGTTGCCCCTGCCTTTTGTCACCTAAGCCCAGAGCCTATTGAAAATAGATTAATTCCAAGTGTCAGAGGCCTCATGACAAATTGCACTATTCCCTGTGACTACTTTTTTGGATCTCATCATACCATCATTAAGGTCCATGGTTTTAATGGAGAACCAGTGTTGCTACCCAAGATTTTGACTCTAAGGTTAGCATTCTTAGAGGTCACGTGCCAAAAACTATTGATGATTTAAAATTGTGCTTGATTCTAATCAACAACAATGGGAAGTTTCAAGATGTGGGGCTTGCATCTTGAAACAACCTCTAGATTTGAGAGAAGCTGGTTCTTCTTTAAATCAGGTATATACTGGGAAAAGGGCAGGAATTTTAATAAAAACACAATGCAAGAAAGACGATCTAATCTATGGCGATGTGCCTGAATGTAATTCGACCTTAATCCTGAGCATAGTGAGACTATATGTAGGATTCATTTACATTTAAGAGAAAACAAGTGCATGATCAATGTAAAAGATTGAAACAATAGAAATAGAGGCTCACATCATAGACTTCTTTTGCTGAGATACAGAAAATGTCAACAAAGGCATAGGGTTCAATCTTCTTATTTGAATTTTCCAATCACATAAGAGGCACAAAAACACGTACAGTTATGTAAACCTTCCAATTCAAGAAAATGAGACAAAAGCAAATGACATTCCTAATCATCTAGAAAATCTATCGGTAAGTATTTGTGGTTGATAACAACTATGGCACTGGGAAGAAGAAATAGAAAATGTATGATATTCCATGGGTAAAGCAAAACATGGCCCTAGAGGTCAGAGATGCTAAGCACTTGTTGCTGAGGAAGCTAGCTATCCTAGGTTTCTTTCTGATTGAAGATAAATGGAAATATGACCCAAGTGGTTTCATAACCCTATGGGTCAAGAATAACAAGGTCGGTGTTAATGAGGGCCGTCCCTTTTGGGAAGACATAAGAAACCCTAAAGAAGATATTCCTGATTTGTATGTAGAATTGATAGATTTACCCTTTCAAGGGGCCAGGCCATGGGAGACCGTTTATGTTAAGGAAAAAGTTTTTGACCCTAAAATCAGAATGACTTTTGATTTAAGAAAGGCGTTGAAGAACAAAGAATGGAAACTCGAGAAAATAGAAGCCTAATGGAAGTATAGACATGAGATTTGTGAGATAAATCAATCTTTTGGTAATGTAAACTCAGATGAGAAATGGGAGGAAATCTGGGATGAATGTCATCTGTCTCCTATTTCTAGCCCTGATACAAGTAAACTACAGACACAAGGTGGAGAGTCAGAGGGGGAAGTAGAATCCACTCATACAGTGCAGGCCCCAAGACAAATCTCATCTATAGTCACTGTAGCTATCTATCCCCAATCTCTTAGTGCCATAGAAAAACAAAAGAATGTGGTATCCTCACCACTCAGAACTTCTCCATCAGTGTCAGCCTTTGGGGTTCCCAGTTTTGTAAAATCGCCACTAGCAGTAGTGGTAAACGATGAAGAGAAAGAAGCACAACAAGAAGAAGAAAGGCCAAGGAAACATAAGAAGCTGAAACTTCAGCCTGATTCAGAGGAGGAGGTAGAGCCCTCATAGCATCAACCACTGAGTAAATCTATTGATCCTCAGGTACATGTTATTTCTCCTTCTTTGTCTTAGTCTTTTTCATCTTCTATAGGGGTGGTAATCCCAATTGGCCAAATATTATCCCCTGCCACCTCTGTTGTGCCAATGTCCCAATTTGCCCCACCTATTAATACGTAGGCCATGTCATCATAGATTGCATCATTGCCTCCATTTTCCCCCTCTGTCCCAAAGAGAATATCTCCCCAGATTCCCCCTAGCCAACATTTGGCTATTCCTTATGGCTTTCCACAGGGTTATCCTTTTGTATACGGGTATATTGCCTCTCCCTCTACCTTCCAAGCTCAAGCAAACACTGCTAAGAAGGCTAGGGAAGCTTGGATGGATAAAAAAAGGAAGAATGATAATAAAGCTCTAGCTGCACCACACATGAGGTCACTATTTAGATGATCCAGACTTTATATAAACTAGTCTTGTACACTTGACAAATATCACTCATAGATCAACTCTTTGGTTCATGACCTTCATGTTGATAAAAGGCTCACATTCACCACATCATTATGCCTAAATGTTTATCATATGGTTTGATCTTGATATTTTGATTACCCATATCACTTTTTAAGTTGATTTTTAGACTTTTAGTTAGATAAGCTACAAGTTTCAGATGGGACTAACATTTTTTATATGGAATCTGACTTATTGGATGTTTGAAAGGAAATTAGGACACTTGGACACCTTAAAAACCATGCCACTTACATTTATAACCCCTTAAAGCCTTCTGAATGACTCAAAGTGACATATTGACTAATTAGACCATGACCAAGGCTAAAATACGATTATATGACATCAAAAGATCTATACTACACCCTATGACATAATACTAGACCCCTAAAATAAGTAAAAATCAAGTTTTTACCTATAGGGGTCCCAATTTGACATGTAGGGTCAAATTTGGTCAACATATTGGTGATTCATAGGGGTAGTATACCTAATATACTAAAGATCAGTAGCTTTATTAGTCCATTTTTTGATCAAGATAAGACCAATTGACTACCCCAACCACATAAAACAAAAGACATACACAAAGCAAAGCAAACACACTAACAAGACACACACGTGTGCTCAAATCACTTAGGTAAATTAGAAAACAAATAACTATGCACAACTAGTAACTAAGCATACCTCCTTTCTAGGATCAAAAGGAAAATTCTTTGAATCTTCTTCTTTGTGAGATGAATCATAGTGCCAAGCATGTTTCTCCTTAGATTGGATTCTTTGTGGATCATACCTATTCTTTATCACTTCACTTGATCTGCTCTCAAGTATATCATCCTTAAATAGGTCTCTAATGTAAATGTATTCCTCTTGAAATTCTATACATACCTCATACTATTGCCCACTCTTCATCTCATGATCAACTTGTATCTTCTTGGTAGGCATGGCTTCAAGAGGAGTTGTTTCTTGTTCTTTAGAAGATTGTGGCCAATAGAAGCTTATTTTATCCTTCAAGATATGATGTGTTTTTCCCAACTAGTTGAGAGGATTATAACCCATATTGATGATTTCAAACATATCATCATGAGATGCATATGCCTCTTGAAAAGATAAATTTTTGAAAAGTTGTTTTTTCTTTGCATACTCATTTAAGTGTCAAGGCTACTTCTCCATTCTTTACTAGATCATAGCCTACTTGAAGAAGAGTATAACCTACTCCAATGATAACAAATAATTCATCCAAAGGTTTATTATAGACTTTTTCTTGCCCATCTATGATGTCTTGGATAGTGATGGAAGAACCAATGATGATTTCTTCTTCTTTGACAAAAGGAAAACATTCTTCCATATCAACCCAATCAAACACTTTGACATAAGAAAGCACTTCTTCTTCAGTATTTAGGACCTATTAAGGTATCTCAAGTTGCATATAAACTACCATAACATGACTTTAGTTCCCAAGGACTTTAAGGTCCTCAATTTCTTTTTCTTTCTTAGTGATGCCAAGACTAGGCATCTTGTAATCATGTGACTTAATCCAATGAGGCTACCAAGGAGATATATTTTATTTAAGAAAAAGTTCTAAATTTTTATCAACCAAATACTCCTATTTAGGTTCCCATACCATAGGTATATCAAGGTAAATGGTGATAGGGTGAGGACAAGATGAACTAGTTGGTGGAGGTGGAACATAAGACTCAAAATCAGATTGATAATGAATTGTAGGGGATTATTTTGGGAGTTCTCAAGGAAAGGGAGGCAAAACTTGGGCTAAAATAGCTTGGTTTTATTCCTTCCATTTAATAATCACTTTATTTCAATATTATTGGGCTTGATCATTCTCTTAAGGAAGGTTAGATGGGGTGTGTTTAGGCATAGGATCTTCTTTTGGCTCTAAACCTTCCATCAAACCTTAACTTAACAATTTCTTTCTTGACTCTAGATATTCAATTTTATTGGATAGGTTCTCTTAGAAAAGTCTCTCTTGAATTTTATAGGCATCATCATGATGATAAGGAGTACAATAGGGCTGACATGGAAGACAAAGAGTCTCTTGAAGAAGGGTGGAAGGGACTTGTAAAGGATCAAGCTCTTTCTCAACTTCACACTCTTTATCAAGGTTTTTATCCACTTTCTTTCCCCATGATTCCACTACCTTATTCTAGCTTAGGATGTTAGGATTAGGAGTTTCTTCTTGAGATAGTGATGTAATTTGAGGAGTGGATGAAGTGTTCAAGAAACTTGGGATCTCCTTAGGCTTGGATTCTCCACATTGTCTCCAACTTGGAAATTCATATCTAGGAGTCTTCCCTTGAGGTAGGGGTGTAATGGGAGAGGGAAATGAGGGATAAAATTACACTTCATTTTTTGATGATATGGACTATTGCATATTATTATTGGCCAACTCAATATTCTTATCAAGGTTTGCTTTAAAAATAGGGCTTATCTTTCTAACTCTCTCTTCCAGCTAATTGGGAAAAGGATGAATTTGATAAGCTTAATTGGGTTCATAAGTAGGGGTCAAGTAGGACTGATATAAATCTTGGGGAGTTGGATATGAGGGCTGATATACTTGGTGATGTTGATCCTCATGAATTCTTAGCCTAGCTTCTAAAGATGTAATCAAGCCACCTACATTACCATTTCACTTGTGAGCCTTTACCAATTTACTCTCTCAATAGGTGCCCACTCTCTTTTAACCAAATCTAATGCATCTCTCACCTTATGAATGAAATTAATAGGAACATCTTAACCATGTCCCCTTAGTGTGTCAAGGTCTATCATGTACTTCTCATAACCTAAGAGAGTTTGCTTGAAAGTGGAAATGGACTAATTAGAGAAGTGACTAGGTTGACTAGGAGGAGCAAGGTATTGAGAAAGCTAGCTATAGGACTGATACAAGTCATGACAAGGCTGATGACGGTTATATTAGATTTGGTATGGATCATGATAAGGTTGATAGGGATCATACAAAGGCTGATGGGGAATGCAATAAGCTTGATATACCTCACCAACTTGTGTAAAATAATACTCAACACCAAAATTATCCATGAAACTTCATTAGGAACCAAGAACACAAAGAAAAAATTACCAACAATCTACAAAAGTCAAACCTAAGTTGTTTGACTAGTTGATGTAACTTTGGAGTCACCATTGATGCTTGGATAGATGCCTCTAAAAGCTGATGTGTTGAAAGATAACATCAAAAATCCTTCAACTTCTTGGATAATGAGTCCCATCGGGCATGCCAAAAACTATTGTCACTTGGATTTTCACCCTTTCAATAGATCTCTTATCTCTCCTCATCCAAGTGGCAAAATTGAAACACCTCTAGATTGTGGGTAACCTAAGAATGAGGTGAATCTCGAGATAGGGCTAGCTACCTTGATATATCACTTTTGGATCACTATTACACCTATGTTTATAAGGAAAATGGAGAGTGAAAATTGAAAGCAAACTATCTAAAATTAGGTGATACACCAAATTGATTTATAATTACCAACCAATTGTATGTCACACATGAAACCAAGAGACCAACTAAACATACACCTTTTTACTCTGAATTTTCTCACATCAATGTTTAATTATGAGGTTGTGATGAATGTTTAGGCTAGGAGGACTGGATAAGAGGCCTAGGATGACACTATTTTAATATACTAACTCATTCAACCTTGACACTTCATAGAACACTTCACATGACCTGCAAGAAGAAGATTTTTGACTATAAATAGGTGGGAAAATGAAACAACAATGTTACAGAAACAATAGTCATCACTAAGAAAGATCAATAATTCAAGTGAACACACTATTAATATTTATATAATAGGTAAAATTGGTTGTCTTTATTTATCCATGGTATTAAAATGAGTAGGGATTCACCATACTTAGGTGAAGCATAGTTTACAAAGGCCAAAATGGCTAGTTCTTATAGAACTTGAGAGAGAGGAGAAGAAATAAGTCCAAAGATCATAAGGACACTTGTCAAGCTAATAAAATGAGTTACTTTTGCATGATAATGGAAAGTGAAACTGATCATGGAAAGTCAACAAGTACAAGTGTCCATCCCAAGCATGAAACTCATGAAAAGTGGCATGAAATTCCCTTTGCTAGCTCAAAAAATTTCCTTCATGATTTAGCCCTATTTAAACATCCAAAAACTAACTAGGGATATGTATAGTGATTAGATTAAGAAGTAAGGGTGATATACATGCTTCTTCATTCATTGGTTGTAGTCTTGATCATCTGAATTCCTCTAAAAGTGAGTTATCACCATTTGTAGTAAAAAAATTCTTCTTTCACACACCTTGCACATTTGGATCCCAAAAAGGCATTAATTTTCCATGAAAATTCATAATTTTTTTTCATGACACTTGGAAAGACCCTCCATGTCCTTAGAGGCATCAAGCACACCTTAAAAAGCCATCCACATGAAGTTCTCACCCTTCTCACTATGCTAGTTTTGATTGGCTGAGATGAAGCATCTAGTAAACACACTTAAGATTTTTTATAAGGAATTAAATTAAAATTTGGAGTTATCTTAAGTCTCAATCTTCCTTCCAAAGTTTATTTCATCTCTTAAAACCTCATAAAACTTGCACAATGCATAAAATAGTCAAAAATACCCTATTTTGTACTTCATCCATATAATTTTGTATAGTCCAAAAGGATGGGGAGGGAAATGAGAGAGTATTATACAAGTTTCAAGTAATTTCTTTTTCATTTCACCCCACTTGGATATCCCTCCAAATTCATCTTCCTAATTGGGTCCTTATCCAAGGGTTTGCAAGGGTTTTGAGTCACTTATGCTCTTAAGGATTATTCATGAAGGTTGGACATTGTAATTTCAAAAATATTCCACAAATGTGATATTAAATGCTCCTGTCAACACCTCAAAACTTATTAAATCCCCATGTATAGCCTTCAAGGAGATGTAAGCACTTCAATCTAGCCTATCGAGCTCTTTTCTTCACTCCCTGTAGGCCTGAGATGGTTTTAAGCCCAAAATGGCTTTCTTTGTGACTTATCTGCAAACCAAGAGAATTAAAACCTCTTTTATGATCCCATAATCATGATCCAATAGGTTATAAATCATATATAATTCTAGAAGTGCAAGTGACTCCCATTTGGACACTAGGACAAAACCCTACCTTTTAGGCTTGATTGTAACCTTTGTGGTCTAGGATACCCTACTAAGGTTATTCCTTATATACAAGGTTTTACATGTTTTTATAGGTGTGTTCCAGATTTATACACTTTTTTTTAAGGTCTGATCATCTCCTAACCCATCTCCCTATCCCTTTTCTTCAATACTACAAAATTTGCACATAAGGGGAGTACCCTCTGTCTGAGATAAAATAGAGGGCACTTCCCCTATTTTCTCAAACTAGATGATCATTGGAGGAGATTATAAAGGTTTTATATACCTTATACACAAAATTTCATCCTTTTTTAATATCATTTAACCTTCCATCTCTTACAAATACCAAGACAGACTGTAGGTAAACAGACTATGCATAGTGTTTCTTGGTATGGACTATGTGTTGCCTGATTAGACTCTTTCTCTGCATGATTTGTGTTTTATGAGAGTGTATTAATGCTATTAAAACATTAAAAAAGGGTTTCTAATCTATTCCATTACTTCAACCTCTCACATACTCTTCATGTTCCTTGCTTAGTCAAGACCAAGTGCAACTTTTTGGCTATGTTTACTCCAAGGTAGCATACTTGTAGGTGGAATTGCATGGTTTAGCTTGAAATAATGTCTAAGACATATATTTAAGCTTCCATGATCATTTAATAATTATTTTTACTCATTTTTCACCTTGATATTAGCAATACTAACACATAGATGTTGTGTTTCAGTTCACTGTTTGCGTACGGTCACTTATAGCTAACTATGTTGGAGCCATCAGGACCTATAGGTGTTGATTTTACATTGGAAAATGTGTTATGTTTTTCTGGTGAAAATTTGAAAAAAATTATTCAACCTTTTATATCAGGTGTTTATTTTTATAGGGTCATTATCCTCCAACTTCACCTTAAAATCTCTATGAGCACCTATAGGCAGGCTGTAGGTGGCCTTTTCTAGGTCATTATACACCTATAGATGAACATCGGACCATGACATTGCACTTTAGGCCTATTACAAGTCATTTATGTTCCTTTTCACCTAATAAGGTTGTTTAAACATGAAAACATGCTTCATTTATAACCTTGGATGTTAGAGTTATCTTGGAGTTTTAAATTGTGTAGATTTCATTGCCAGTGTTTAGTACATAAAAGCACAAATTTGGGCCTCCAAAAAACCAATTTCCATTAATCATCTACCATTAAAATTTTGTAGATTCCTTGTCCTATATGGAGGCTTCAAATTTTAGTCATAAATATGCATAAAAGTCATTTGTAACCTTGTTGTATGTCATCCATAAAATGGTGAGGTTCTATGTTTTCACCTTTTAGGGAAAGTGTCCCTAAATGCAGTCATCTCATTTTTGAAGGTGGCCTTCAAGCTTGTTTAGCAATCCATCACTTCAAATGAGTCTACCATGATATTTTCACCATATTAATACCTTAATTAGGGTTTACCACTTATTCAAATTCTCTGTACAAGTATCTCCATATCTCTATGTTATGACCTATAGGTAGGCATTTTCACATACATATAGTGGGTAGAAATGTGGACAATGTTCATTGTTTTGACCTTCAAAGGGTTATTATACATCTCTCAAGGATTAAAAATGTATTCCTTACATTATAAATGACCTTTCTCAATTCAAAAACATCCTTCCAACATAATTTTATCCTTGAGAACAGCTGTATATGTGTATTAATGGCAGGAGACTGTGTAGAAGTACTATATTTGACTGACACGGTGCCTTTATACACTATTTTTAGGGTCCAACTTATTTATTTCCACTTATAAATACATTATCAGTATTTTTAGACCTTAAATAAACCTCCATGAACACACTAGATAGTTTCATACACGTGATTCAATCATGGCAACAAGTGAAAATGGGTGAAGAGGTGATTAAGTATGACAATGTATTGAAAGTTTAATCCAAGCATGATGTTATGAGAATAAAAATTAAGGTAAGGTGATCACCATGAAAATGAGACATGTTTAACATCACATTCCATCTACATGATAACTCTGTAGAGAACCAACATTCTACAAACAAGGAAAACTTTGACTAAGACTTCACATGGTGACACCTTCCTACAACATGAGATGACTTGCTCATCAAAACACCATAAAACATGAAACCAATCATGAAGATAATTTTATAAGAAATAAAAAATCATTTGGACTTAATATCACCAATTTTATTATATGGACCTATCCAAAATAGAGCAAAACCTATAGGGTGTAGGAAACAATGAGCAAAAAAACACAGTCAACTTGTTAGAGATGGTTCATTAAGCACAGTTGACCAATATTCAAAATATTATTATGGAAATTAATCTCTTTTATTTTAATTTCACCTCTCAAATTCATTTTTTCTGAAACTTCTCCAATTTTTTGTATCAAGCACAAACTTGTTGACTGGTTTTATGTGTCTAGAAGGGCGAAGAAGGAGTAGAATGATTTTAGCTCAAAAATGACACTTCTATAGTATTTACAGCATGTAAATGAGTTTTAGTAATCTTAATAGTCATCTCAAAACCTTCTCCCATGTGTCATACTCCCTTATGGGCCATACAAGTGTCAAACTCTTCCTTTTTTAGTTGATTTCCTGATTTTCAGTTAGATAACCTACAAGTTTCAGATGGGACTAACATTCCTGATAGATAATTTAAATTATTGGATGTTTAAAAATAAATTAAGACACTTTTACTCTTTGAAAACCATGCCACTTGTATTTATAACCCCTAAAGGCCATCTAAATGACTCAAAGTGATATATTGACCAACTAGACCATGACCAAGGCTAAAATAGCATTAAATGAAATAAAAATATATATAATACACCCTATGACATAATAATAGACCCCTTAAACATATAAAAATCAAGTTTTTACCTATAGAGGTCCCAATTTGACCTGTAGGGTCAAATTTGGTCAACATTACATTCAAATCATTATTTGGCATTGTACTTTCTATATTTAACATACTTTTGACATTATATCATAATATTATGAATCTAAATTATTTAATTGGCTTGATTTTATAATAGTTCATTCCCCCTACCCTTAATTTTAAAAAGGGTTAAAATTTTGGCAAATTCAGTCTATGAGTATTCTTAGTAGATCGTAGCTTGCCCTAGGATTTTTAGCCTTCTAGGGTTTCATATTTCATTCTTCTTATTTTGTATTGTTGTGATCTTGTTCAAAATCATATCACTTATAAGTAATAAAAGCAAAAAAACTCCATGGAAAACTTTTTTAAATCAATCATGACCTATGAACAATAAGAATTATAAATTTACAAAGTTATAAATATTGAGCAAAAGCCACCAATGTCCACAAATTGTCATTGTTGCAATATCCAATCAATATCAATAATAAATAGACAATAAAAGGCATGTTTGACACCTTTCATTGCCCCATCTACACTTAAAGGTTGTAATAATCACCATACTGCTATTGTTATTCACCAAAGGCCTATATTGGATATCATGGTTTGTGTTATCAATAACGAACAAGTTAGGTCATCACATCATAGAGATAGTCAACATGTGCAAAAACTTCCTCTATTTTATCATGTAAAATTTTGTAACATTCACAATGATACCATGACTTACTTACAAAAAATAAAATGATATGAATGTTTTTTTATGCAATAATTTATAATTAAATAAAGCTCCTACATTTTTAAATAACGTGAAGCTCAATTCTGCTAATAACAGGGATCAATCCATTATCCCTATTTTTCAAATTGATGGTCAATTACAATCCAATGAGTACATATTTCTAAACTTCAACAATTCCTACTATTCATATTATATCTACGATGCAAGCTATATGAGACATACAAAGTAAATTTTCCATTCTCAAATTTCAAATGTTCTCATTCAATGTTATTATAACAAAAACATTATCAAAAATGAGCCTCTCACATGAGATGTCTTTGAGTATCTGTTGACCAAATTTTAACCACAAGTCGAAATTGGTCACCCCCTCTAAGTTGAAACTTCATAGGGTTGTAAAATATTTTTTATGGTATTAAATGGTCTTAATTGGTTCCATATTGTCATATTTGTCCTTGTCTAGCATTGTCTAATTTTTGGTCTTATGTTCACTTGTCTAGCCCTAGGGGTCAACTACAAGGTCTTGGAATTAACAAACAAGGTCAAAGGTTTAATATAGTTCAAAGTCATTATAAAAGCTTATTTATATGTATTTAATGTCATATTATCATGTTTTAACTTTTATTTTACTCTCATATACCAAACATCACATTTTGGCCACCTTTCGGCCCATGTGGAAGAGTTGGATATACCATTCCAATAAGAAAATGTTTCAAAAATATTCCCAACATCCCTGATGTTATAAACAAGTCTAATAAAGTTAAATAATAGTTAGATTCTGACATCATCTATAGTGCAATGCCTAAACTTGGTAAAAGGATATTTTACAACCATTTTTGTGGCCTTCCAAGATTAGTTTTCAGTTGTAAACAATTTTGAAGTGTCTCTTGGGCTCCCTCAAATCATATTCTAGCTTTGGACCAAGTTTCATGTTGAATTGACACTCCAAACACCATTTCTCTTCCAAACCTACCTTCACAAGCTCAAGAAGCCAATTTTAAACTAAATGGTATGACTAGGAGAGAAAGAGTTAGATGAAAATTTGTCCATTATTAGGGATCCTCATAATATTTAAATTATTTGTATTGGTTTTCATATTGGTGGCTTCTTCTTTATGAAAAATTTCTAAGAATGACAGTATGTCACTATGGCCTATCCATCCAAAAGGGATCTATTTTTGCACCTATTTCTCCACTTTAGAAATCGATGGAAAAGAATGGTTTTGAGGGTTTATTTTAGAGGTCATGGATCTCATTTTAATTATGGTTTCATCATCCAACTCATCTCTCAGGTGCCTTCACTTGTAGGGAAAATGTCTTGGTGTACAAGTTATTCTAGTAGATCCTAATGCAAGTTTCTAATTTATCTTCATGGTGGTAACTCTCAAAGTTTTATAATGCTTCATTACTCATGTAAGATCCCTTAGTTTCATGGATTCCATATTATTTTTTTTGTGATGTGTATTTAGTCCATATTTTTCAAGTATGCTTGATTTTTAGAATATGGTCTATGTTTAAGCAGTATACTATATGTTTGATTGCCAATTTAGATTAATCACTAGTACTATATCATGGTGTGAGATTATTAAATAGCATTACACTATTAAAATATAATAAGTTTAAGATAAGAATCCAAATACACACCTTCTAATGAGATTCATAGTTGTTTCCTTAATATGCAGTTTTACAAACTATAAGAATAGATGGGAGATTATCAAAGTCATGGAGAGGCCTAATAAATCACTTCATGCATTCATGTCTCTATTATTGCCTCACTACCATCACTAAGTTGCTCAAACTGATGAGAATGCTCCAAGAAAACTCACAAACCTCATGCATTATTTGTCTTTGTGCACAGTCCGTACAAATTAGTTAAGTGAATTTGAAGTGATATGATGTTCGTCTTAATATTTGGAGACCATTAAGGAATGATAATGGGAGTTTAAAGTGTTTTGATAGGGTTAAAATACTTAAGAGTTCAAGATATGACTTGTATAACCTATACGTTCAATTAGAGACCTACAAGACCCAGCATGTAGATCCTCATTTTGAATCAAATCAACACAAATAGCAAAGCTTCAAATAATGGAACCTAACCTCATTATAGATGAAGATAGATTCTAACTCATCAAAGAGTAACTAAGCCACTTATAGTTAGGATGAGAATGAGATTGAGTTGACAATCTAACTAAACACCTAAAAGACTTTTTATAGTAGTGTATACTTGATGGCAAGAGACAAGTGATTTAAGAATGTTACAAATTGAAGTTTTCAGATCTTCTAAGATAGTGATAATGGAATAGGCCATTTTGATCCTTTAAACATCATGCTTGGTATAAAAAGAATGAGGTTTAAACACCTAATACAGTTAAGTGACCCTAGACACACCTATAAGCTACATGACACAGACTAGTTTTAGGCCTAAAAGGAGTAGAGTATGTGTGAAAGAGCCTTGATTCTAACAAGATACTCCAAGTAAGTCAAAGTCCTTTGAGGAGATCAGTGATGCAAAGATGAGGACTAAGTTTCACATTATGTAATCAATCATTCTCAAAGGCCACCTACAGGCCTACGTCAAGATTAGTACTTTTTCAAGATGAAGAGAGGAGTTATAGTGTATGAGAGATGATTTGAACCCAATATAAGACTACAAATAGGTTCAAGAGCATTGAAAAGGCTATTGGTGTGAGGGTGAGGTCTTAAACCTAAAGAGTATAGTCAAATGCCCTACTAAACACCTATAGGTTGTAGATGAGAATAATTTAGTGATAAACCTAAAGTGAAGAGTTATAGATATTGATAAATGTTGAGAACCTATTTTCTAACTTCAAAAAAATTCAAGGGCCATTGAGGAAGCCATTATTATAGAAGATGAGCTCCTAAAACACCTAATATAGTCAAGTGACCCTACAGGCATCTCCAGGCCACATGACACCGATTGAGAATAGACCTAAGAAAATATGTATAGGTGTGTGAGAGAGGATCTGAAACCTAATTGAATACTTAAACTAAGTTCATGAACTTTTAGGTAGTTATATGATAATGGTGAAGTCATAAACCAAAATGCAGTCAAGTGATTCTCAAAGGTCACCTACAGGTTACCCCTAGTGTAGACTGACCTTAAACTTGAATTAAGGCATAAATGGTGAAATAAAACTAAGGTATTTCTTATTTTAAACCCCAATTCATAAATTAACTTTTAGACCAAAGTAAATTAATATGGAAGATGAACCAAACTAAGTTCAAACTCCATACATACTTAGTCAAAGCCACATTAGCAGACCCAACCAGTCTTAAGGGAAAATTGAAGTGTTAAGGCATCTATAGGCATGATCATACTTTGAAAATTGGTACATAGTATATTTATGAGTGTATTAATATTTTCATGGTCCTCTCAAAGCCATAAAAGTAGTGTATATACCCATTATTTTGTCTCACACCTTACCCACTCCTTTGACAAGAGGCAATCTTGAGACCAAGAGGTCTATTTGAGATCAAAGGCATAAAAAAAGTATGTAAAACTTCATGGAGAGTCTTGGATGAGGTAAATATACATATAAAATGTTTCAATACACTTTTATGGTGCATATAAACTTCATTTTTCACTCTAATGCCCTTAAGGGCTAGCAAGAAAGAGATAGGCCTAAACCCTAAGACCCCTAACCAATATACCGGATGCATACAAAGGATTGATGATCACTACCAAGGCATTTATAAAAATGGATAGTATTATTTGTGAGGTTTTTTAATCTCTCCTAATATTTATAATTATTTTTAATACCCAAAATGTAGATTAGACCTCTCGAGTCCAAATAGAGCTAAACATGCCACTTGAGGAGCAACTTCACCTGCTCATACCATAGCTCACACTTTGAATGGGAAGTTGAGACATTTTTTATAGTTTATTATGTTATTAAATAAGTTTTTAAAATTTTAAGGAGGCCAATTAGTGATCTTTTTTAAATAAATAATCGCTAAGACCCCAAACAAGTCTTAAACCTTCCTAAAACCCTGATAGTGACCAGTCAAGGAAAAATACCTAAAAAGCACATCTAATTCCATATTTTTATATTTAAACATATTTTATTTTGTTTATTAATCCATTTTTTTAATACATATGTACTTTTATTGTAATGTCACTTGTATAGACTATCACAAATACCCTATTTTTGCATGTTTTTGGTGTTTTATAAGTGTTCTAAGAAGGGAAGAACTTCTTAATAATTGGATGAGGTCATTTGGGATCTTTAATAACTATTAAAGTCCAAAAAATTCAATATAATATTATATATATCGTCAAACCAAGCCTATTTTCCAAGGTAGTCTCAAACAAGCTCAAAATGAGGCTAGGTAACAAGGTGATTTCATGGTTTGCATACTTCCGCAAGGTCTCAGGACCTAAAAATTGACATGGATATTGGTTATATCCTAGGTAAATTTAATCACATTATTTTATGTTATTTAACATGTTTATCATAGCTTTGGAGCAATAAAATAGGGTTCTAAGGAAGGAGGCCTAATTGAGGCATAATTCAAGAGAGAAAAAGGTAGAAAAGTTGGACTTCCACTCAAATTAAAGAGATTAAATATGACATGGATATTTAAGGCCATAATTTGTCTTATAATATTCCCTTGGTTTATTATTATCATCCGTACAACTCCCTACATAAGGAGGTTTATAGGTTTTAAGAGTTATAAGGAAAATAGGCCTAGTAAGGGCTTGAGGAGCAAAACAAGTGCTTAGTAGTTGTTACAAAAATAAAAATGGTTTGTTTCAGTCTTGATAACATATTTTAAGAACATTCATGGAGATAAGGTGACATTAAAAATATGTACTTGAGTTTTTGGCCACTTGAACCAAGCTAGGCATGGGAAATGAAGAGTTTTAAGACATATATGCACATGAATGATGGAATGTCATATAATAGGAGTTTATTAAGGAATGGATGATGTTAAATGAGATTTATAAGATCATTTAATGGTAAATTCATGGTTTTAAAGTCCTTTTGTCACTCTTTTGATGCAAATAAGGGTAGTTTTCAAGAAGTTGGTCAAGGTGTCAAACCAATTTGTAACCCCTACACCACTTGGAAGGTTGGATATTATTCAAGAGTGAGATACATGGAATTGAATGTATTTTTGGACTATCTCATAATTACTTTTATTTTTTTAACTCATGTACACTTGTCAATCTTATTCTACTACCCCCTCCCTCTCTTCACACTTCTCTATATAAGCAACCACTTTTGGCTAACTTTGTAGAAACCACTTATAGTATGGTGAAGCCCTACTATTTTGAGTATTGTTTGTGAATTTTAATAAAATATTTCAATATAGTTTTTATTTCATAAATTCTTGTTTAAGTGTGTGAAGTAGTGCATAGTTGAATGACCAGTGATAATCATCTATCCTTTTGTTCATCATACTCTTTCATGTTTTGTGCAAGTAGTCTTCTCTCTAACAGGTAACATGAAGTTTAGTTAGTGTATTTGTATGTATTTAAGTGTATGAAGGTGTAATAATGTCTACAATCAAACATTTTATTCATTCACCTTGAAAATTACATAGCATATCACCTTCATGTTTGAAATACTTATGTTAGAGAAACCTTGATGTTGAAGTCAATCTTGTGAATCATCTTTCATAGTGCATGTTCATAGTAGTCTTTTGGAGATTAAATTTTTGCATTACCTCTTTAGGTTAGTTTTATTTTATGTTCCTTCTACCCCTTTTCACTTCAACAAGCTAGTAGTATAGGTGATGAGCTACAATAGACATATCAAGGGAGCTAGCCCTTCAATCTAGAGCTTTACCCCTACTATAGATAACCCATAGGTCTAAGGGTAATTCCATGTTCTACTTAATTTGGAGAAGGCTTGAAATACCTCTTCAAGGGTGGAAAATTGAGTGACAAGAGTATCTTTATCCAAATGAATTTGTCCTGCCTATATTACCTTAATTTGATGGTTATTTGGATTGTTCCAAACATTTAAATCGATCTATGCATTCTTTTAGACATTGGGATAAAGATGGACACTTATTTTTAAAATATTTTCTTAAAATTTTCACACACGAGGCTATTTATTGGTTCTATTATTTTCACAATGGTTCATTACCCACTTTCAGAAAGCTAGAAGATATATTCTTATCATATTTTCAAAAACATGATATGCATAAATTAACATTGGAACAATTACAAGACTTAAAGCAACATTCTAATGAGTCTAATTGAGATTATGTTATATGATTTAAAAATTAATTACACTCTTTTAACATATCAACCCTATAATTTAGATTTATAATTCATATTTAGTAAGGATCTTCTTACTTCACTTAAATAAAGGGCATTGTATTATCATTATGTATATTTTGATAGCTTATACCTAGATGTGCACAAGTATGCACGTGAGCTAGTAAAAAATATTAAAAATTTAAAAATATCCTCTCTATAAATCAATTTTTTTTATCAAGCTACTCACTATGAAAGCAAGTTTCCAAAATAAGATCATCCTTATATTGCGCTGACTGGTAAAAATATTGTGCAATCAATCTAAATTCAACCACATCAAGATACACCTTAAATAATTTTGTTGATGTTATTGTAAGAGAAACTTATTACATTACCCACTACTATGCATTAGATAAAAACACATTTTCTATAGAAATAACCAAAATCATTTTGTGTTTATCATCGAAACACAAGACATGATACATAAAATTGTCCTACTTTATATGAACAAATCCAAAAGTACAAACATGAGTGTATCACTGACATAATACAAAATCAACAAATTCTTACTACTATAAAATTAAACAAAATTCATCTACAACTTTAGCAAGTAAAAAGCATCCTCACCCAAATGATTTAATAATTACAATATTCATGCATGGAGATTTTTGTTGACCTAATCATATTGACTCTACACAAAAGGAAAATTATTGTAATGTAAGCAAATTGTCACAAATGGGATATACTATTAAAGAGTTACATCACAAGGGACATTGAAAAGACTCTTTGGGATATATCATATCACACATAGATTATGGGCCTAAGGTTTTCCTTACAAATTTTAAGATCATATCTCATTTGTATCAACACGCTTTTTCATTGGGAAAATTTTGGTTATACCAAATATAGGCCACAATATATCCTAATCAATAAGGCATTACATTTTTTCATGAAGGATGCTTAATTTTCATACCACATGATGGTGATATAGATCAACTAGTAGACAGAGAAGAAAAACATGTTGTGTACCTATATGAATCCCAAAAAAATGATCCAGATGAAGATGATTTATTCAATCAACCCTAATCATTAAATTCTTGTAAATATTTCAAAAATTCAAAATATGGAAAAATACAAAAAAAATCATATAATCAATAAAATACAAAAACATACAAATAAAGATAAAATACAAAAATATTTAGTATTTCACATGTTTACTAAATTTTGCATGTGTTGGTTAATTTATTTTAGCAGATAGCATGTCATTTTTATACACACATATGTTTCATAGGTACTTGAGTGTGATATAGGGATACACTAAATCCATGATACACGAGCATGCAAATGTTCAACCTTTCCTCTAAGCACATGACACACTACATTGGAGAAATTTACTTCATTGATCATCATGGATACATATTATATTATTTTATGATCACTTTATAGTTTCATATTGAGCTTATATATTGATGCTTACACATGTTTTTACTCATGCTTACATCTTACACAATATACTTGATATGTTATGCTACATGACCTTTTGCTAACACATGTATGTAGGAACTGGTATAATATGATTATGTCAGTTGCTTATATTTCACTTATTCATCTTATCACATGGCTTACTTGAGTGTATTTTTTTTTTGTTATCTTTTTTTGACTTTGAAACATTTGAAGATGCTCCTTATTTGTTGGCCATAGTGCCTTGAGTGTTGTTTTATTTGGAGTACAAACATTTAAACATGTCCTTCCCAATGAATGTGAAAAATTTGAACATGCTCCTAGTTTGTGGTCTCCTTTGACCCCCCTTTATGTGACTTTGAGTGTTCTTATGTGTGTACTTGATTGTTTGTTGAGCTTGTTCTTATTACTCCAATATTTTTCCATGACCCATATCATGCATCTTAGGGATTGTTATGTTTGGATATTGTGAGCTTCATTGATACATATACGTAGATACAATACCACTATATACTTCTTTACTACATGATTGATACAAATATAACATATTTATCTTATCTTTTTGAGATAAGGTGACTATCAGGCGACACTCCCCTCACCTCAAAAGGGGGGCATATCAATGGGGGCATGTCATAGATACATGAGTCCACACACATATAATTGGAAAAATTATAATAAATTAATACAATTTACATGATTTAGATACACACTTGGGTCAGAATATTATGTACTTGGCACTAATTTTCATAAATTTGAGCCAAAGGTTTTTTGATTTGTGATAGATAATATTCATATTTTTATAGAGCAAAGGTTACATTTTGATAGATACTTCAACTTGAGACACATTATAGGTGCATATGCCATATAAATGTACCAAATCACATATATATATTGAGATTATACATCATTTACAATAGATTTGATGAGGGGGCTTGAACATGGTTCATTCATTTCTCACCACATATTCATGCACCAACCTTACCAAGATACATCAACTAGCCTTTTACCTAATGTAGTAGTTGGCTCCATTAAATAGTGTGATCAAGATTCAATGCCCTTGATGGCCTTGGCACTACTCCCCTTTTAAATGTTGATATGGTTACACCATTTGACATGGGCAAGATTAGTTAGATTGGTTATATTATGCATACACTTGAGTTGTGAAATTGAGATTCGGTGATCTCGATAACCTTGGCATAACTCACCCTTGTAACAAATTAGGGGCATGATCTCACTCCAGTTATTCTCTTTACACCTCCAAGGTTTAGTTTTAAACCTTTCTCTAATGTTTCAATAATGAATCATCATTACCAAAGCAAAGTATTGAGGGGTAACATGGTTGCATCGAGACACATGTGTACTCTTTCCTTATTCTCTATTATTTTAAGTATTTTAATTATTAATTTTTTATATTATATGCACTAATTTCATTGTAACATGATCTTTGTTGTAGTAAATACACAAACAACAATTTAAATAGTGCTAAATCAAAGATAAGGTGCGTTGTACACACCATAGTGCACATTTCTTTCCTTTAACCTAGTAATTTCATCCTTATGCATTACTAGATTAATTATACACTTGATGAATATCACTCATGACTCAAACCTTTAGTTCTTAACCTTATTGTTGTTGAAAGGCTCACATTCACCATCTTTATGTTCTTAAATGTTTATATTATGGTTCAACCCTTATATTTTGATTACTCAGATTACTTATAGCCAACAGTCTACATAAAACATGATTTATATCTTACCCTATCAATTACAAATCTTCAAAAAAATTATATTCTCCTATAATATTGTCCAAGACACTAGCATCGATGCTAGTTTCCCACATCTAATGCTAGTATTTGAGCCTTAGAAATAGTCAAATTTGTAAATTGTTTGGCATGTATGGTGTAGACACTAGAAAATCATCCTAGATGTCAAAATGCCTCAGGATACCTTAGGGATGACCTAACCCTTCTCAACCCATTGACCAACCTATAAGACCTTGGGTCTAGTTAGCTACTTAGCTAACTAAACTCAATAAATTACTAAAAATCTTAACCTACCCCTTTTAACTCACTTTGACCCCTTTTTCTTTGGACACTTGATCATCGATGGTTAGCCTGATCATTGATGATCAAGTTTTTACCCTTCTAACACAACACCAATTGTGTTCAAGATAATGAGGCACAATTAAATATGTTCACCTTATGCGGTGCTAATGAATTCCCAATCATCAAAATCAGTAAGCCAACTTACTAGGGAACCTTCTATCTTCCATCTCTTTTTTCCTATAAAAAGAGGGGAGTAGGAAGTAAAATAGATCATCACAAGCATTCTTGCACATAGTTATTTGAGCTCTCTAGTCACCTAGTCTTCTTTTAGTAATTTAGCAATAGCAACATAGATCCAAACCTCTATAAAAATTACTCTTGAGGTAAAGTACTATTACTCTATCAAAATTGCTCTAAACATCAACCATCAACCACTTAGCAAGCAACAGGTATATTTATACTTCTGTCTTGTCATTTTGGTTTTTGATTTCTTGACCTGAATTAGACCTTTCTACACCCATCTTCCAACCTTCCATTTCTAACCACACCCTTAACCAAACCTTTATCTAATTAACAACCCATTTTGCAACTATTTTATGAGTACCTTCAAAAATCCAGTTAGCACAATCACTGATGGTCACCCCGAACCATTGATGGTTGCCCAACCACCAAAAATCAGCTTAACCACTGACAGTCAGTAGAACTGTCAATGGTCACTATGGCAAAAAATAATAGAAAGTTATTTATGACCCCTTACCCCCAACCAAATATGACTTTTTGTGTCCCTACCTATTCACAAACTCCTACCTGATTTTTTAAACCTGACCCCATCCACTTTAGCAGTAGTATTGACCCGTTATTGCTATATTTAGTCATTTTCTCTATCAATCATCTATCTCTTCTTATATTTCACTTCATTTACTTTCTATTATTTAATGCAAGCATTTTTTTATCATTTTCAACTTAATTATTATCAAAGAGTGGATTGACAGCCTCCTAGCAAGCTTACGCTTCTTAGATCTAGCTCACACTAGGCAGTCCACCTAATTATCTTGATAACAACCCCTTTTGTTAGTGCTTTCTTATCTATAGGTTATTCCTTCCAAGCCAAAGAATATCTCTCCATATTTATCTAGATTACACACGCATCAAAAACCAAGTATTTCTACCACACCCTTATTACTAGTTTTATATCTTCTTCCAAAATTAAGAAATTAGAAAAAATTAAGAGAGAAATTTTGGCATGTCCGATGGGACTTTAGCATCATCTAGGTGCCCCCTTTATTTCTTTATTCTTTTCTCATACAATGAAATTTAAAATTTATTTTTGGGCTTAAAATAAACCTTACATACATTGATTACTTGTTTGTTTTAGTTCATCTGGTAATTTAAAAGCAAAGTAATTAATCATAGTTTCACTCTTGTTATCACACACTTTACCAAACCACATAATCAATCAACACATCAAAATAAACTTGAGACAAGGCCTGACTAGGATTTCATCACATAGTGGTAACCTTACCCTTTCTCAGCAATCCTACTTGGAGGTCATTACCAAGGGGAGAACCATCTCAGCTCTCTAGTTGAGTATAAACTCTAGAAATTGGTATATACTAGCTATGCACCCAACACCCTTATTGCTACAGTGTGTGAAGTGAGGGGGTAGGCCCCAATACCAAGCCACATATTGATTTTCAATATAGTTTTTTTTTTAGAGCCTTTAACACCTAAAACCAACCTTATATTTCCTCTTTAGTACTTGATTTACAAACCAAAGTTCTTCACACTTTTTAGGGCATAAGCTAAAAGAGATATAAAAAGTATCCTAAGTTTTAAACACCCTTTACTGTATGTTTTGATTTCCTTGAGATCTTTTTCTTTTGCTTACTTTGAGTTTGAATTGTGAGCTTTTTCATCATTTATTTTCTATTCCTCATATGGTTTTTATTAGACAATAGTTAAGGAATCAAACCAACCAAGAACCTAACTTCCACCATCTTGCCTCCATTACCTTGTTTAATAGAGAGTCTTCCTGTAGTCTTCCCTAGAGATCCTAGTTTTGCTAGAATCTCAAAAGACAACCCTCTTGGCTTAGAAAATTACGTTGCATCACAAACCACTCATACTCCCAAATTTATCTACAACCAACCCAACTTTTTCTACAACCAACCCAACTTTAACTATAATTAACTCAACCTTATCTATAATCAATCAAACTTCTACCTCAACCAACCAATAAATTATCAACCTTCACCTGAACTAGTTAAAATGTTAATGAATCAAATGACCAAGTTAGAGTCATCCATTTTCAATATCCATGATCAATCAAACCTCACCTACAATCAACCAAACCTCACTTACAACCAACCAACAACCTATCAACAACCATTTGATTATGATCATACCCAACTAACAACCTATCAACATCTATCATATCAATCACCCTAACCTCATCAAAAATTGGGCCATCTACCCCAACCATCATACCAAGTACCTCAACCCACCTTATCAACCCAACCAACCTTAACCAAACAAACCAACCTACCTACCTATCAACCTATCAATCTTACCCAACTTATCAATCTTACCAAACCCAAATAATAACTACCAATCAAACCTACTTAACCTATCAAACTTATCAAACCCATCAAACCAACCAATTAGCTCACAAACTCAAGAGCCATTGGTGTACCCTCTTCTTAGGCAGTACATCCCACTGGAGGAATCATATGCCTCAATCCTTAACAAATTCTTGGAGGCTTCTATCATTAACCTTCTCTAAACCAGATCCATCAATAATTCTCTTCCAAAATCAATTTGGTTTATAGATAATGAATTTTGTGCTTATTATCAAATAAATAAACATATGATAGATATATGTGGCTATTTTAAGATGCTCATCCAAAACCTTATCGATCACAAGGAGGTTTCAAAGGATATTCTCCATGTTCCCCCTAACCTAGCCTTAAATATCTTTTGGTGATCAATCATTAAAAACTCTTCCCTCACTGATTATTGAGGAAACCCATAACCAAATCCCTTAAGACAATGAAGCCCATCTATTTTATTTGGTCCTTGGTGAACCAATAATTAAAGAAATCATAATCTAACCCTTAACCAAACCACTTGTTAACCAAGTGAAACATTTCACACATTTCCCTTGAACTCATAATCAAGGAAACCAATCAACTTCTCCCACTTACCAATTTTGTGGAACCTACCATCAACCCTACCTTACCAACTATCAACCCAACCTTCACAACCATTAACCCTACCTCATCTACCATAAACTAAACTAAACCTACCACTAACCAAACCAAATTTACCATTGACCTTACCTTAACTATAACCATCCACCCAACCTTATGTTATCAACTAAACTAAATAACCAAACTAACCTCTATACCAAATCAATCAACCACAATCAACATACCTTTTAATTCAACCATAACCAACCTCTATAACAACCCAAACCAAGTTCAACTCATCAAACCTACCAAACCTACCCTAACCCTCCAAAATTAGACCCCACAACATTTTCCTAGCTTTGGTACACTAAGGGAAATCCCATCTAAACCACCACCTACAAACCTAACCTACTAACCATTAACAACTAATAACCCTTTTTTTTGAGGTGGATGAGGTCATATTCACCCCTCCCAAACCCTATTATTAACCAACACCTCACCTTGGGATCTTTTTCCCACCTCAAACATCCATAGAAAGAGAAAATTGGGGAAACTTTCCCTCCATAAATTTTTTGACCATTTATCAACTCAAACTATACCTTACAAATCAACCAAACTACCCTTGGCATTTTTTCCTCAACCTATCAACCAACCCATTTGGACACCACCCTACCTATTTGGGATTCACCTTATCCCCCAACCATGAAAAATTACCATTCTCCAGCAAACTATCACCTAACCAACCTTACCCTTTTTTGTCAATCTAAATCTTTACCACGTCTAAAGTGTTAAAAAGTAACTGGGGTACATCTACTCTCTTTTTGACATCATAACCCACAAGCATAGATTAAGAACTTATCATTTATCCTCTCTTGAAGGCAAATCAAAACTTGAGCCTCTTAATGCTTTGCATCTACATCTTTTCTTTAGTTAAATAGGCATTTAACTCATTTTTTTGTCTAACTTAAGCTCATCCCTTGATTTATGAGATTTTCACCCTCACACCTTCCTCTTATCCTTTTAAGGACACTAGATTACAACATAAAACCATGTGATTTACCATCATAGTCATAGCTTAATCCTAAATATGGGTACTATGGCTCTACCTATGGCATGGTTCTCATAGATACTTTTCATCTCTAATCAGATGAAATCTCATGGTCATTGTTCCTCAAAACATTCCCTTCACCTATCATTAACCTTTTTGTGCTAACATTTTGTCATCATAAAGGTGAACCTCTAAGCCTAAATAGATAAGTCCATGTCTAAAACTAGCATCAAAAATAATTTGAGATACCAAAATATCACTTGTGTCACATATTTTCTAGCATTACAAACTACTCCCTTGAAGAACAGCTGCCTAAAACTTAAAATTATTTAAAAAGATAGACTGCTCCCTTGAAGGGTAGCTACCAAAATAAATAAATCCAAACTTAGACCACTATCTTGAAGGATAACTAATACAAATTTATCGAATGTAATCATTTGAAACTTCCTGCATCGATTAGCTTCACAAACTTATCAAAATGAATAACAATAACAAAAGACCCTAAATTAGAAACATAACAAGTTATCCCAAGAAATTTGCAATTAGATTTCATATATATAACACTAGTAGACTTCCCACATCGATCAGTCTACACTTAGCATAAGACATAGACTTGTCTACTGATGAGGTTAGAATATGCATGTTAAATGTATAATAAATGACCTCATCTTACTCTTTCTTTCTATTAAGTTTGACTACATTTTATGACTTTTATTTTAATCTGATATGAGTTAGAATGTAATTGTCCATCTTTTGTTGATTATGATTCTAACGTTTAAAAGCTCTGTAATTCCTAACAAGTGTTTTAGAAAATTCAAGTTTTTGTAATGAAATAGGTCATCATCAGGCACAAGAACAAATATGAAGCAAATTGCATGTTTTTAGAAGTATTAGAATCAATACAGCTTAGTTCTGGATCTCCACCACGCTATTACAAGTTCTATCACATTTTTGGACTAAGTTTTGAAACTCTGTATTTAGCTCCAAAATTATCTGAATTAGTTCTGGTACTCTTGCAGATAAGCTCTAAAACTTTCATGGTTAGATATGGAATGATTTCCTCTAGTTTTGGAACTCTTCTAAAGTTTTAGAACTGATAACGATCTATTCCAAATGGTCGGTGATCTGTCAAATCAATGATCCCATTAATCAAGAGTAGATTTTCAATTTCCATACTTGTAAATCCAAGACGCTTATCACACAGCTAGACATCCATCCATGTTTTAATTCAACATCTATTATGGGCATGATTCAGTTCCATCGTATCCATAAAATAGTTACAACTATCAATGCACCACAAGAAGAAGAATATATACAGACCTAGAAGAATATAAAAAAGGGGTAATAATTGAATAATAGGGAGATAAGGATAGATTAGTACATTTTTCTAATACAAAACAATTTATCAATAAAATAGTTATTTCTATTTTGAGAGAGAATTAAGTTATTTAATCTTGTTTCTAGGCAGAGCAAGGGCCCACTCCTCCAAGAACCAGGATCTTCATTTTGTTAGTATTTATATTTTATTTTCAAAAGCAAATAGGTAGATCTGTTAAATTTATAAATGCTTTCAATTATTTAAGTTAAAATTTATTATAGATTTATCCCTACAGGTGTTCTAGATTAAATTTTCATTTCTTGCAATCATTTTCCAAGCATTCTAAATTGTGTGTTTATTTCCAGCAAATTTATTTCTGTAAAGTGTGTTTATTTCTAGCAAATTTAATTCTACAAAGTGTGTTTATTTATAGCAAATTCATTTCTACAAAGTGTGTTTATTTCCAACAAATTTTCATAGTTTGATTCTAATAAGATTTTAACCAAGAAGTCTTTAAGACATTAAAGATCCCCCAAAATAAAAGAAAATATACAAATACTTACAATCAATTACTAAATCACTAAGATTCTTCTTATTGCACATAGATTTAGACACACCCCTGATTAAATATGACATCAATAGAGAGTTGATTAAATGAAAGGAATAATGACACCCATCATTTTTGGTGCTGTTGTCGGGGACTCACTAGTTGTAATTTTCTAATTAGGTGCCAACAAGAGCAACAATCATATATTTAGTAATTGAAGAAATCTTCCCTAAGTTAAGGGTATATTTCTCCTAAAAATATCTGAACAAGAATCTCTAACATCTTCTAGTTTAAATAAGGAAGTTAACCAAGAATTGGAGGCATCATTATCTCCTACAAGACAAGAAGCAGAGTTGCCATCTTTGGAATTTTTGGATCACTCACCAAAAGTAAGTAAAACTTTTAGGAGGAGGATTATTTCTCAAGATCCATTGAGAGAAATTTTTTATTCTCGATTGAGTAGTCAATCACTTACTCCTGAATTTTCACCATCCCCAGAGCAGATCACATACCACATTGACTGGGAAAAGGAACTAGAAAATACTAGAGAGATGGCACGAGAAGTTGGAAGAGAACCTTTACCTATCCCATTCAGTTGGAGGATGATGAAACCACTATGAAAAACATTTCACCTGCACACTTGCCCACATTTAGAGGAATGTCATCTGAGGATCTTGACCAATTTTTGTTTGAGTTTAAAGTACTATGTCAGACTTATGATTACAAGACAGATAATCAAAAACTCAAGTTATTTCCATCTACTCTAAAGGATGTAGCAATAAGGTGGTTTATGGGATTAACATCTAATTCTATTACTAATTGGGAACAAATGGAAACTGTCTTCCTAGACAAATATCAAGATTATTATAGAGGAAAAAATTGAAAGGAAGAATTTTTCAAAATCAAACAGGAAGAGGATGAAAATATGAAAGATTATTTGGATAGATTCCTCTTTGTGAGTAAAAGATGTGGATTTGTACTTCAAGAAGAGTTAAGTAAAACTATCTTTCTTAAAGGTCTGGATGATGAATCTAGATAAACCCTTGATTTAATTGGTAGTGGAAACATTGCTTAATTAAGAATGAACGAAATCATAGAAATTTGTAGAAACTATTCAAGGACAAGGGGTGGACCTAGAAAGGGAAAAATGGTTAAAAATTCCAATCCAAATATGAACAAACTAATGGATGAATTGGCAAACTTTAAAATAGACATATTAGTTCAATTAACCTCCACTATGGATGGATTCCAAGCTAAAGTAAATGCCAAAACTGAACCATTAGCCATGTATTATCCTAGATGCAGGATGAAGCATGCAATAAGGGAATGTCCTTTGGATAAAATAGAAGTATGTCTTATCTATGAATCTAAATAACATGATACTCATTCTTGTTCTTTTCTTCCTCTCATAAAAAATCAGCTCAAATAAACTAGTACATCATCCACCACAGAAGAATTTAATTTTGTTCAGAAACAACCCAACCAAGGGCAGTTTATGCCAAGACCAACTCCTAATCCTTGGATGATGCCATGAGCAGCTCAAACAGTACCACAAAGTTGGGGATAGCCACCTTGGGCCCCTCAACCAACATGGCATCCTCAGGATTGGGCAATTCAATCTTGGTATACTCAAGGACATCAGCAACCTTGGGCTAGTCAAGGAAATCCTTATGCTTGGCCACAACCTAGATGGGGCCCTAGTAATTATGTGCAAGAGAAAACATATCCAAATCAGAACCAACAAGCTATAATAGGATCTCTAGCACAAATCCCATAAGCTGAAAATGTAGTCTAAACACAAATGCCAGCACAACTAGTAGCAAACCCAATAAACAAATAAATAACTCCTATGTATGAAACAGAACCAAAAAAATCAGTTGATCTAAATGTAATGGATTGTAAAGACATTAAAACTAGATCTGGTAAAATAGTTAGTAGTCCACCTATTATAATCATTGAGATGACAGAAAAATTTGAAACCCCTAGTCTGGTTGCACCTAGGGAAGATGAAAAAAAAGATAAGAAACCAGAAAAAAAACTCTACTGAGATTCCATTTCCAGAAAGATTTAAAGAAGCCATAAAAATTAAGGAATCTAAATTGGTGCAAGAACTAAGAAGATTGAATATTGAAATACTGTTGTTACAAGTAATCAAGGATATTCCAGAATTGAACAAGTTAATCAAACTATTATGTTTTAAAAAACCTGGAAGAAAGAAGCAGTACCCCAGGATTATTAAGGTAGATGGAAAACTTTTTGATTTATTAGCATAAAAACTCTTACTTCCCAAATATAGAGATCTTGGAAGCCCTATTATTTATGTCTCTATAGGGAATAAAGATATATATAACATTTTGATTGATTTGGGAGTAGATATCAATGTAATGACAGTGAACACTTTGAAAATATTACCATTGCAAGACATACAACCTACTAACACCATATTGCAGATGGCAGATCAATCTATAGCAAAATCAGAAGGAGTTATTGAAGATGTGGTAGTAATGGTGGAGTCATGGGAACATCCAGTTGACTTCCTTATATTGTAGCTAAAAGGTAAAACACTTGGTTATCCCATTATTTTGGGTAGACCATGGTTAGCTACAGTTGTTGCCTTAATTGACTGCAGGCAGGTGATATGACTATTTCAAATTGTAAGAATTCTAACCAAATTTCATTATATCCCTCTGCATGACCTTTTATTGATAATTCAGAGAAATTATGGGTTGATAATCTTGATATTAATGAGCAAAATTTGTCTTTTTTGGCTATGATAACATTGCAAGATCATGTAAAGGAAATAGAAGATATGGTTCATCCTCCATTGAATGTACACCAATTGTTATTAGAGCAGTTAGGATTAGTTCTAAAACCTATTCTGGAAACATCATAGTTAGTTTGGGAACCATACCAACAATAATTCCTTACAAATGAAGATAATTTCGCTCTGAAGGAATGAGATTTCTCTTAGGTAAAGGAAGGATTTGTAGCTTCAAATTTACAGATATCAGGTGATGATGAAGATTTTTTGGAAAATAGAAGTAACAAGGAGTTTGACCTACAACAAGATAAGTATCATAACTCTTCCTACTATCCTTTTTCCAACATTCTATCTCAAGAAACTTTTGGAGATGTTGCTACATATCATAAGTTGTTACCACATGCATGTCCACTAAACACCTTAATGGAACCATTTCAACAAATCAGTTCATCATATACTGGAACCAAACATGTTGAGATTCAACTAGGTAAAATTTTGAATATTAATAGCTAGTTAAAGAATGATGAAGAAGCCAAACTATTTGATGTTCTGAAGGATCATACTAAAGATTTTGCTTGGGACTATAGAGAAATGAAGGGAATTCATCCAAGTATATGCACCCATCACATTTATACTGAAAACATT
This sequence comes from Torreya grandis, assembly GCA_037957365.1. Lineage (NCBI taxonomy): Eukaryota > Viridiplantae > Streptophyta > Pinopsida > Cupressales > Taxaceae > Torreya > Torreya grandis. Next base: position 1,860,226 of record JARHVA010002479.1, read on the forward strand.
AGACCAGTTAGGCAACCTCAGAGAAGGATTAATCTATCCTTAAGGGATATAGTCAAACAAGAAATTAAAAAACTATTATTAGTAGGTTTTATCTACCCTATTTCAGATAGCCAGTGGGTGTCTCCTCTTGTAATTGTCCCTAAAAAAATAAAAAATAGAGAATTTATGTTGACTATAGGGAACTGAACAAGCCACCTTGAGAGATTATTTTCCCTTACCCTTCATAGATCAAGTCTTAGATAACCTTTCAGGTAAACAATACTTTTCTTTTTTGGATGGCTTTAGTGGATACAATCAAATCAGAGTTGTTGTTGAGGATCAGGACAAAACTACATTTACTTGTCCATGGGGTACCTTTGCTTATATGGTATTTCTATTTGGACTATGCAATGCTCTAGTAACTTTTCAAAGAGATGTATTAACAATTTTTTTAGACCTAACAAATGACTATGTAGAGGTATACATGGATGACTTTATTGTGCATGGAGATACATTTGATGATGCCTTGAAAATTTTGGACAGAGTATTAACAAGATGTGAACAACATCACTTGTCTCTTAGTCATGAGAAATGTTTGATGATGGTTGATGAAGGGATTGTATTAGGACACCATATTTCAAAAAGAGGAATTTAGGTTGACCAAAACAAAATCAAGATTATTTCAAACTTGCCTATTCCTCAAACCCCCATGGATATCAAGTCATTTTTAGGGCATGTTAAATACTATAGGCACTTTATCAAGGATTTTAGTAAAATTGTTGCCCCTATGTTTAAGTTGCTTACCAAGGACTATGAATTTATTTGAGATGAAAAGTGTCAACATGCTTTTGAAGAAATTAAAGAGAAATTAGTAATTGCCTCAATATTGAGAGGACCTAATTGGGAGAAACCTTTTCACATCCAAATTGATGCCTCAAATAATACAATTGGTGTAGTTTTGGGACAAAAAGATGAAGAAAGACAAATGTATGCTATTTACTGTCTTAGTAAAAATCTTACTCCCACTGAAATAAATTACACTACCATTGAAAAAGAATTTCTGGCTGTGATCTATGCAATTAATAAATTTAGACATTACATTACAAGGTATAAAATATTTATACATATAGCTCACTCAGGAATTAAATATTTAATGAACAAACCAGTGGTTAGAGGTAGGATAATTAGATGGTTATTACTTCTACAAGAATTTGATATTACTATTGTAGACAATCTAGGCAAATCTAATGTGGTAACTATTTTTTTGTAAAGACTAACCACTATATGGGAGCAAGATCCAGTCAAGGACAACTTTCCAGATGAACAATTATTTATTATTTCAGCTGATACACCATGGTTTGTTGACATGGAAAATTATCTTACAACAGGGAAGTTTCATCATTTTTTCACTAAAAAACAAATAAAGAAGTTAATCAAAACTAGTGCACAGTTTAAATGGTTAAATGGAATGTTATTTAAATGTGGTTCTGATTTGGTTTTACACAGGTGTGTAAGAGAAGATGAAATCTTTGACATCCTCTAGGCATGTTATGATGAAATAAGTGGAGGACACTATTCAGTGAAAAGAACAACTCACAAAATACTTGGCGTTGGTTACTATTGGCCATCTCTGTACAAAGATGTGAAGAGATATATCAGGCAGTGTGATCCTTGTCAAAGGATGGGATAGCCAACCTTCACCAATGAAATGCCTCTGCAACCCCAAGTAGTACCATTTGAAAGATGGGGATTGGATTTTATTGGACCCTTTAATCCTCATTCACAAAGAAAAGAGCACATTCTTGTGTTTACTAATTATGTGATAAAGTGAGCAGAAGTGTACGCTTTAACAAATACCACTAAAGAAGCAATTGTTGATTTCTTTTAGCACAGAATTATGGTAAAGTTTGGAGCACCTAGAAGATTAGTTTCAAACCAGGGACCATAATTTATGTCCAATATGATCCAAGCTTTCACAATGTATTATCAGATCAATTATAGGAAGTCATCTCCCTATCACCCACAAGAAAATGGACAAGTTGAAGTAACAAATAGAGAATTAGAAAATATCCTCACTAAAATAGTTGAAGCAAAAAGAAGAGATTGGGTAAAGAGACTACCTGAAGCTGTCTGGGCTTACAATACAACTTGGAAAACTACAACAAGGTTTTCACTATATGAGTTAGTCTATGGGAAAATGCCCTTGTTACCTATTGAGTTTGAACTACAGACATTGAGGATAATAGCTAAGGTGAGAATTGAATTAGATATGGCTCAAAAGGAGAAAATCCTTTAACTCAATGAGTTGGATGAATTAAGAATGGAAGCACTTCACTAGATAGAGATAATCCAAGATCAAAGGAAGCAATGGCATGATTCACATATCAAGGAAAGGCAATTCAAAGTAGGAGACTGGGCATTGTTGTTTGATTCTAAGTACCAATAATTCAAAGGTAAATTGAGAACCAGATGGTTGGGACCTTATCAGATTGAGCAGATATTTGATAATGGTTTTATTCAGTTACTTCCCATTGATGGTAGTAGAAGAATACTCTTGGTCAATGGACACAGGCTAAAACTTTATAGGAAGCCTCCTACTAAGGATGAATTCTTGAAACAGATTGAAGCAAACAAAGAATTTGATCATATGGAAGAACTCAGTTCTTCCAAAATGATCAAATAATTAGATGAATAGATCTAGAATAAAGGGAAGAGGATGAAAACCAGTAAATGGTGTTCTCTTTTCCAAAAAAAAAAATCTCTCAAAGATCAATTGAAAACCAGTGATGGCAGTTGATCATCTCAAATAAATGACTAATTCAAAATAAAAACTTCTTTGGAATTCTAATTATTTTTTAACCATTTTTCTTGTTTTCACTTTTAGGAATGATGAGTCGCCATAATGGACGAATTACATCATTAAGAATGGTAATTATGTTTTTAACTTGTTAAAGGTTAGATTGAAAGTTTGCATGTGTGATTATACTTGATTTAAAAAGATTAATATGATGATTCATCTATTGTACATCATGATTAAACATGAGAAATCATAAGAAGGATATTAATGATGGAATAAATTGGCAGCGTAGTTATAAAGAATCATTATTATTATTGAATCGAAAAGTAAAAACTAGTTGTAGAAAAACTTCAAGAGAGATAAAGTGAATTAAATTCATCATTTCCACAGCTGAGTACAGTAAATTCATAACCAAATTCGTTAGTTTTGCAACTGAGTATAGTAATTTTATACCCAAATTTACCAGTTCTGTAACCAAAATCATTAGTTCCACTGATAAGAGAATAAATCTTCAGCTAACCTATGTAAGATTAAAGAAGAATGAATCATGGGGATTAAAAATAAGTTAGAACTAAAGGATGATACCCGACACTTTGCAGATGAAGAAGTAGCAACTATCTTTCAATAGGCAGGATAGCTGGAGTTTTTGAGAAAATTCCCTAAATATAATGATGAATTGGTAAGAGAATTTGTTATAAATTTAGAGAAAATAAGGACAAAGGTTAAGAAGGTTTTTATTCCTTTTTCTATGAATGTAATAAGTGAGATATCTGGTATACAAATAGTGCATATCCCAAACCCTGCCAAAAGGACATTAAAAGACCTAGTTGAAACTCTGCTGAAAGAGGGGGAAGTTGAACCTCAATATATTTACAACACAAAGAAAATCATCAAATGAGTCAGAAGGGCCATCTTGCCCAAACCCTTTGATAGAGTAGCATTTTTGATAGTTAAGTATTTAACCTGTGATAGATAATTTGGGTCAATAAGAAAAGAAGTCTTGAAAATCCTCATATACCTTAGATATGGAGCTAAAAAACTAGACTATATAGTAAACCTTCTAGGGTTTATTTTTGAATCCATCCATACAATGGCCCAGAGGTATTCTTGGGGTGTAGGAACAATTAGACATCATGGGTTAGTGCATTTAGTATGCCAACACCATTTTCTTTCAAAGAAAAATGGAGAAGAAACGTGGGAAAATTTTCTTGGCAAGTTTAGGTAGAACCCTGGAATTTTCTAAAGAGTAATAGCAACTCCTTCTACCCCTTCAATTTATTCAAAAATTCATACCACTGTTGAGAAAAAGAAAGAACTAGGGGAAGAGGAAATACCAAAAATAAGAAGATATGAAAGAAGAGATAAAATTGCAGACCCTACTATGCCTTCTCAAGAAATTATTTCTTCTGCAGAAGCTACAGGAGAACTAATACCTGTCTCTGACAATGACGGTTCACCTAGGCCTAAGCAAAAGGTGAAAATTAGAAGAAAATCTAAGAGGAAACCCATTTCTACACATTTTGAGGCTCCTCAAATAAGGAGAAGTCATAAAAGGTCTAAAGAAATTCTAGAGGAGATGAAAGAACAAGAAGAGCTAGAAACTGAAGCTGCTAATATTTTGGGTAGCATGGCCATGACTCCTCCTGGACCAAGCCAAACAGAAAAAGAAAAAGAAGATGAAAGATTTGAGGAGCAAGTTTTCCAAGGAATGGGTGAGTCCATCACATGAAGATGAACAGTCATCCTAGAAAAGGAAAAGGAAATCCCCTTTGGTGGAAGAAGAATGCTTAACTCCCCAAGAAATTTTAGAAAAAGAAACAAATCAACAGGTTAAAAAGGCTCTATTTTTGTCTAGATCAGAGCTCATTATCAAGGAAAAGGATGAGGAATTGAATTTCCTCAAACTCAAATTAGAACAGAGAGAAATGCTCCTTAAGGAAGTAACAAACTAGTTCACAGCCAAGACTAAGGAATTAGCAGAGATTAAAAGGCAGCTCATGGAGAAAGAGGAAAAATGTAAAATTCCTAGGAGATAGACTGTTGTGTCAACATTCTCTGCACAGACTGAATTGACTTATCTTCCACTCAAATAGTTATGGGATGAATCATGCAGAGAACTCAGTGTAGTCAAGACATCCAATAAGGACTTGAAAAGCAAAATGGAGGAAGAAAAGAAAGCAAGGAAGGAATGGGAAGAAAAATTTTACAAGGAGGAAAAAGATAAATATAAATATCTTGTGAAAATACAAATCGTTTGCATGATGAGTGAGAAATTGATTGCATGTAGAAGACCTTCTCTTATATATAGTATGTTTTTAGAGGAACAATTCATTCGCTAGCAGTTGGCAAGGATAGCATGTGGCCTTCCACATGAAATAAAAGATGAAGCTGATTTCTCGGCTGCCTACTCCTTAGCCAATGCAGAACAAAAAAATCTTCTCTATGAATTTTACCTCTGCAATTTCATGCTGGAAAAAAAATTCAAGTTTTATGATCAATTCGTATGTAGGGGAAACCCAGCTTAATGCATTTGTCTCTATTATTTAAAATCAGATTGCATGGAAGGAGAGGGAGTTAGAGCATCTATTAAAAGCTAGTTCATTTGGTCTTTGTATGAGAATTCATTATGACAACCCATTCACCTTTGTTTCACATTTCCAATCCCATGCATTTAATGGAAGGTTTAAGGAACTTTATCTTGCCAATTTATAGAAAACCATTAATGCCTTCACCTCTTATGAAAGGGAAAATTTTGATAATGTTTATGATGCATGTTTAAAAAGATAGGAATTTCTCTTGGTGGCATTGAAAAGAAAGGAAGCAATATCCCCTTCAAATTTGATCTAGAGTCTAGAAAGGGCAAAAGCTTTATGCACAATAATTCTTTGGATCAATGAATCTCCCTTGTGTATATTGATAGGAATGCAGACAAGGCCACCTCTACTTCTCACCCCCATATCTCCTTGGCAAAATAGAGAACCTCAAGATCCCACTCAATTTGAGGAATGGAAAAGAAAAGTAGAAGCAAGAGCAGGGTATAGTACCTCTGAATCAAAGCATTGGGATATTCAATTCTAGCCATTTGATCTAAGCAATCAAATGGAATGCAGAATATACAATCCCAAATTTGAAGACTAAAGTTTGTAAAGGGACTTACAAACAAGTAAGTATGGGGGAAATGATGAGTTCAGGATATGCCCGTTAAATGTACAATAAATGACCTCATCTTACTCTCTTTTTATTAAGTTTGACTGCATTTTGTGACTTTTATTTTAATCTAATATGAGTTAGAATGTAATTATCCATCTTTTGTTGATTATGATTCTAACATTTAAAAGCTCCGTAATTCCTAACAAGTGTTTTGGAAAATTCAATTTTTTGTAATAAAATATGTCATCATCAGGCTGAAGAACAAATATGAATCAAATTGCATGTTTTTGGAAGTATTGGAATCAATATAGCTTGGTTCCGAAACTCCACCACGCTATTACAAGTTCTATCACATTTTTGGACTAAGTTCTGAAACTCTATATTTAGCTCCGAAATTATTTGAATTAGTTATGGTACTCCTGTAGAGAAGCTCCAGAACTTTCACGGTTAGATATGGAGTGTTTTCATTTAGTTTCAAAACTCTTCTAAAGTTTCAAAACTGATAACAATTTATTACAAATGGCTAGTGATCTATCAAATCAATGATCGCATTAATCAAGAGCAGATTTCTAATTTCCATACTTGCACATCCAAGACACTTATCACACAGCTAGACATCCAGCCATGTTTTAATTCAGCATCTATTCTAGGCACGATTCAATTCCATCATATCCATAAAATAGTTACGGCTATCAATGCACCACAAGAAGAAGAATATATATACAGACCTAGAAGAATATAAAAAGGGGGTAATAATTGAAGAATAGGGGGATAAGGATAGATTAGTACATTTTTGTAATATAGAACAGTTTATCAATAAAATAGCTATTTCTGTTTTGAGAGAGAATTAAGTTGTTTAATCATGTTTCTAGGCGGATCAAGGGCCCACTTCTCCAAGAATCAAGATCTTCATTTTGTCAGTATTTATATTTTATTTTCAAAAGCAAATAGGTAGCTCTGTTAAATTTATAAATGCTTTCAATTCCTTAAGTTAAAATTTATTGTATATTTGTTCCTGCAGGTGTTCTAGATTAAATTTTTATTTCTTGCAATCATTTTCCAAGCATTCTAAATTGTGTGTTTATTTCCAAAAAATTCATTTCTACAAAGTGTATTTATTTCTAACAAATTTAATTCTGCAAAGTGTGTTTATTTCTAACAAATTCATTTCTGTAAAGTGTGTTTATTTCTAGCATATTTTCATAGTTTGATTCCAATAAGGTCTTAACCAAGAAGTCCTTAAGACATTAAAGATCCCTCAAAATAAAAGAAAATATACAAATACTTACAATCAATTACTAAATCGCTAAGATTCTTCTTGTTGCATATAGCTTTAGACACACCCCTGGTTGAATATGATATCAACATAGAGTTGATTAAATGAAGGGAATAATGACACCCATCATCTACTATGGTTCTTAGGTCACCTATAGAAGGGGCACACTAACCCATATAAGGTTACCTTACCTATCAACCCATTTAACTTTCACCTATCACCTACCTTCCCCTTTATACCATCTATAAATCAAGGGATTGTGAGCTTACTTGACATAATGTGATCAAGACACATTTTTTATCCACCAAATCATGCTAATGCAAAACATTCAAAAGGCTTATGTTCCTTAAGCCAATCTAACTTTGGTTTTGTTAGGTCTTTACTAATGAAAATGCATCATGTTTTTTCCTTACCCTCTTATCATTGGTTCATGCAGATATATGTTCATGATTCTCATTTATTTTTCCTACACTTAGTTTGTTATCTAACTTACTTTATGTGTTTTCATTACATCCTTAAACATAATCACATCACATCTCCATGATCATAAACAACAGACATCAATAATAAACATAACATTATGAACCATATCCATGAACCACATCATATATAATATATATATATATATGATCAAACATCATGAACAACATCAATAACCATAATCAAACCATTCATAATCATATATATATATATATATATATATATATATATATATATATATATATATGTATATATATATATATATATATATATATATGATCAAACATCATGAACAACATCAATAACCATAATCAAACCATTCATAATCATATCCATGAACCAAAAAAAACATCATCCATAATCATCACATGCTTAAGCTACTGAGTCCACATCTCATAAGCATAAAACATCAAAACATTAAAACCATAAACCATGAGTCATACATCATCATGAATATCATAAACATCATATATTATCATGAATATCCTAAACATCATACATCATATATATAAAACATCACATCATCATATCCATCATGTCATCAAAATAAATAATACATGTAACAATGTATATATATCTTTCTCAAAGCATGTACATCTTGTATCATTGGCATGTAGGTCGATATCAAAAACATGTACATCTATATCTATATCATGCCCTTGGGGCACTACTACCACTAGCCCCTCCTGCTCCTACACTACCACTACCATCTAGTGTTAGTCCTTTTAAGATGCCTATTTGTCCACTCACAGATGTGGCCCATTGACCTAGAGTCATCACGACTTCCCACCTACTAAACTAGCTCTATACTCATCCCATTGGGGCTCTAGTGGACACTATGCTAGAACTATAGCCTCATAATATCTCAACTCTTCCACTTTAGCCAAGTACCACACTATAGGAATCATACCTGGTGGTCTTATTGGTGTTGTCATTGTTCCTACCCTCTATCTCAAGGTATTTCTCTCCTAGGTCACCAAACCTAGGGAAGTCCTCACCTGATCTCTCTTAGCAATAATAATGGCAACCTGACCCTATAAAGTCACAATTTGGTCCTATAATATGGCCACCTATCCCTATAACCCTATAATCTATCCCTATGCAATAGCCAGTGTTGTTCCTACCTATCCATCTAGGCCACCACCATGTACCTATACTCTAGTTATATCCACATATATGGCTTGTCAGCCCCCATCAACCCATCCAAAATTGATCACTATGTATCAGGCTTGGTAAAATCTTGCATAGCCATCAACAAAACTAGCATCATGTATCCCTAATCTTGTAGGTTATTCCTCATGATCTAAAACCACCTCCTCTGGCTATGGCTTAGGTAAAAAAAACTCAGCAGCTTCCCTCTTATACCTTAGGATGGACCTAGAATCCCCTATACTAAGCCATACTGTCTCCTCATTCTATTGAATGGAATGAGCTCAGTCTCACCCTCTCTCCTCCCATAAATCCACCTCCAGCTCTATAAAGACAAAGTGTGATATCTATAAAGGGCCCACCTAAGAAAGCCCATATATGGCCTCTAGATGACATCACCCATGACCAAACCCTCCAATGCATCCCTATACCAATCAATGTCTCTCGCACCTCTTCCAGCCCCTATCAAAACATAATCTCCCCTCCATTATAGGAAACCCACTTTATAGTCTACCTACATGTAGCCATCCTATGGTAGCCCCAAGGGTCTCATAACTTGAATATGCTCATATGCCTAATAATAGATTATAAACCTCAAACTAATCCCATATTTTCTTTGCACTTGAAATGCCTAGAGCTCCCTATAAATCTGAACTAGCAAAACTGGTACCCACCCAAACACTATCCTACCTAGCAACATCTCTACCAACACTCCCAGTAATAAATAAGGAAATCATCCACTATTCAAATTAGGAAATAAGAAATAGGACAGTGCCATCATCATCATAGTCATCAATCACCTCTCATCTAGATACCTCTGGTATAATGGCTTGTAACCAAAACCACTTGAATGCCACCTAGCATGGACCCAATCCTCACCATAAAAAAGCTCCATCTGCTCATCCCTCTCCTCACTCTCAATATGATAAATAGGTTCCCCTCAAACAAGTAGCTTTGTAATCCTGTAAATATCTTCTAAAAGGATGGTCATCTCTTCTATCGATAGTAGGAAGGTGTTTATGGCCAGATCCCATCTCTCGATGAGGGCCATGATCATCGCCACATCTCATGGCAACCATTGATAATGTTACATGACTCCTAAACTGACCCCCTCTATATGTGTCCAATCATCTTGATTCATCCCTTCATAGATCTCTACAAAGATCCTCAAATCTTGATCCCTCATCTAAATCTAGTCCCATGCCTACAAATAAATCAAGTTAGCACACACACTTAATTTTCCATTGCCATTGCTCATTTTCATTCATTCTACCTACATCAACTTCTTTATCTACCTAAACCCACCTAAATCAACCTATTATAATGCTAACATAACTCATAAACATTTCAAAACCTACCCTAACCTATCAAACTACCATCTCACTCTTTTATCAAAATAACATTTTAAAATACCTTCCCTAAACCTATTACACCAACACCTAACTATACATAAAAACCATTTCAAACACATTAAACATTTTAACATGCCCTATCTTAAACCTACACTTGGTATTTTAGATACCACAAACCATTTTACAACATTTTAAACCCAATTTCTATACTTTTATATTACAACCCACCTTCCTTAATCACTCGACTATTGACAATCAAGTGCATTCAGTGCTTCAGTGGTCGATGATTGATGGTCAAGCCTGATCATTGATAGTTGGGTCTAACCACTGATGATCACTATATGTGACCATCAATGGTAAAATACCTAACCTACATTCCCAGAAAACTCACCAAAACACAAAATTTTAACAACTAAATTACCTGCCCCTATCCTACAACCTACCCTCAACCCAAAAACTCCTTTAAATTTAGATTTCACTTGCTAATGTTCCCAATTTTTCCCAAAACCACAACTAGGGTAAAACCCCCCAAAACCATATCCAAATAACCACAAAATAATCAAATTTAACTAAACCACTGACCTAATTAATTAATTTACCAATTCAAAACATTACCTACCTCATTCCTCAACCATTATCAAGGATAAAACTTGTGTTTAGCGATTCAACTACATCCTCATCCACCTTATATCTCAATCATAGTTGAATCACTTCAAACACATGCTCAACCAATCAACAATCACTACCTCAACCAAATGCTCAATCAACCCTTTCACTGCTAAACACCAAATCACTAGCTCATCAAAGTGCATAGAAAACTCGAAGGTCAAATAGTAAATAGTGAAAATGAAATTTCATTTTTAATTTTTATCCCCAGGCCTCTTAGGCTTCCCCCTAACCATCGACAAATAGGGTGACCATCAATGGTCAACCTTGGGACCCCTAACCATCGATGGTTAGGTGAACCCACACATTTAAAATATTTTTAGGCACCCACACCTAAGTACCCAAACTTTTAGAGATTACCCTTCTCCGACTAACTATTAGAACACATCCACCTTGACATTGTTCGGTTTTGACCTGAACACACACATATTTTGTGATGACCCTGCTTTGGTCATTTTGACCACACTGACCAACCTTTCCATGTTGAACATTTGAATCTACACCACCTTGTGTGCCACCAAAACCTTTATGTTTTTTAAGGGAGCACTTCCTATCTTAGATACATAGGAAAACACCGACCCTATCTATAAGACTTGATACTAATAACTTGATTAGCTATGACCAACATTGTGGATTGGTTACCTTATCATTTATCTTTCTAGAACCCACCTTATTTTTACCAATATTGGTAGCCTTAGTCTATGTGATCTTGGTTATCACACTTAGTCGCATTTTATGCACATGTTTCCATTTCAAATGCCTAACCACCTTTTTTTGTCACCAACCTCGTGACTCACCATATACCACTTATCAAACCCTGAATCAATTTTGATTTCACCTCATCAACTCTTGGTTTGAGGGGGAACGCATCTTCCTATACTTAGGGTAACCAAACTTTTGACCAATTAATTTATTTTTGTTTTGAAGATTTTTAATTCAAAGCTGCATAACAAAAAAGGGCAAAATGTAGATACTAGAAAATTGTACTAGATGTTGAAATGCCTTAGAATAGCTTAGGGACCACCTAACCCTTTTCGACCCACTAACCAACCTATCAAAATTTAGGTCTAGTTAGCTACTTAGCTAAATAAACTCAATAACTTACTAACAAACCTTAACCCACCCCTTTTAACTCACTTTGAGCCCTTTTCCTTTAGATACTCTATCATCAATAACTAGCTTGACCATCGACGATCGGGTTCCCACCCTTCTAACACATCACCTACTATGTGTAAGCTAATGAGGCATAATTAAATATGTTCACCTTATGTAGTACTAATGAAATCCCAAGCATATAAATTAGCAAGCCAACCTACTAGGGAACCTTCTATCCTCCATCTCTTTTTACCTATAAAGAGGGGCGTAGGAGGTGAAATGAATCATCACAAGCATTCTTACACACAAGTATTCGAGCTCTCTAGCCACCTAGTCTTCTTCCATTGATTTAGCAATAGAAATAGAGATCTGAACCTCTGCCAAAATTTCTCTCGAGGTAAAGTATTTTTACTCTATCAAAATTAATCCAACCATGAACCATCAACCACTTACCAAGTAACAGATATATTTATTCTTTCATCTTATAATTTCGGTTTCTACCTTCTTGACCTGAATCAGACCTTTCTACACCTATCTTCTAACCTCCTATTTTTGACCACACCCTTAAACAAACCTATATCTAATCAATAGCCCATTTTTTAACTATTTTCTAAGTACCTTCAAAAATCTATAGGCAACCACCAATGGTTAGCATAACCATTGATAGTTACCCCCAACTAACTACCAACAATCAGCTTAAACATCAATGGTCATTCTAATCATCAATGTTCACTATGGTATTAAATAAAAATAAGTTATTTCTAACCCCTTACCCAACCAAATCTAACTTTATATGCCCCTTCCTGTTTATAGACCCCTGCCTAATTTTTAGAACCTGACCCCATCCACTTTAGCACTAGTATTGACCTGTTATTGCTATATTTAGTCATTTTCTCTATCAATAATCTATTTCTTCTTGTATTTCATTTTATTTAATATTTATTATTTAATGAAATCATCTTTCTTTTATCATTTTCAACTTAATTGTTATCAAAGAGTGGATTGATAGCCTCCTAGTAAGCTCACACTTCTTAGATCTAGCTCACATTAGGCAGTCCACCTAACTATCTTGATAACAACCCCTTTTGTTAGTTCTTTCTTATCTACAATTTATTCCTTCCAAGTCACAAAGGATCTCTCCATATTATTTTGTATTACGTGTGCATCAACAACTATGTATTTCTACCACACCTTTATTACTAGTTTCTTATCTTCTTCCAAAATTAAGAAATGAGTAGAAATTAAGAGAAACATATGAATTGACCTATTTGTCTTGATAAACCCTCCCATGAGATAATTTCAAAAGGTGTTTTATAAATACAAAATAAATCCCACTCATTATAAATGTAGCAGTTACCAAACAAGCACCTATCAAGCTCACACTTAATCATTTACACACCTAAGTTCTATTACCCTATTATTTCCTATTTACAAATTATTTATAGGAGCAGTCTTCCTATAGGGATTAAGCATTAAAGTATTACCCTACAAGAAATATTTACCAATTTGTAATCTATATCACTACATACACTCTCATATAATCTATTACACCATTATTCATGCACAAGCTCACATAAGGGGGATAAGGACATTGGTTGAAAGCCCTTTTCAGAGTATATGACTATGTAGGCAATGATCATTGATAGAGTAGTATTTGAGGTCATTTTGACTTTCACTTGATCCTACTAACCCTCATTTTAGAAGGTAACATGCCCAAGTTGGTGGACTTAGGGTTTTGATCAAAAGACTGATATCCATAACTTATGTGTATGATTTGAATAAATAATCTACAAGGTCCCAATGAACGTTAACAAGCGTAGGTGGTAGTTACATAAAAATACATGTATTATATACTATAAAAAGGTATTAGATTAAAGAGAGAAGCATTCATGCTAGTGTCCCTATTTCAATGGTAGTGTCTAGGCTGACAGAGAGCTAATTTTCAAAATCTGATGAATCACTATAGAGCATCATCATGCCTTCTTCTACCACTGCATTTCCCAAATTTAACCATGTAGAGTATTATTTCTTCTTCATGTTGCTACAATTAAATCATTTTTTGTCATTATAATTTATATATTTAGCATTCTTTCATAATTTAGTAATGTATTAGAATTTTATGAATCTAAATTATTTAATTGGCCTATTTTTAGAATAACTTAGCCATATGTTTGATTAGGTTATTCCCCCCTATTGTTCCCAAAATTCATAACTTGTTTTTGTGGACAACATGCCAACTATTTTGGTCTTACAATTCAAAATGCTCTCTTTCTTTATCAAAAAATGTTTTGAGCAGTTAAGTTTTTCAAATAACTCAAGCCTTTTTAGCTAAGGAAATCGCAGGTTCAACAGGCGGGCTTTCTCAAAGTGAAGTTCAAAACATTTGAGACATTTCCTAAGTGTTTTGAGGATGGTTCAATGCTAAGGATCAATCAAAAGACTTAACGGTAGGGTTCAAACAATTGGAATGAACCATTGAACCGTTGAACCATTGAACCCCGACTCTGAAAGGTTCAACGGACTCAAAAGAATAAAAAGATTCAATGATTTTAAAGCTTCAACAGATTCAAAGAGTTAGAATGAACTATTGAACCATTGAACCATTGAACTTTGAAAGGTTCAATGGGTTCAATGAGTTTAAAGGTTTCAAAGTTCAAAGTTTGAGTGGAAGCTTCAAGTGAATGGATGAAGCGGAAGATTCCAGAAAAAGGTTCAATCAAATGGTTTAAAGAATTGGTTCAATGACGCATTGATCACACAAAATAAAACTAAGTGAATGTGGCCCTTTACAAAACATTGAATTCTTGAACTGTTGAACTTTGAACCATTGAACCAAAAGAGTTCAAGGTTCAAGGTTCAAAGTGGTTCAAGTGACTGATGACGTCCCCACAGACGTCAAATTCAAGGTGATGGAATAACTGTTTATTTTCAAAAAAGAGCACAGCCCTAAAAATAAGCTCAGTGACTAGCCAAGAAAGGAGCCAAAGGTGCCATCAAAAAGCAAGAAGATAGCCCTGAGAGCTCAGATCACCAAGAAAAGACAAAATGTAGCAAGGAAAGAGGGAACAACTATAGAAAATCTAGAAATATATGCAAAAGAGTTATTCCAGTAGGTGAAATAGTCCACCAAGTGGACCTTAGAGAACACAAACATTCAATGGCATGACCTATTTTTCTTTATTAAGTAAAGGTGAATGGACAGCCGTGTAAGCATCATAAAGAAGACTATGCAACCCATGCTTAGGAGAAGACATTTGAGATGATTTAGAATGTCAAAGTTAAGGCCGATAACTTTTTCTAGCATGGCCCTTTCATAGAATATTCAATGCATTCAATACAACATGGGCCATTTCATAAAAATAACCACCCAAGTCTTTCTTTGGATGCTATATATTGTAATCTCTCATTTTGTAGAGAAGGAGATCTCTCTGTTATTAGAAGCGAAGCTTTGCCTAAATTGAAAGGCATTCCTGAGACTTTGAGCTCAGACTGTTAATCATATTTTGTTAAGTGAATGAGAAAGTAAGTGACCTTTCAGACTTTGTGTTGAAATAGCTTGTGTTATCTAAGAAATCATTCTTATGTCTTTTTCCTAAATACAGTCTTGTCTATTTGATTAAATAAGCAGAATAAATGGAAATAAGCTGGAAGATGTCCTGAAGCCAATTATGGGAGACTTTGTGCTATCATAATTATCTTCAGTCTATGTTTTGTGTAAAGGATATTGGAGAGACTTTGAGCTCTCCTTATCCTTTGTAATCTTTCACTTTGTTGTAGTTTTAGGTGGAGACTTTGGGCTACACTTCATTCTATAGTTTTCTTGTCATAAATCAGTGGGAGAAGCAATGAAAGACTTTGTGCTTTCATGATTTTCTTGTGGTTATAGTTACTACCCAAGAAGAATTCTTATTATTTGTTGAATATCATTTCTGAAAGAAGAGAAGTGCCTTCAATAATTACACCAGAATTCTCTTCTATTTTGTGAACATCATCTCTGAAAAAAGAGAGATGGATGGTATGATTTCATCTCTATGTCTATTTTCAATTTATATTAGTATTCTATAGTTATAAGAAACCTCCCCTTGTTGAGAGGAGATATTTGTCTCATTCTGACTATGGTCACCACATCCATTTTTCTGTATAAATCTCCTTATACTATGGTTGATATAACCATTTTGTCGTTAGCCAGTTGATGACAAAATATTCACCTAATAGTTTTTTAGTGACTCCGCTAGGGAAGAACAAGTACTTTGAAGCCTCAAGCTTCAAATTGAAGCAATTTCAATTCTTTTCCATTTCCATTTCACACTCTGGTTGATCTACTGTATACATGAAGCCAAAGAGCTCAAGGTATTGTTGACCCTGTATTTGAGTTGGAGTAGCTGAGTAATTTTGATCTTTTCCTCCACCATCTTGCCTTCAGTGAACTAGGAGTTTTCCTCTTAAAAATATTAGGTCCCTAATACCAGGCAAAGCTTCTCTTTCCTCTACTAATAGAGCTTTGTCTATACATATCCCGCAAAGATTTGTTATCCCTCCTTTCAACAGTCATATAATGGCATCTCAAGGCCCCTGGGGTAATACTTTTAGTCCTCTGAATCTAACCCCACCTTTACATGAGCTACCCTGTAGTTCAAGGAAGAATTTTTCTAAGTTTTATGGTGATGAGAAAGTTCATCCTGATAAACATATTGCAGCCTTTTACATATATGTGGTGTGATAGGCGTTAAATATGAAGACATAGCAATCAGACTGTTTGTGGAAACACTACAAAGTGCTACCACAGACTGGTTTTATCCTCTGCAAGCACAAATTATGACTGACTGAAACACTCTCAAGGCTAATTTTGAGGCTAGATTCAAACTATCAGAAGATGCACATGCCTTGTTAGCTCAGCTTATGCAAATGAAGAAGGAGCCTCATGAACCTATGTAAAACTTCATTGCTAAATTTGAAAAGCTGAGGAATAAGATTCCTACAATTGCTTAGCCAACACCTAAAAATTTTAAATGCTTCTTCAATAATTCTCAGCTTCCTAAAGTGAGTTTCCTGTTTAGGCAGGCTAGCCACATAAATCTTGCTGCAGCTCAGATTTTGGCCATTGAAGTTGAAGATGATCTTATCTTGGCAAGAAAGATAAGAAGAGATCTTAACAAAAATAAATCTTCTTCATCTTCTAAAAAAATTTCTACATGCACCACTGATCCTATGGTGCAAAATCTAGCAAATAAATTGCTAGATCTAAAAAAGCAAATGGCATAAGGGATGTCTACTCCTCCTTCTTATCAAGATATACCAAGGAGGACGTTTCCCAACCAGTCATTTCAAAGTAATGCTGCCAAAAATCAAGGGAAACCAAATTACCTTCCCCACTAGGGAAGCTTGCCATTGAAGCAGCACCAACTAACTCAACAGTTAGTTATCATGAATCTGAACATGATTTCTCTTTCCAACCTAATTTGAACCAAGAAGATGATGTTAATCTCTTTATAGAAGGAGAATAAGAATTAGCTAGCGACTCCAACATTATTTTTTTGAATTACCATAATGAAGCGAGAAGAAAAATAGAAGTGTTTGATGGATCATATGTTGTATTTACCAAGTCCTAGAATTAATCAACTCAACAAGCTGATAAAATAAAAATAGGGGAAGATTCTCGACCAACAATTTCAATTGCTAAATGAGGGACTTCTCTGCCTTTCCAATCAAATGACCCGGTGATCAATAAAAAAGTAAGTACCTCAAATAATCTTGCACCTTCTATTTCAATTTTTCAACCCAGTACCACACCCAATAAAATCCAGAATGATGGACTTCCTTCCTCTATTCATAGTTCTTTTTATCCATTTGATATAATCGACCATACTAGGAAGACCAAGATTCAAATGTCTGAATTTGAATACTTACAAGCCAACCATGAGCACTTAAATAGGCTAGTTGAGTGCATCAAAAACAAAACTATCCCTGCAAGATAAGATGTTTCAAAGATAACTCATGATCCCCCAAAGAACGCATCTACCTAAAATAATCTTGTCATTACTCCTATTGTCCCTAAGAAGACAGAACCTTTCTACGTTTCCCTACTGATAAATGGTCATAAGCTAAATAACTGCATTATAGATTCTAGCGCCTCTGACAATGTGATGCCTGCCAAGGTGGCAGACTCTCTCGGGCTCACACTAACTAAAATTTTTGGGAGATGTTTCTCCATAGAAAATAAATAAGTGCCACTTTTGGTATAGATCAAAGATGCCTAATTTGCATTCGTGGCCTTCCCAGACAAGAGGATTTAAATGACAGTCTTGGTGGATGACGTTCCAGTCTCTTACAGCATTTTGCTTGGGCTAAATTTTTTCAAGGATGTTGGTGGAGAGTTGAGCATGGACCTGTCTGAGGTGAGGATCCCTATCAAGAGCATCATGCAAAGGCTGCTTTTTGAGAAGGAGTTGAAATATATTTTCACCCAAACATCAGCCCCTAAAGCTCAAATTCTATTTGAATTTTCAAGCATGGGTAATTACTTTCTATCTACTGAAGATGTTTCTATTTTAGCAAATGAAAGTTTACTAGGTGAAAATCCAAAAATATAGATAAGACATCAGAAGAATTGGTAGGGCATAGTATAGATGAAAAAGGATCTTCCCTCCCTAATGAAGAAATATCTAATAGAAGATCAGATTTTAATGATGTCTAGATTCTTGAATTTGATGGCAGTAATTCTTCTACTAGTTCTATAGCTGGAGTTGTTTTGATATCTCCTCAAGGAGATATTTTTCCCTACTCATATAAGTTGTAGTTTAGTAATACCAATGACACCACCGAGTATGAATCTTTTTTGCTCAGATTAAAGGCTTCTCAAGCTAAAGGTGTCAAACTTCTTCACGCCAGGGGAGATGCTGAGCTGGTAGTTTGTCAAGTGAGAAATCTATATCAAACCAAGAATGAAAGATTGTGACATTATCACAATTTAGTGTGGGATTGTCTTGAAATTTTTGATGATTTTAGTATTTCTACCATGCCCAGAGAATTCAATAATCAAGCAGATTCCTTGGCCATTTTTGTAACTCTCATAGTTCCTCACCAAGGTTTCAAAGAACACAAGTACACTACTGAGTTGGTCTTTCGACCAAGTGTACCAGATAATGCCAACCATTGGCAAGTATTTAATGGTGACAATAAAATCATTATTTTTTTAGAATATATGGATAGCTTTGAGAAGCTTCATTTTTAAGGTAGTGAATCTCCACTGTGGGAATCAGCTCCTGAAACAAATTTAAAAACTGGTGAAAAGTTTCTTCAGCTCAAAGGGAATAAAATTTCAAAAGGATTAGTTTCTCTTGAAAAGCTATTCGATAAGCATGATAGGTGTATCAAGAATCCAAAAATGGACTCAAAATCCTCCAAGGATTTTGATCAAATAAATTTGAGTACAGAAGATAATCTCAAAATGGTCAACATCGAGAATTGTTGCACCCCTGATAAAAAACTCAAATTCATTATCCTGCTCCGCCATTACATTGATGTTTTGGCATAATCTTATAATGATCTAAAATCTCTTAGGCCTAAATAAATTTAGCATGAAATTCCTCTCAAGATTGGGTCATTGCCTCATAAGTAGAAACAAGGTAGTACAACCCCAGGATATCAGGCACTATTCTTTTTTAGATACAAAAATTGCTGAATGCAAGAATTATTTTCCCAATCCATCATTCCACTTGGATTGCGAACATAATCCCTGTGAGAAAGAAGAATGGAGAAATTTGCCTATGTATTGATTTTATAAATCTAAATTAGTCATCTTTAAAGGACAACTATCCCCTGCCCATCATGGATCAGTTGTTGTAAATAGTGACTAGCATAGAGATGTTATCAATGTTAGATGGTTTTTTGAGATATAATCAAGTAGAAGTTGGTGAAGTAGACCAACATAAGACTACTTTCACTACACCTTTGGGCACTTTACATATCATAGAATGCCTTTTAGCTTGATCAATGCTGGTGCCACCTTCCAAAGAGTGATGGATCTTGCCTTCATAAATGAAATGGGTAAGTTCATTGTGGTATATGTTGATGACTTGACAATTTTTTCTAAACATCATCCTAATCATGTGCATCATCTACAACAAGTGCTGGAGTGATGTCGGTAAAATGATATTTCTCTTAATCCCAAGAAATCAATTTTTGGGGTTACTGAAGGTAAACTTCTAAGTCACACTTTGTCCTGAGAAGGCATAAAGATCAGCCCAAAAAGAGTCAAATCCATCCAAGAGCTTGATCTTCTTTCTAGTAAGACTGTAGTTTATTCTTTCTTTGGAAAGGTGAATTTTATACGAAGGTTCATTCCTAAATTCATAGAGAAGACTCGCCACATTGTCAATATGATGAAGGGTAAAGCTACTTTTAGCTAGACTGAAGAAGGTAAATTAATATTTTAAAACATCAAAGAAGCTATCACCCATGCTCCAATCCTGGTTTGTCCTGATTACACTAAAGACTTTGTGATATACAGCTATGCTTCTAAACACACGCTTTCAACTATTTTAGTTTAGCATAACAAAGAAGGTGTGGAGTCCCCTATATCTTTCATGAGTTGTCCTCTCAAAGCTCATGAGTTGAAATATTTAAACATAGAGAAGCATGCTTATGCTGTGGTTGAGGTGGTAAAACACTTCCATTTTTACATCTTGAACTCACACACTATTGCTCTAGTTTCTGATACAACAGTAAAGTCCATTATAATTCAACAACAGTTTGGAACTAAAAGGGGTAATTAGATTGCTAAAATCTAAGAGTTTGATCTTGGTATCAAACCTATGAAGCTTGTGCGAGGAAGAGGTCTATGCTAATTAATTACTGATAACATACCAGAAGAAGCAGGGCATGAAGAAATAAAGGTTGAAAACATGCCTATAATTCTTTTTGTCACCACTACAAATGAGTGGTATTCCAATATTGCTCATTTTCTTACCTATGGTGAATGTCTTGCTCACCTGTCTCATAAAGAAAAGAGGACTTTTAAGTTGAAAGCTGCTAACTTTGTCCTGTGGGACAATGGTTTGTATAAGAGGAGCCTTGATGGGGTGTTTTTTTATTGCATGGATAAAGTGCAACAGAGCAAAATTTTAGAGTCTATCCATAATTTGGCTTATGGAGGACATTTTTCTACACCTGTGACTGCCCATAAGATTCTATGAGCTAGGTATTATTGGCCTACTCTGTTTCACGATTCATATACTTGGGTGCGTAAATGCAAGCTATGTCAATAGTTCGTTGGGAAATCCAAGTTGGTCATGTTACCTCTCAAGCCTATGGTGATTGAAGAGCCTTTTCAGTAATGGGAAATTGATTTCATTGGCGTTGTAAACCTATCCTCGAGTGTTGGACATGACTATATTCTCACAGCCACATATTATTTTACCAAGTGGGTGGAAGCCATTCCATTCAAGCATGCTACTTCAGAAGTGGTATGTAATTTCTTCAAGAAAAATATTATTTCTCAGTTTGGATTCCCAACCAAGATTGTAACAGATAATGCAGCTTGTTTCTCTTCTCATGAAGTTACCCAATTCTGCTACTATTATGGGATTATCCTCTCCCACTCTTCTGACTATTATCTAAAAGAAAATGGTCAAGTAGAATCAAGCAACAAGAACTTGGTGACCATTATCAGGAAGCTGGTAGATAACAATCAGGGAACCTGGCATAAAACATTGCTCGACACTTTATGGGAAAATAGGATTACACCCAAAAAGGTGATAGGTATGTCACCATTTCAACTTCTGTATGGTTTAAATGTAGAGATACTAATCACCTTAGAATTACCAATATTAAAGTTGGTAAAGGCAGTAGAAAATTCAACTTTTGAAAGTTCCATTGACAAGAGGATCATGTGTTTGACTGAATTAAATAAGCAATGAACTATGGTGGTGGATCATATTGCTGCACATCAAAGTCTGGTAAAGAAACTCTTCGACCAGAAAGTAAGGATTCATGATTTTTAGATTGGAGATTAAGTCTTGTTGTGGGACAAGAGGAGAGAACCAAAAGTAAAGCATAGAAAATTGGATTCCTTATGGAGAGGTCCATTTTCCATTCATCGATTAAATGGTGAAAATAATTTCTTGCTAAAATATCAAGATAGAATGTCATTTGCACTACCTCATAGTGGGCAGTATCTGAAGCACTTTAATCCTTGAAGTATCAGATAAGTCCAATTGTACATATGTATAGTCTTTCTTTGTTTTGGATTATTCATTTATTTTTGGCACCTTTCTTTTTGGGTAAGCATGACTCCATAGCCCAATGGCATAGATGAAGGCACTTAGAGTCTAGATTCTACTCCCTTCGATTGCTTCAAATCTCAACTGATGGAAGTTCCTCAACTGGAGCTAGCTATTGTTCCCAAAATCTGTCACTTGTTTTTGTGGACAACATGCTGACCATTTTGGTCCTACAAGCCAAAATGCTCTCTTTCTTT
This sequence comes from Torreya grandis, assembly GCA_037957365.1. NCBI lineage: Eukaryota > Viridiplantae > Streptophyta > Pinopsida > Cupressales > Taxaceae > Torreya > Torreya grandis. The sequence goes on from JARHVA010002479.1 coordinate 1,882,647, forward strand.
ATCAAAAAATATTGTGAGCAGTTAAGTTTTTCAAATAACTCAAGCCTTTTCAGCTAAGGAAATCGCAGGTTCAACAGGTGGGCTTTCTCAAAGGGAAGTTCAAAACACTTGAGGTATTTCCTAAGTGTTTTGAGGATGGTTCAACGCTGAGGTTCAATCAAAAGACTTAACGGTGGGGTTCAAAGAATTGGAATGAACCATTGAACCCCGAATCTGAAAGGTTCAAAGGTTCAATGAGTTTAACAGACTCAAAAGAATAAAAGGATTCAAAGAGTTCGAAGCTTCAACATATTTAAAGAGTTAGAATAAATTGTTGAACCATTAAACTTTGAAAGGTTCAATAGGTTCAATGAGTTTGAAGGGTTCAAAGTTCAAAGTTTGAGCAGAAGCTTCGAGTGAATGGATGAAGTGGAAGATTCTAGAAAAAGGTTCAACCAAATGGTTCAAAGAATTGGTTTAATGGGGCCTTGAGTGCACAAAAGAAAAGTAAGTGAACGTGGCCCTTTATAAAACATTGAATCACCGAACCATTGAAATTTGAACCATTGAACCAAAGGAGTTCAAAGTTCAAGGTTCAAATTGGTTCAAGCAACTAGTGACGTCCCCATGGATGTCAAATTCAGGGTGATGGAATAACCATTGATTTTCAAAAAAGAGTGCAAACCTGAGAACAAACTCAGCGACTAGCCAAAAAAGGAGCTGAAGGTGCCAGCAAAAAGTGAGAAGATAGCCTTGAGAGCTCAGATCACCAGGAAGAGACAAAATGTAGCAAAGAAAGAGGGAATGAGTATAAAAAATCTAGAAATATCTGCAGAAGAGTTATTCCATTAGGTAGAACAGTCCACCAGGTGGACCTTAGAGAACACAAACATTTAATGGTGCGACTTATTTTTCTTCATTAAGTAATGGTGAAAGGACAACTATGTAAGCATCATAAAGAAGACCAAGCAACCCATGCTTAGGAGAAGACATTTGAGATGATTTAGAATGCCAAAGTTAAGGCCGATAACCTATTCTAGCATGGCCCTTTCATAGAATATTCAATGCATTCGATACAGCATGGGCCATTTCATGAAAACAAGCACCCAAGTCTTTCTTTAGATGCTATATATTGTAATCTCTCATTTTGTAGAGAAGGAGATCTCTCTATTATTAGAAGTGAAGCTCTGCCCAAATTGAAAGGCATTCCTGAGACTTTGAGCTCAGACTATTAATCATATTTTTTTAAGTGAATAAAAAAGCAAGTGACCTTTCAGACTTTGTGTTGAAATAGCTTGTGTTATCTAGGAAATCATTCTTATGTCTTTTTCCTAAATACATTCTTGTCCATTTAATTAAATAAGCAGAACAAGAGAAAATAAGCTGAAAGATGTCCTGAAGCCAACTGTGGGAGACTTTGTGCTACCATAATTGTCTTCAGTCTGTGTTTTGTGTAAAGGATATTGGAGAGACTTTGAGCTCTCCTTATCCTTCACAATATTTCACTCTATTGTATTTTTAGGTGGAGACTTTGGGCTACACTTCATTCTATGATTTCCTTGTCCTAAATCAGTGGGAGAAGCAATGAAAGACTTTGTGCTTTCATGGGTTTCTTGTGGTTACAGTTACTACCCAAGATGAATTCCTGCTATTTGGTGAATATCATTTTTGAAAGAAGAGAAGTGCCTTCAGTAATTACACCAAAATTCTTCTCTATTTTGTGAACATCATCTCTAAAAAAAGAGAGATGGATGGTATGATTTCACCCCTGTGTCTATTTTTAGCTTATATTAGTATTCTATAGTTATAGGTAACCTCCCCTTGCTGAGAGGAGAGATTTGTCTCATTCTGGCTGTGGTCACCACATCCATTTTTCCATATAAATGTCCTTATGTTGTTGTTGATATAAACATTTTGCTATCAGCCAATTGATGACAAAATATTCACCCAACACCCCCAACCCTTACTTCCACAAATAGTTAAACAAAAAGAAAATGTTGAAAAATGGTACAACCTAACTAATAAAAGGATGTGGTTTAAGGATTGGCTCATTATTATCAATGGTATGTTTATTTTGGCCTCAAAAACTACCTCGAATGGGTTTCATTATTATGAATAATGTGGGTAGGTCTGATACAATCCTTGGATGTGGATGGAGCTCTACTAAGTTTAGTGGGTGGGAATGCCATCATTTCTATTTGCAAACTAGGTAGGTTAGTTTGTTATTGGGTTAGGTATAGGTTGGGAGTTAAAATTTTAAATGCTTTGGGGGAAGGTTGGGTTGGGTTATTAGGCATTTAAAACACTACAGCTTGTTGTGATTTTTTATGTTTTTCAAACCCAACCTTTTAAATGTCATGGTGGTTGTGGTTTCCATGAGTGGCCTTGAAACCTTAGCCATTAAATATAAGGTTGTTGGTAATGGTTTGGCCAATGTGGAGGTAGGATGGAATTTAAAATATGAAATGTATATAAATTACAAAAAAACATAATAGTAATGAAATATCAAAGAGCCAATAGGAATACTTGGATTTCTTTGTATTGGTGTCCAAAATCCTCTTTCATCTTCTTTCCCTTGAGTCTCATTTGTAGATAGAAATTTTGAGAAACCTTATATTCATATAGAAGTTAGAAAACTCCTCCTTCATTTATGTCATGTAACATGCAACTTTTATTTCTCACATCTTCCATTTTCTCTTATGCTTAATCTTGGGAAGAACATCTACATGTGGTTACAACACTATTGTAGGAGAAATAAGTGAATTTAAATTGTATCCATGAGGTATACTAAAAAACATCACTTTTTTTTGGTGTAACTCCCTACTAATTTTTTATTCAATTCTAAAATATGAAATATGAAAGTGGGGTCTAGGGGTGGCTAAACGCATTTTTTCCTTTTTGTAAACATTAGATTCTTCAACAAAAAAGAGAGATTCTCTAAATTGGGTTGTGTCTATATTGCCCCAAAAATGCACTAAGTGATCCACTCTTTATCAATTTTTTCCATTAGTAATGATTATGGAATCTTCATGCATGTTGGCACTTACTACAAATCATGTTTTCTCACATGAAAATGTAGGATCAAATGTTACATGCATTTTATCTTTGTCAACATGTGTATAATCTATTGTAATTGCAAACACTATAGGTATTTTTATTTAAAAATGTATTTTGCATGTTACTTTTTAGCATGCATATGAGAAAAGACCTACAAGTTACATATAAAAACTACTATAGGTTAGTTACCAAAAAGTGCATGATAAATAGTCTGCATGAAACCTAAATCAACTGCTACAGGTTGATGTTTACCAACTGATGAATAAGAAAAAATTTGTAGTTCACCTGTAGCAACTACTACATTCCAATTTTATTCATTTATAGATATAAGGATTTCTATAGGAGTAATTTATATAGAGTGGTTCTTTTCAACAAGTGCATAGGTTTATACATGAGGTTTTTTTGTATGTAATCTTCCCACATCAACATGCGTTATCATTGTTTCATGCACATGTATAGACAACCCTTCCTCTTTAGTGGATTCAAACATTTTTATATGAGCAGAAGTTGAAAGCATAGGGTCATGACTTCATTATTTATTTTATCCCACCTCTACTTCTATTGAAGCTTTAATCATAGTGTTCTTGTGCAATTTTTTGATCATAGCCTTCAGAGTTACCATCTCTTGGTATACAATAACCAATGTTGTAGTCCCTGCATCAAAATTTAAAACTTTTGCATGATTGTTTGGCTTCAAACCTTGTTTTTGTTGCAAGTGTAGTTGTTTAAGCCTGATATTTTGTTTAAACCATTACTAGTTTCCTTACCATTGATTGGAAGGTGGGTATCATTAATGATTTAAGCTTTGTCACTTCCATGGCTAAAACTATTGTAAATTGGCCATATTTACATGAGTAGTATGGCATATATAATATACTTTCCTCCTATATCAATATAGGGAGTCTTCAACCAAATATTTTTTTTACCTCTTCTTGCATCCTTTGTGCATGCAAAGTGTTATTTGTGCAGTCATATAATTGATTGTGTCCTAATTCATACCCTAGAGTGGGTTGCTAAATTCCATCTACGAGAATCCATAATTGGAGAATGTCCTTTTCTACATGTATTCATCATCATAGACCTCAATTATTTATTGCATGTAAGTATGATATCTTAAAATTATAATTGAGAGACATTTCATCTTTGTATGCCATCTAGAGCTTCTAGGCATTCTTTAGTTATTCCTTTCAAAAATATCAACTTAATAGTCTCTTGGTTCAGTTTATTTTGCTTAAATATTTATAAGCTAAAGAAGAATTTTTCCATGTAGTCTTACAAAAACTCATATTCATTTTACACCATCTAAAATATGTCATCTCAAATGGAATATTTTCCTTTGCATAAGTCATATTACTTAAAAATGATTTTCTTCTTCATGCCCTCCCAGTTAGGAATTGTATTCTTTCCCAACCTCATGAACCATTAAAGAGTTGCCTCTTTAAGAGTGTTTGGAAATAATTTCATCCTTTGGGCATCCTATTTGTAATTTTAACTATGAAATAGGATGTCAAACTCAAAAATAAATATGTCAGCATCTTCACCCAACATTCCCCTAAATTAGGCAATGCAAAAGGGGGAATGTTCCTCATAGGTGCAACACCTGTGGGGATGGCTACATCCACAATATATTATCATTGAAGTTATCCCATGTTAAAATATAAATCTACCCAATTTATCCTTCTCACCCTATATTAGATCACTTATCTTTCCTTATAATTGTTTCTACCCTACCCTACATAGGGTTAGTTTGAAATGAGAGCTTCTGATTATTGTTAAATCTACTTACAAGAATTAAACTTTTAACTAAAAAATAGTAAATTTATTTATGAAATCATGAAATCTTAGTATATAAAATCAAAAAATTACAAATCAAGATAGCATGAAATTTTAACTAAGAAATCGATAAATATTAAGCTAGGAAAATAGGAAATCTTAAACTAAAAAAGCAAGAAATCTATCTCAACCTCTTAAGACACTAATGTTTGACACCTTTCCTCAACAATGACATAAAAAAGATGATTAAATTTAAATCCCCCAATTAAAATAATTAAATCCAATCATTTTATGTACAACCCCACCAATTGATGATAAAAAATGAGGCAACCACTTGGTTTATTGATTCTGCTACTTTTAATAATTGTCAACCCAAGGTGTGTATACTTTGGCAAGATGTTGGCACTGTATGTGCGATACTAATTTAATTCAAAGGTTAAGGTAATTAAAGGTTATGTATAAGAAAAAATCCATGTAAAATATAAATTACATGAAATTAAATTGCTTGAAAGTATATTATATGAAAGGAAACTACAAGAATTAAAATCTAGATCCATGTTTGGAATTATAATATGAATCTTTGTTTTTAGAAGATTCCCACATGATATTGAAAGAAAAAAATGAATTTAAATACATAAACACAATTAAATTAAACACTTACATGAATGACATGAATTTGAATACACACAAAACAGAAAGAAACTATATAATGGATGGAAAAACAAGACTAGTAAGTCCATGTTAGTAGGCCCTGCCTTGGTTGGACTGAAGCTTGACTCCCCTCCTTGCATCAAAGCATCTATTTATTCATCCAAATTAAATTGGTACATATGGATTATAATTTTTTATGAACTTGATGACAATACTTAATTCTAGATTAGCTACCTACTCATTCCTTACTCACTATTAACTTCACCAACATCTTTTCAACCTATAGCTTATCTCTTAAATAGAGAAGACAAGGTATTATTATAAGATATACAAAATTCAAAGGTTATAATTGTAATCCATGGTTCTAAAAATAATCTAAATAACCACACTAAGATAATATAGAGAATATATGATGTTGCAACAAACCATTATAAAATGGATATTATTTTTTCCATTATTGCAATAACCTTGAAGGAAATATAAATAGAAGAAACAAATGGAATGAAGTAATTGTAAGTGGTTATAATTTCCTTATATCCTTTAAAATTACTTTCTACCTTTGTCTAAGTCAATTAGAGATGTTTCGAAGATGACAACTACTAGCAACTCTCAAACAATGACCTAAAACTATTGTTATAGGTTAGAATAATAGTTTCTATAGGTTGGAACAATAATTGCTATGGGTTGCTTATGGTAGCCATAACTTTCACATACATACCCAAAAAAATATGCCATTTTTTTGAAAGTGTATAAATTTTCAAAGTGAATCCAAATATGTAATAATATTAAGAATTAGGAATGTCCTTGATTTCAATTTTACCTTTATTCTAAAACTTATTCATTTTAGCCTATAAATGCATGTAACCATTTGCTACATGTTAGCAACAAACACAACAATTTTTTTTTTATAGTTGAGAGTATAAGACACCTTGAAATAATTTTATTATAAATTATTTGAGTTTTATTTATAACACCATAAAAATTAAATCACACTATTTTATATAAGGATAACTAGTTTTAATCAAAATAATATGCATAAATGTTATTCATATAATATATGCATATATCAACATAGTGTAGCCTAAATGGGTGTGGATAGAAACATAGGAAGTAATTTTAATAAAATTTAATAATTGAGATGAGGGACAATTATGGGACTCAATACTACACGCATGTCAATCCTTCCCACTTGGATAAAAGTTAAGAATGTCACATGCTCTAGATTTGAGTATAACAACGAATGCAAGGGGTTACCTACCTATAATGGTAACTTTGATTTGTGGGCACATATTCATGAGTGTGAATACTTGTGGATAAGGCACACATATTATTTCCTTTTATAATTATGGGTTCATGTTTTCTATTGAACTATGAAGACTTGGTCCCGGGCATGGTATATTGTTAATGGGATGCATTAAGAGACTAGCAATCTAAAGGATAAATTCACCCATATTATTTTCTTCACCTCATTTTATTTGGGTTTAGTTGAACCCTTGAAATGAATTTGTCACATTATCATAGAATATGAAGACATAATGGTGGAATTATTCAGACATATGTGCAATGAGAAGGGACTCACCCTACTTAAGCTCTTTGATGACTCTAAGTTAAACAGTGACTCTAATGAAGATGATGAAGCAAAATGAAGAGTGTAAAAGTGTAAATTCATGATTATAAAATAGAAGCTTATCCTAAAGGTGGAGATATAGCCCTAAAAAATTGACCCTATCCACTTACATATTGAAACTTATCAGTGAGAACAAGAAGTAGCCGATGTGTAAGTCAATCGATAAAGTGTTATCGCAAGCCCATAAAGAGAACTGAGGTAAATATCAGCTCATAAGAAGAACCCATGGCCACCATTATGGATTATTGGTTTGAAATATAAATGGTACACATCACATAACTATTTCAATAATTCCATGCACTTATCCTAATAATCTACACATAAATGAAGGGAGTACATCCTTCTTTCGGGAAAAAAGATCACCTTGGTTGATGGCACGGGACCCATGAAGAAGTAACCATACCGGATGAATACAAACCTACATGTCAATGTGAAGGTAGATATTAATAACTTATTACTTACATGTGTGATCTAAATAATGGAAGAGTATGGATAGGTAATCCATGTGGTTATTAACATCAAAAAATATGGGTGTATCTACATATGTGTTGATTACTGAATCCTCAATGTTGCATGTTTTTTTTTTAAAGCCTGGTAAAAATTTTAATGTGACCGGCGGCGCTGGCTGTTGGGAAATCCAAGAACAACACACCTTGTTCTGATCCCACTTGTTAGGATCTTGCTCCTCAAAAAGAGCACAATATGATTACCAAATACAAGCAATTAAACATGCGGAATTATCCAGAAGTATAAGTAACTAGAATTCACAAATAACACAGAATATGAGAGACATTGTATTAATACTCGTACAAAAAAGAATATAATAAAGAAGATGCCACTTCTTCTCCCACCTTTTAGAGGCTTCCCACACCTCAAGTTTACAGTAATTCTTCTTCAAAAGTTCACTCTCCTACCAAAAACGGTCCCAACACACAACTCACACACAAAATTGGTGTTCACCTCTCCAACCAGTCAGTAATAACCCTGCCAGTACCAAGCACTCTAAAGTACTTCAAGTAGATCTCCCATGAACCTAAAACCTACAATTCAATAGACCATACTTACACATGTAGATCTCCTATGAGCTTGCAACAACCTGCAACTCAATGATCTTACAATGGAGGGATCTTCCTTGCCTTCCTTTTCAGCGCATAATTACAATACATGCCAATGGGTCTATAAATAGATCCCAGACTTAAACAATAACTTAGACTCTTAGTTTAATAATAATAGACACGCAGCTCAAGACTCGAAATAGCCTTTACATGTAAACACTTAGTTCAACAAACTAATTGTTTGTGCAATGAACAGTTTTGGAACACACAGGCGACCGACGTTGGTCCCTATCTGACTGGTGCTAACCAATGTCGGTCGACTCCCTGTCGATGCCAATTGCCTTCTGCATTCATCATGATTGATGTCAGTCATACTAATGATGCTGGTGCTTTTGGAACTTCAGCAACCTCCTCTTCGTCTGCATAGTTGAAGCTTTTAGCTCCACAACCTAACAATCTCCCACTTGGAGATAAACAGCTGCAACTGTACCTGTACCTATACATCATCTAGTTTGTTCCCTTGGATTTTTATCCCTCTTCAAGATCACCCTTGAAGACCAACCACCACACACCCTGTGGTGCAACTCCTGTCATCCAAATCACCTGCCACATCCACATCTACAAACCCATGTAGAAAATAACTTGACCCTGCATAGCATGTGCACCTGCTGCTGGTCCCTCTAAGAATCCACTGAACTACCCTCCAATGCTTCTTTCCCTGATTGGCTCCAAACTTGTGACAACTCCCATTGCTTGGGAAAACTCAGGTCTAGTACATACCATGTACTTAACCTCATTATGTGAATCAAGACACTGTTCTGTGAACTGTCCAACCATTGGCATGCTAACCGGTCTCACACAATCATCCTAAAACAAAGTCAACCTGTGACCTTCCATGTCCCTAGAACACACTCATGCCAAAGAATCTTGTTTCTCCCAAATTCCTCATGACACACCTCTGAACTAGCTTTACCTTTAGTTCAGCAACTCCCTGTATATGTAACCCTGCAACAAGCACATCATACAGTAATAGGATAATGTAGCTAATATTATCCAACCTGGTAAAGAGAAACACAATGATCAAACCTCCATTGTCCTATAGCTTATTCAAGACTATATACCCTGGCCTTCCGTCTCACGTGTCCATTTCCACTCTTCTTCATCCTGAACATCCATTCGTCTCTCAGTGCTTCCTTCCAGCTGGCAACTCCACCCAAAACTCCCATTTGGTTCTTCTCCAAGGAATCACATCCTTCATCCATGCCAAGCTCCCACTGTTTCCTGGATCTACCTGCTCTACTTCTTTAATAACTTCCTGGTTCTTTACCATTAGTGAGCAACAAGTAGTGTAAAGAAGGGAAATGATGAATTTGAGGCTTACTTATCCTTTAAGTCCTCCATATGGGCGCTTGAGACTCCTTGACAGCTTACTGTCCACCCAAAATTCATCTCAGTGACTGATGCCGATCACATCTCAGTCTGCACCTGACCGAAGTCGATTCCATGCGACTGCCTCACTATCGACGTATGTTCCCCCTGACTGACGTCAGTGTTTATCTGCCTTGAGTCACCAACATCGGGTTGCACATAGCCGACATCAGTCCCTATCTGGATGCCGATGTTAGTTTTCTAACCGATGTCGGTCTCTGTGTTTTGCTTGTGAGAACTGACTTCTACCCGTGAGCTCCTTTTGGATCAAACCCTTGTCTAAATCACCCTTGCTCTGCTTAGAATTTTTCAGCCCCTTTGACTGATACCTGTCTGTCATCTTCTCCTTAAAAACCAAGGCTTTCCTGTTCTTGTCACTAACATCAGATTCCTCAAGAAACGTTACCTTCTTCTTCTGCATAAAGAAACCTCGATCTATGCTCTTCAAATCCGAAAGCATACCCTTTGACTCAAGAACATGCATCTCCTTCTTATTCATGTCACCAAGCCTATTAAGCCACATCTTCGAATCTATAGCTGAAGTAGATAACCCAGAAAGAGAATCAGTAATACAAGTAGATAGATAAAGCGTACTTACTTTTTTACCTCTTACTACAACAAGTGCACCCTTGGTAACCTTCCAAGAGTCCACTGTGAGAGTTACTGTGCAACCCTCATCACCCAAACTTCTTACAAAAATCAAATTCCGCTCCAGAACTGGGACATGCATGACCTCCTTCAACACCCATGTGTTACCTGTTTGCAATTTCAGCTTCACTTTCCCTTTGCCAACCATCTGACAAGGCTTACCATCCCCTAAACAAATTTCTCCAAAGTCACCCTGGACGTACTCATGAAAAAATTCCCTATTTGGGGATGCATGAAAAGAGGCATCAAAATCTAAAACCCAAGATTCTACTTTATCTAAGGAACATACCAAAGCATCCTGTGTAACGAAGTCCGCAACATCTACTTCTTCTTCATATCCTTCATGCTGATCTTCACCCGACCTGCAATCTCTCTTTAAGTGCCCTTGCTTTCCACATTTTCAGCAAGTTATTCTGCCATACCTGGACTTGGATCTCCTGCCTATCTTTGACCTTGATCTCCCACGCTCGATCTTCTCTCTTTGCCTTCCCCTGCTTTCCATACTCAAAGCATTTCCTGATGATTCACCTATGCTTTTCCTGCAAATCTCTTCATTCAAGATTACACTCACAACATCATCCACTTTTAAGATTTTTGAAGCAGACGTAGTATTACTAACTGCCATTACCAAACTCTCCCAACTTTCAGGTAATAAACATAAGATTAAGAGAGCCTTAATTTCATCATCAAAAACAATATTGACTAAATTTAACTAGTTTAACAAACCATGGAAATCACTAAGATGACTATGTACAGATCCACCTTCCAACAATTGCAAATTAAATAATTACTTCATAAGAAATACCTTATTCGAAGCCGAGGGTTCTTCATATAAATTTTTCAAAGATTCCATCAACTCTACCATTGTCTTAGCGTGTGATAAGTTAGAAATCACAGACGATGCAAGACTCAACCTTATAGATCCCAGAGCCTTTCGATCAAGAACCTCCCATTCTTCATCCTTCATATCCTGGGACTTGCAATCAACCCACCCAACAATAAGTACAAATCTTTTTGATACAAATAATCTTCAATCTGCATCCTCCATAATTGATAGTTCTTGCCATTAAACTTCTCCATTCGTAGCTTGCTTTCTTCCGCCATTGCTCTACTCCCACTCAAATAGAAACCCCTGTGAGTAACCTGTAATCAACACACACTAACCAAATCTGATACAACCTGTTAGTATCCCAACCAAAAGCTCTAATACCAGTTGTTGGGGAATCCAAGAACAACACACCTTGTTTTGATCCCACTTGTTAGGATCTTGCTCCTTAGAAAGAGCACAATATGATTACCAAATACAAGCAATTAAACATGCAAAATTATCCAAAAGTACAAGTAACTAGAATTCACAAATAGCACTGAATATGAGAGACAATACACTATTTTGTATTAATACTCGTACAAAAAAAAATACAATAAAGAAGATGCCACTTCTCTCGCCTTTCAGAGGCTTCCCACACCTCAAGTGTACAGTAATTCTTCTTCAAAAGTTCACTCTCCTACCAAAAATGGTCCCAACACACAACTCACACACAGAATTGGTGTTCACCTCTCCAACCAGTCAGTAATAACCCTGCCAGTACCAAGCACTCTAAAGTACTTCAAGTAGATCTCCTATGAACCTGCAACCTGTAATTCAACAAACCATACTTACACATGTAGATCTCCTATGAGCTTGCAACAACCTGCAACTCAATGATATTACAATGGAAGGATCTTCCTTGCCTTCTTTTTCAGCTCATAATTAAAATACATGCCAATGGGTCTATAAATAGATCCCAGACTTAAACAATAACTTAGACTCTTAGTTTACTAATAATAGACACATAGCTCAAGACTCGAAATAGCCTTTACATGTAAACACTCAGTTCAACAAACTAACTGTTTGTGCAACGAACAATTTTGGAACACACAGGCAACCGACGTCGGTCCCTGTCTGACTGGTGCTGACTGACGTCGGTCAACTCCCTGCCGATGCCGGTTGCCTTCTGCATTCATCATGACCGACGTCGGTCATACTACCGACACTGATGCTTCTGGAACTTCAGCAACCTCCTCTTCGTCTGCATAGTTGAAGCTTTTAGCTCCACAACCTAACACTGGCTAGACACGCCTAATACTGGTACCACGAGGCAGGGGGAGACTAGATCCCGTGACCAACAGAGCCACAATGGAAGTACTTAGCCAATCGGGCTATGTCCCCTGCCCCTCAATATTGCATGTTTTACTATACATTCAAAAAATAAATATTTATATTGTCTCAGTCTTGTACATTTGATAAATACCAATAAATAATTTACCCTTTAGTTCTAGACCTTTCCACTATCAAGAGGCTCGCATTCGCCATCTCATTATGCATAAATGATTATCTTATAATTTGAACCTTATCATTTTGATGACCCAGACCACCTGTACACTAAATAATGCTTAAATATTAATGTATATCCTTTAATGTTAGATGCATATCCATGTATGTTTTATAAACTTATATACACTACCAACCATAAAGGGTCACTAACATTGATGCTAGTGTCCAAATCCTTATTTAGTGTCTAGTACTCAAAAGTCATCTGAATTGAAAACTATTCAAAACTTATTATTTAGCCTATTTATCTTATTGAACCCTATCATGAGATATTTTCAAAGGGTGTGGTATAAATACAAGTCTAATCCTTCTCATTATTCATCCAAAAAATACCAATTAATCACACAATTGAGTTACTCTACCCTATTCATCCATATTTCTTTATTAGTCATACAAGCAGTTGCATAAAAGGTTTGAAGCATCCAAAGACCAACCCATGAGTGGTATTAGTCAAGTTACAAGATATATCATTGCATGTATCTACATATAAAATACTATACCATTATTCACACACACTCCCACACATAGGAGAGAAATCCATAAGTCTGAGGTCCTCCTTAGAGTATTGGCTCTGTAGGCAACACTAATTGATAGAGGAGTCTTTAAGGTCAACTCAATGTCATGATCCCACTAACTTATTTTTGGTAAAACTCATTATATGGGTAAAGAAGGGTGAAGCTAGAGTTTGATTAATAAGAAGATAGCAACAACCTATATTATAAGTTTGAAGACATCGTCAAAAAGGTGATAGAAAACCCAAAATGATGAAGTTGGTCACATCAAGATCTAATGGGTATTTTATATAGGATAATAGAATTGCATCATAAATAATCACATTAATGGTAGTCTCCCAAGGTTGATAGTAGTCCATGGCTTTAGAAACATCATTTCTAGAATCTAACGACTATTTCATAATCCTGATATTACATACTCCTACCTGTGTTCACCCAAATCTTCTTGCGCATAATAAACCTAACTAAATATCATTTCTCTTTGGTATTTCAATCAATCAAACATATTTTAAATTTGGTATTTTCTATATTGATCATATCTCTATTTTATAATTTAGAATGTACATGTATCTGATTTTGTAATTATTAGCCTGATATAGATTAGTTTATCACCCCCATGTTTAAGCTATTTATATATTCATAACCTTATCCCCCACATATTTAAATTTAAGGTTAAACATTTGGTAAACTTGACCTATGAGTCTCTTTATTGCATCAACATAATATAACTAATATTTATTGCCCTTTTTTTCCTAATAGTGTTATTCCTTTCTTTCACTCTTCATGGATGATATAGATTATTTTTATGTCTATGACAAAGAAACTATCCAACTTTATATACAAGCAGGAGTGAAAATATACTAATCTTATCTTCCAAATTTTATAGACTTCCTCTCAACTCTTTGGATGGTGATAGCTACCATCCCTTTAATCAATTCCATGCAATCACCATCTCAAGAGATAAGTTGAGCGATTTTAAGAAAGATAATCAATCTACTCATTTACCTCATACAAATACATTTGATACATATGAGAAAAATATTCCATTGTTTGATCATGATAACTTTTTTAAAATGCATAATGCATATTGATATTATGGCTGATTTACAAACAACTAAAAAGGGGAATGATTTTTCATGTAACTTGAGGCAACCCCTAAGCATGTCAATTTCCTAAATCGTGCACTCCTTATTAATGATAAAAAAGAAATTATTCCTTCATTTAATTGAAAATAGAAAACACTTTCGAAAGGTCCATAAGGATATCATGGATTGCTTATAAAAACCAACCATAATATAAAAATAAAAGGTTCTTTATAGTTTAAAAGCTTCACCATTTCAAAACAATCCTCAAATTTGAAATGATGTACCTTTGTCGAAGCTAACTCAAATTTCACGTGTTGTATCATTACCAAAGGGAGTTGAATCTTCAAAAGACACACCATTACCAAATGTTCCAACATTTCAAACTAAAATATCATTACCAAGAGTTCCTAAATTTAGTGATTCCAATCTTGCACTTATTGTTCACAATGATGACAATTTTAATATTACCAAATTCAAAAGAAATGATGAATTGCAACCAATGATCACATATTTACCAAATACCACCATTCCCACTTCTTATCTCATGTTTATAAAGAGTATTATAGGTGAGATTTAAAGGCAATTATCCTTACTCCAAATTAAATTGGCATCCTACAATACTAGTACCAATGATAACATTCTCCATAACCAACCTCTTACAAAAAGTGTACTTGAATATTCTTGTCCACAAGATTTTATAATACTACCATTACCTCTCTTTTTTGGTCAAATAGATCCCTTTGCCCATATAATTCAATATGTACATTCTTTTGGTTAATGGGTTAAATATGAGAAAATATTACTAAAATCTTTCCATATAAGTCTTAAACTAGAAGAATGGAATTGATTTTATAGCTTACCAAATGGTTCCTTGACTACTTGTTCACAACTGGAAGGTATTTTATTCTTAACTTACAATATACATAAATACCTAGACTTACATCAAAACATTTTCACCACTTCAAAAACTATGATGATGAATCCCTTGTTAGGGTGTGGAGCTAAAAGCTTCACCAAGGAGTAGACTTTAACAGGTTCGGGTCTACACAGTCGTCGGTGTCGGTCAGGAGCGATCGACGTCGGCCAGGTGCAGTTGCAGAGGCATCGATGTCGGCAGTGGGTCAGCCGACGGCGGTCACAGGCAAGCAGTAGGAACCGACGTCGGTTACCTGTGCATCCAGAAAGCTATTTCTGAGGATAGAAGCGAGTGTTTGCATGATGAGTTTGAGTTGTAGTCTTAAGCTCGCGTCTCTATTATTAGCAATATTATTTTTAGAGCCCTTGTTCAAGTGGCTTAACTGTTTGTTGGAAGTGCATGCTCAAGTCTCCTAATTCTATATGTAGAATTAGATCTTCTTAGCTTTGTAGAGTGGATTATTGTAGAAGAATTGGTATGTTGAAGAACAGTACAGAATTGAATCAATCCAGTTTTGTTGGAGTTGATTGTTCTTGAGAGAGAGAGCTCTTGAGGAATAGAGATCTAGTGAGAGATCTATACATCTAGGAGAGGTGTGGAAGGAAGAAGTTTCTTCAATTGTATTCCTTTTGTAAAGAGTTTTTTAATACAAGTTTTCAGGGTGGTTTCTTGTATCTCTTGTTCTTGCTATTTATCATTCTAGTTACTTATCTATCTGATTTAATTCTGCATTTATTGCTTTCACAAGTGTAATCTATTGTTGGTTGATCCCCAACAAGTGGTATCAGAGCTTAGGTTCACTAACAGCTGGTTCAGATCTATGTAGTGCATACTGATTACAGGTTCTCACAGGGATTTCTATTTGAGTGGGAGAAGCAATGGCAGATGAAAGTAAATTGAGAATGGAAAAGTTCAACGGCAAAAATTACCAACATTGGAGAATGCAGATAGAGGATTATCTGTATCAGAAAGATCTCTACCTACCGTTAGGTGGGGTTGCAAAGAAGCCCAAAGACATGGAGGATGAAGAATGGGAAGTTCTTGACAGAAAGGCTCTGGGGTCTATAAGACTGAGTCTAGCATCCACTGTGATATCTAATCACAGGCAAAGTCTACGGTAGAGTTGATGACTACGTTAGCAAATTTGTATGAAAAACCCTCAACTTCCAATAAGGTATATCTTATGAAGCAGTTATTTAATTTGCATATGAATGAAGGTGGATTTGTTTCTACTCATCTGAATGATTTCAATGGAATTGTGAATCAATTGAGTTCAGTCAATATAGTGTTTGATGATGAAATAAAAGATCTTTTAATATTATGTTCTTTGCCTGAAAGCTGGTATGGCTTAGTAATGGCAGTAAGTAATACTACATCTGCATCAAATATTTTGAAAGTAGAGGATGTTGTTAGTGTTATATTGAATGAGGAAATTCACAGGAAAAGCACAGAAGAGACATCTGGGAACGCTTTAAGTTTTGAGAGCAGGGGGAGGCAGAAAGAGAAGAGCAAGAAAGGCAGATCAAGATCCAAATCTAAGGGGAAAGGCAGATCTAAATCCAGAAATGGCAGAAGGCCACAATGCTGGAATTGTGGAAAGATGGGGCACATAAGCAGAGATTGTTGGTCAAAGCCTAAGGAGGACAATCAGCATGAAGGAAAGGAAGAAGCCAAGGTTGCAGGTATTGCACAAGATGCTTTAATTTTCTCTCTGCATAATAATATAGAATCTTGGGTGTTAGATTCTGGTGCATCTTTTCATGCTACCCCTAACAGGGAATATTTTAGTGACTATATCCATGGAGATTTTGGAATAGTGTATCTAGGGGATGATGAGCCCTGTAAAATAATTGGCAAAGGTAAAGTGCAGCTGAAGATGCAGAATAGCAACACATGGGTGTTAAGAGATGTGATGCATATTCCTAGCTTGAAGAGAAATTTGATTTCTGTAGGAAAGTTAGGGGATGAGGGTTGTACGATAACTCTCACAGCAGAATCTTGGAAGGTGACCAAGGGTGCACTTGTTATGGCCAGAGGTAAGAGAGAAGGTACTCTCTATTTGTGTAATTGTGTTACTAACAAATCTCCTTCTGTATTATCTACTTCAGATGTGGATGCTAAATTGTGGCACTCAAGGCTTGGCCACATGAGTGAGAAGGGGATGTCAATTCTTAAGTCCAAAGGTATGCTTTCAGATTTAAAAGGCATAGATCTAGAGTTTTGTGAGCACTGTGTATTTGGAAAATAGAAAAGGGTTAGTTTTCTCAAGACTAGGTCTACTAAGAAGAGGCATAAGTTGCAGCTTGTTCACACAGACATGTGGGGACCGGCTCAGGTTGCTTCCATTGGAGGATCACAGTACTATGTATCTTTCATAGATGATGCTACAAAGAAGGTATGGATCTATTGTATTAGAAGAAAATCTGATGTATTTGAGACTTTTAAGATTTGGAAAGCTATGGTTGAGAATGAAATAGGTAAAAGATTGAAGTGCCTGAGATCTGACAATGGTGGTGAGTTCTGCAGTCATAAGTTCAGAGATTATTGTTATATGCATGGAATCCGCAGGCAAAGGACGGTTCCAAGGACACCTCAGCATAATGGAATTGCTGAAAGGATGAACAAGACAATAATGGAGCGTTCAAGATGTATGAGATTGCATGTTGGTTTGCCCTTACAGTTTTGGGCACAAACTGTTGACACTGCAGTATATCTGATTAACAGAGGACCCTCTACAGCTCTGGATGGTGGTATTCTAGAAGAGACATGGACAGGTAAAAAGGTTGATCTCTCATATCTCAAAGTTTTTGGTTGTGAAGCCTTTGTGCACATAGATAAAGAAAATAGAAAGAAGCTTGATGCTAAGTCTATGAGGTGCACGTTTATTGGCTATGGCTCAGATGATTTTGGTTACAGATTGTGGAATCTAGAAACTAACAAGGTAATTAGGAGCCGTGATGTTGTTTTCAATGAAAGAGTGATGTATTGTGATCAGCTAAAGAAGCTGAATCAATCTGAGCAGATCAATGGTGAATTGGATGAGGTAAAGGTCCAATATGAGCTCACGGGAAAAAGAAATAATCACTTGCAGGAAAACATAGAGACCGACATCGGCAGGTTAAGAACCGGCGTCGGCAGTATAGAAACCGGCGTCGACTGTACAGAGACCGATGTCGACAGGAAAGACACCGAGGTTGGTCAGACATAACCGGTGTCGGCCAGTAACAGGTCTGGAGGTGACCGAGGTCTGTCACTGTCAGAGAATTTGGGTGGACAACGTGTTGTGAACGAGTCTCAGACACCCATCAGGAGGTCAGAAAGGGTGAGTAAGCCTCCAATTAGATATTCTCCTTCTTTATTTTATTTATTGCTCACTGATGGTGGAGAACCAGAGAGTTTTGAAGAAGCAATACAGGTGGAGTCCAAGAGTCAGTGGGAGCATGGCATAGTTGAGGAGCTGGAGTCCTTAAGAGAGAACCAAACATGGGATTTGGTTGAATTGCCAGCAGGTAAGAGAACACTCAAGAATAGATGGACCTACAGGTTGAAAGAAGGTGAGAATGGACAGATGAGATATAAGGCCAGATTGGTAGTAAAAGGATTTGCACAAAAGCCATGTATTGACTTTGGTGAGATTTTTTCTCCTGTTGTTAAGATGACTTCTATAAGGGTTGTATTATCTTTGGTTGCTTTTGAGGATTTGCATCTTGAGCAACTAGATGTTAAGACAGCGTTTCTTCATGAAGATTTGGATGAGGAAATATATATGGAACAGCCAGAAGGATTTGAGGTCAAAGGTAAGGAGAAGTTTGTGTGCAGATTGAAGAAAAGCTTGTATGGCCTCAAGCAAGCTCCTAGGCAATGGTATTTAAAATTTGACAGGTTTATGACTGAGCATGGCTATAGTAGGTGTCAATCTGACCATTGCGTGTATTTCAAGAGATTTGATAATGGTAGATATATTATTCTATTGTTGTATGTAGATGATATGCTGGTTGCAGGATCACACATGCAGGATATCTCTGAGCTTAAGGTGAAATTAGCTCAAACGTTTGCTATGAAGGATTTGGGAGCAGCAAAGAAAATCCTTGGTATGAGCATTAAGAGAGACAGGAAAAATCACAGGTTGATATTGTCTCAAGAAGATTATGTGGACAAGGTGTTGAAACGGTTCAATATGCAGGATGCTAAACCGGTAAGCACACCTTTGGCTGGACATTTTAAGTTGAGTAAAGAACAATGTCCTAATTCATATGATGAGGTAGAGTACATGAGTAAGGTTCCATATTCTTCTGCAGTAGGGAGTTTGATGTATGCAATGGTGTGTACTAAACCAGATATTGCCCAAGCAGTGGGAGTGGTAAGTAAGTATATGGCCAATCTAGGTAAAGAACATTGGAAAGCAGTTCAGTGGATCCTTAGATATCTGAGAGGAACCAGCAGTAGGCACTTGTGCTATGGAGGTTCAGATACTTCTCTACATGGTTATGTAAATTTAGATATGGCAGGTGATTTGGATGGCAGGAAGAGCACTACAGGTTATGTTTTCATTGTAGGTGGAACGGTGGTTAGCTGGATATCTAAGTTATAGAAGGTTGTTGCCTTGTCAACTACAAAAGCAGAGTATATTGCAGCCACAGAGGCTAGCAAAGAGATGATATGGATGACACGATTCATGGATGAGCTTGGTAGGGAGCATGAGAATTGCAGATTGTATAGTGACAGTCAGAGTGCAATCCATTTGGCTAAAAATTCAGCCTTTCATTCAAGAACAAAGCACATACAGCTAAGGTATCACTTCATACGACAGGTATTGGAAGATGGTGAGTTGAAGCTGGAGAAGATCCATACAAATAGGAATCATGCTGATATGTTAACCAAGCCAGTTACAAAGGAGAAGTTGAATCTTCATTCAACTTCTCTTGGTCTTCATGATTGAGTTGAAGATGGAGGAGCTAGAAGATGTTGTATAGGTACTGGTGCAGCTGTTTATCTCCAAGTGGGAGATTGTTAGGGTGTGGAGCTAAAAGCTTCACCAAGGAGCAGACTTTAACAGGTTCGGGTCTACACAGTCGCCGGCATCGGTCAAGAGCGACCGACGTCGGCCAGGTGCAGTTGTAGAGGCGTCGGCGTCGGCAGTGGGTCGATCGATGGCGGTCATAGGCAAGCAGCAGGAACCGACATCGGTTACCTGTGCGTCCAAAAAGCTATTTTCGAGGACAGAAGCGAGTGTTTGCATGATGAGTTTGAGTTGTAGTCTTAAGCTCGTGTCTCTATTATTAGCAATATTATTTTTAGAGCCCTTGTTCAAGTGGCTTAACTGTTTGTTGGAAGTGCATGCTCAAGTCTCCTAATTCTATATGTAGAATTAGATCTTCTTAGCTTTGTAGAGTGGATTATTGTAGAAGAATTGGTATGTTGAAGAACAGTATATAATTGAATCAATCCAGTTTTGTTGGAGTTGATTGTTCTTGAGAGAGAGAGCTCTTGAGGAATAGAGATCTAGCGAGAGATCTATACATCTAGGAGAGGTGTGGAAGGAAGAAGTTTCTTCAATTGTATTCCTTTTGTAAAGAGTTTGTTAATACAAGTTTTTAGGGTGGTTTCTTGTATCTCTTGTTCTTGCTGTTTACCATTCTAGTTACTTATCTATCTGATTTAATTCCGCGTTTATTGCTTTCACAAGTGTAATCTATTGTTGGTTGATCTCCAACATCCCTTTAAGGCTATGTTATTCAATTTAAAATTACATCATACTCCTTAGCATATAGACCCTCATATTTGGAATTGCATTTTAATTTTACTATATGTATTCTTTCTCCATTAAAATAAAGAGCATTACATAAGCAATACACATCATTTAGTCACTTCTATATGAATGTACATATACATGCATCATTCATACTCAAATATCCCAAGGAGCTTAACATATATCCTTCCAAATATAAAATCAAAGTTTTTGAATCCCTTTCAAATATAGTCTTATTTTTGGACAAAAAATAAATACACAGTTTTTTCCCAGAAAAAATCTCTAACTAAATATAAAATATTTACTCCCAAGGCACATAAGGAAGATGAATTACCAAATGAAGATCACAAAAAAATGTGGCATTCCTAACATCTATATGACACCTTTACAAAGGTTACTCAATATGGGACCAATCCAAGATGACCATTCTAAATAAACACTTCCCACTGCACAAAGTAAAAAGCATCTACATGAAAAAGATTTAACAATCACACTATTTATGGGTGGTGTTTATTTTTGAGATAACCATATAGATGCTTTAGAAAAAGGAAGCCATTGTATTTTAAGATTTTTGTCACAAATTGGTTATCATATTGAAGTCTTATATCAAAAATGAGGATGGAAAGATGCCTTAGGCTACATCATAATACCAATTACTTGTGGTCCTTGTGTGGTTCAAACAAAAGTTTGGATTATGCCCCATACATCTCGATATTAATTTACATTGGGAAAATTTTGTCTATACCAAATGGAAGATCAAATTAACTCAAATCAACAAGTTACCTCATTTTCTCATAATGGAAAATCGGTCCTAATCCAGACAACAATTCAGATGACAATTTGGGTGATGGGTCCACCCCAATTGATGGCGGAACTTCTGGGAGCCATAACTTTTGTACCCTAGCTCCAATTGACTCGCCGTTTGAACCGTTGGAAAGATAATAATGAGGGGAACATCATGAGATGGCATGGAGCTCTGATCAATGAAGTTTGACCCCCTAAAACCCAATTGAAGTGTCCCAAATTTCAATTTTAGTAGTGTAGTCTAAAAATAGTAAGTTTCTAAAAATAGTAATTCCTCGAATTTTGTATTGCTGTAAATCGTGGAAGTCAAACCAATTCATCTCCCTCGAGATTGGTGACCTTACACATCCTTCCCACACCTTCAAAACATGTATAAATGAAGATGTAACCTGAAATGGAAATCAGACATCTCTTCTCAAAGATTGGCATATGTTTGGGTCTTCAATTTTTTATCAATAAGACATCTCTTCTCAGAGATAACATTATTTGAATTGTGTTGTTATTATTTCTAAATTATCTTTCAACCAAAGCTTTTGAGTTTTGGATTATGTCCACATACCACATGATGGTGATTATCCTTTGACTACACAAGTAAATCTTGAAGAATAACATTCTATGCACCGTATTCACCTCTCCAACCATCATCCAAATGATTCAATTGATCAAACCTAAGATTCTAAAAATAAAAATTACAAAATACAAAATAAATCAAACAATCCATAAAATACAAAAACATTCAAATAATTCAAAAACACAAAAAAATATATTCAACATTCCCATGTTTACTAGCTCCTTGGCATTTATGTTATTTGTTTCATGTTAGTAGATAACATATCATTTCATTTTTATACACATACATGTTTCATGCATCTTTGAGTTTGATATAAACATACCACAGACATATGATATATACACATATAGATGTTGGACCTCTCATCTACCCATGTCATATAGAATGTTGGGGACATATGTTTCATTGATCATGATTGATACAGGTTACATATCCTTTATGATCATTTCTACATTATCATGTTTGATATTATATACTAATGCTTACACGTGTCTATATCCATGTTCATATCTTTCCTAATGTACTTGATATGTTATGTTACATGACAATTTTTACGAACACATGTATGGAGGGACTAGTATGATATGTGTATGCTAGTTGTTTATACTTTATTTATTCATAATGTCACTTCCTTGAGTGTATTTATTGATTTATATTGTCTTACTTCTAGAAAATTTGAATACGTTCTTTTCATGTTGGCCCTTGTGCCATTATATGTTGTTTGGACATTTGAATATGCCATTCTATGTTGATTGGACATTTGAATATGTTATTCTATGTTGATTAGACATTTTAATATGTCATTGCCTTTAAATTGTGTGGCATTTGAACATCTCCCTTGTATGAGATCTCCTTGGACCATTTTTTTCACATTATATTGAGTGTCATTGTGGGTGTGCTTGATTGTTTGTTGAGCTTGTATTGTGACTCTCTAGATGTTTCAATGATACATATCATGCATATTAGGGCTTGATGTGATCACATACTACACACTTCATTGATATATATACTTAGACATGTTACTTTTATATGTTACATGATTCATACATAGATTATCTAGTTACCTTACCTTTTGAGATAATGTACCTACCAGATTTTATTTCCCTCACCTCAAAAGGGGGGGAATATTAGCAGGGGCATGTCATACAAACACAACCTCCACATTTACACAATTTACAAATTCTAGTGGGGGCATGTCATAAAAACATGACCTCTACACTTACTCAGTTTTCACTATCTCTAAATTTTAGTGGGGGTATGTCACAAAGACATGACAACCACACTTGCACAAATATCCAATACAATTATATGATTCAGATATACACTTGGGTCAGAATCGTATAAGTTGCATCATTTTTTCATAGATTTGAAATAATTTTTTTGAGATTTGTGAGACGTATAATTTATCTCCAATACA
Organism: Torreya grandis; assembly: GCA_037957365.1. Lineage (NCBI taxonomy): Eukaryota > Viridiplantae > Streptophyta > Pinopsida > Cupressales > Taxaceae > Torreya > Torreya grandis. The sequence continues at coordinate 1,906,290 of JARHVA010002479.1, forward strand.
ATTATATGATTCAGATATAAACTTGGGTCAGAATCATATAAGTTGCATCATTTTTTCATAGATTTGAAATAAATTTTTTTAGATTTGTGAGACATATAATTTAGTTTGAGACATATTATATTTGCATGTGCCATGTTATTACACCAAATTTTGAAAATTTACCAATTATATCTCCAAACTACTATCACCAGGAATCACCATTTGTACTAGGAAGTATTGTTATCAAACCTTTTATATATGTAACAATTAGTTCTCTTTATAGGTTAAATCAATTAAATCATTCAACCTCACTAGATTTATAGGTTGGGTTGATTAAATCACTCGACCACACCAGATTTATAGGATGAGTTGATTAAATCACTCACCCTCACTAGATTGTATATTCACACTTGAGTTGTGCGATTGAGATTTTGGGATCTCAATGGTCGTGTCCCAACTCATCTTTACACTAGATTGGGGGCATAATACCTTACAGTATCCCCCTTGAAATCTCCAAGGTTTAGTTTTAAACCTCTCTTAGATATAATGCTTCATAAGGAACATATATACCAAACAAATTACAAAAGGCCCAACATGGTTGAATCAACACATTAGTGTATTTCTTCCTTGCTCACTTTATTTTCAATCATTTTAATTATTTCAATTTTTTTATTATATGCACAATTTATATTGTAACATGTTATTGTTTATAGTTCATACACTAGTAAAACACTTGAAGTGGACTCAAGCAAAGGCAATGTGTGTTTTACACACCCAGGTGCACATTTATTTCCTTTAACCTAGTAATTTAATCCTTATGCATGGATAAATTAAAGGGGGATAAATGTAGATACTAAAATTTAATATTTATAGCATCTCAACATTGTGCATTTGATAAAGACCAATCAAGACACTACCCTTTAGTTTTATACATTCTCATTGCTGAAAGGCTCACATTCACCATCTTGCTATGCCTAAATGATTATCTTATGATCTGATCCTTATCATTATGATTACCCAAACCACCTATACACTACATAAAACTTAAAACTTAATATATATCCTTTGTTTCAATTACAAATCTATACTTATTTTTTAGACTTTTGGACACTACCAGCTATAGAGGGATACTAACATTGATGCTAGTTTTTAGATCCTTATTTAGTGTTTGAAACTCAAAAGTCATCCAAATTAAAAACTATTCAAAACCTATGGGTTGGCCTATTTGTCTTATTGAACCCTACCATGAGATAATTTCAAAAAGTGTGGTTTAAATATAAGTCTAAGTCTTCTCATTATTCATCAATCAAATACTAAGTAGGTACCTACCAAGGCTCATTCAATAAATCATATAATTGAGTTACTTTGCCCTGTTCATCCCTATTTATTTATCAGTCATAGGAGTAGTCACATAAAAGATCTGAAGCATCCAAATAACAACACATGAGTAGTATTAGTCAAGATACAAGATATATCATTACATGAATCTACATATAGCATATTACACCATTATTCACACACATTCCCACACATAGGGGAGAACTACATAAGTCTAAGGCCCTCCTTGGAGTATTGGTTTTACAGGTAGCATTCATTGATAGAGGGGTCTTTTAGGTCAACTTGACAGCATGAACCCCCTAACCCATTTTTGGCAAAACTCATTATAAGGGTGAAGAAGGGTGAAGAGCTAGGCTTTGATCAATAAGAAGAGAATGATAACCTATATTCTAGATTTGAAGACATCATTAGAAAGGTGATAGAAAAATTAGAATGAGGAAATTGGTTGCATCATGGTATCCTAAGGTCAACACTAGTGTCCATGGATCTAGAAACATCATTATTGGAATATGATGATTGTCTTGAAATCTTGATCCTACATACTCCTACCTGTGATCAACCCAAATTTACTTGTGCATAGTAAACCTAGCTATGGATCATTTCTATTTGGTATTGTATTTAATTGAACATATTTAAAATTTGGTACTTTTATATTAGTGTGACTCAATTTTATAATTCAAAATATTTGTGTATCTGAGTTTGAAATTAATTGGCCTATGATAGATTAGTTTATCACTATTGGCCACTTTGATAGTGAATCCACTATCCATAAGATCTTTTTATCTGGCCTTTAGTGGCCCACCCCATTTAAGGATGTAAAGGAGTACATACAAAAATGTGATGTGTGTCAAAGGATCAAGAAGCCAAATCACAAAGATGAGATGCCCCTGATTCCAATTATCACATAAACACCTTTTGAAAAATGGGTCATAAATTTTATGGCCCCTATCTCCCTAGTTTAGCATGGGACCAAAGTGATAGGACCTAAACTCCCCAAAGCTCTGACACAACTTGTCAGAATTAAGAGCACACATGATTACCTTTGTATAAGCAACTTAAGATTGTGGAAATAACCAGAATCAACAAATAACTATCAATGAGAAAACACACAGAATATGAGAGGCAACACACAATTGTATTCAACTCATTACAAAGGAAATTACAATAAAGAGATCACACTCTTCTTCCACCTCTGTGAGGCTTCCTCCTAAAGGGATCCAAGTAATCTTCCCACCTGAGTAATCTTCTCTCATATGTCACAACTAACAACTAACACAAGGTGTTGTTCACCTCATTGTACAACTGAGTACGAACCGGTACTCCAAGTAGACCTCACCATGATCCTGCTCCTGATGTATTGCTCTCACCTTGATCTTGCTCCCCCGTCGATCCTGTTCTGACCCTCGCATACACACATCCCTATAGACCAACCTGATCTTACTTATCACATGTATATCTCCACCATGACCCTGCAACACCCTGCATATCAAACCTAATCTTACATACATGGGGAATCCTACTTGATTCCACCATGGGAAGAACTCTCCAAGCTCCACACTTGGGTTCTACAAGTTCAACACTTAACAATACAGCCCATGAGTCTATTATATAGATCTCATGCATACACTAATTAGACTTGTGGCTCAAGACTCTAACTGGTTTTCATCATGCAAACAACGTGTTCACTTAACTGATTGTTCGTCAACAGTAGTTCTAAAACCACCACAGGCGACCGACGTCAGTCCCTATCTAACTGGAGGTGACTGACGTTGGCTGATTCTTGTTAATGTCAATTTTCTTCTACACGTTCACTGACCGATGTTGGTTGTGGCCTACCGATGCCAGCGACTGCATACTCTGAAAACCTCCCTGTTTGCCTTAGGTGAAGCTTTTAGATACACACCCTAACAATCTCCCACTTGGAGATAAAGAGCTACACCTGTACCCATACCAGTACTCTATCTAATCTGAATCTTGGCTTGTATTCCTCTTCAAGCTCCCACTTGAAGACAACCCACCACACTCCTTGTGGTGTTAATCCTGTGCCTGAATTTCTTCATCCTCAGCTTACCTTCTTCTGCCATTGTTATACTCCCACTCAATCAGCAAACCCTGTGAGTAACCTGTAATCAACAACACTTAACAAATCTGGGCCATCTGTTAGTCAAACTCGCTCTGAGAACATCCAACCTCGCTCTGATACCATTTGATGGTATCAGCTCTTAAACCTACAACCAGGCTTTGATACCACTTGATAGGACCTAAACTCCCCAAAGCTCTGACACAACTTGTTAGAATTAAGAGCACACATGATTACCTTTGTATAAGCAACTTAAGATTGCAGAAATAACCAGAATCAACAAATAACTATCAATGAAAAAACACACAGAATATGAGAGGCAACACACAATTGTATTCAACTCATTACAAAGGAAATTACAATAAAGAGATCACACTCTTCTTCCACCTCTGTGAGGCTTCCTCCTCAAGGGCTCCAAGTAATCTTCCCACCTGAGTAATATTCTCTCATAGGTCACAACTAACAACTAACACAAGCTGTTGTTCACCTCATTGTACATCCAATACAATCGAGTACGAACCGGTACTCCAAGTAGACCTCACCATGATCCTGCTCCTAATGTATTGCTGTCACCTTGATCTTGCTCCCCCGCTGATCCTGTTCTGACCCTCGCATACACACATCCCTATAGACCAACTTGATCTTACTTATCACATGTAGATCTCCACCATGACCCTGCAACACCCTGCATATCAAACCTGATCTTACATACATGGGGAATCCTACTTGATTCCACCATGGGAAGAACTCTCTAAGCTCCACACTTGGGTTCTACAAGTTCAACACTTAACAATACAGCCCATGAGTCTATTATATAGATCTCATGCATACACTTATTAGACTTGCGGCTCAAGACTCTAACTGGTCTTCATCATGCAAACAACGCATTCACTTAACTGATTATTCGTCAACAGCAGTTCTGGAACTGCCACAAGCGATCGACATCGGTCCCTGTCTAACTGGAGGTGACCAACGCCGGCCGATTCCTGTCGATGTCAATTTTCTTCTGCACGTTCACTGACCGACGTCAATTGTGGCCTACCGACGCCGGTGACTGCATACTCCAAAAACCTCCCTGTTTGCCTTAGGTGAAGCTTTTAGCTCCACACCCTAACATAGAGTGGACTACATTTTCATAACAATTGATTATTTCACTTAGTAGTCTGAAGTCACACCAACTAGAAATTATACTATAATTATAATGTATATTTTATGGGAAAACACAATTAGTTAGAATGCATGTAATCTAAGCTTGACCAACGACTGCGGTACTCATTTCATAAATTAGAAAGTGCACATTTTTTGTTTAAGTTCATGATCACGCACTACAAAATAATTTTAGGCAATCTACGCAGAAATGGGATTATGAAGGCCTTCAATAAGATATTATAAAAATGTCTATCCAAGATATGTGATGTTGGGTTCAAGGATTGGGATGATCGTGTTTCATTAGTTTTATAGACTTACTAGACCACTTATAAATGTTTGAATAAGTCCATACCATTGTAATTATTATTTGGAGAAAACATTATGCTACTAATGAATTTCCTAATTTTATCTCTACATATTTTGTGAGTGGTTAACCTAGATGATAATGAATCATTAGATGCATGGTTGGAAGACCTTATGTAGTTAGATGAAAAGCATGTGATTGTTCAATGGAGCCAAACTATGGAGAAGGTCTAACATGACAAGCACATAAAGGATAAGATATTAGTTGAAGGAGCCCCCATACTACTTTATGACTAAAGATACTTGAAGCATCTAAAGAAGATTTAAATATGTTGGTTGGGGCCTTACATTATCCATGATATTCTAAAGATTAGCGCATGTAAGCTGAATGTGCTAAATGGTAAAATACTCTATGGGAATTTTAATAGAAATTGGTTCAAGCCATACCATGATTAGTATACTTGAGCCATGGTGTAAAAAGGCTTATGTTATTTACTTTTTATACTTTGTGCTTGATAGGTTATCTTTTACATACATTGGTTATGCATCATCATATTTAATAATATGTGCCACCTCATAAGACTAGTTGAACGACTTGAGCAAGGGATTTATTTTAGGAGCCTTATATCAGACATCTAAGTTTATAGGTAATTACTACAATGGATTTTTTATAAAATCCTCTCTCAATGAATGTCAACTTATTAGGCTAATGCAACTTGAAGAATGCATAATTATAGGAAGTTTAAAGGTTTATTTTTACCTTGGTGACCATTATAGCAGTAAATCTAAAGAGTTTTGTGAGTTTGATGTTATTTTACTCAAACACTTATTCACACAACAAATCACTCTTAGATTTTACATTGGTACTTATTACATTGGAGGACTAGGCACATGATCCACTATGGGGTAGGGAATACAAAGTGATGAAGAATAAAATGGCAAGTTTAAGATAAATATAATGCAGGATGTGAAGAGTGACAACAATGGGCACAGAGTTGAGAGTGACTTGATAAGAACAAACTATAGGGTAAAAAATTGCACAAGAGGAAGGGAAGCATAACACCTAGGAGCCTAGAAATCGAAAGTGTACATTGCAAAGATCCCACAAAAAATTGGTAACTACCTAGAATGACATCACTCTAGAAATTAAAAAAATAAAATATTTATGGTTAATAGCTAGTACACAATAGTAGCTAATACAAAGGCAAACATTAAGAATTCAAGTGTGTAAAGCTTAAAAAACACTAAATATATGACCAATGCATTGAATTCAAGTTTTGAGAAACATGCCAAGAGGGATAAAAGGATAAATGCATATCATTTTCACCATTTTTCTCCCAAGACACATTAAGAGACCCTATGGGATTTAGCATATGAAAACAGTGAAGAGACTTATAAATTTGAGTTGAGAATGACTACAAAATGCCATTTGATGGATGTAAATAAGACACTTGTGAAATTGTGACTCAAATGCACTAGGATTTAAGGAATTTCAGTAGATATAAAGTAGGAATCCATCAAGTTACAAATTATAGAATCACTAGGCCATCATTGTTAAGCAAAGAAGCTCAAAGCCAAGTCCCACAAAATGAAATATAGAGTAAACATATAGTATCCAAAATTTAAAGGCATGGTGAAGTAAGGAAGTTGAGGATGAACCAAAGGGGTTTTATAATTATTATAAAGTAAAAACTCAAGGAATAAAATAAAAAACACTTCATTTTAGACCTAAATGCATGTGTTCCAACACCCATTATAGAAGAAGTAGAATAAACAACACATACTTTGAGGGGCCATCAAATATCATCAAGGAAGAAGTGGATGAGGATGTGACAAAGGCATAAAATGTAAAAGTATCAGGGGAAAAGGATATAAGGATAAATAAGAACATGTTCGAGAGCAAAAGAAAGAAGATTATACCAAGCATACTAGGGTAATAACCATATGAAGACCAAGGAAGATGAGTTTCATAGAGATACAATACCCTAAAGGTGTGATATGTATAGTAGAGTAGGATTTTAATGTGGATAAATTCAAGGTGGAGGACTAACACCACCATGGAAGAGGTAACAAGGCTGACTTAAAAAATGTCTATATGGTCAACACAGGAAGGAAGACCCCTGAGGGAAATACAAATGACTCTGTTGAATAAAAAATAGCTAGAATTGGGGTTCTCCAACTCTATGATCTCCCTTATTTTTTAAAATATAAATATCTTAATCACTTTTTGATCTCATGTGTGCATGAGGATAGATCATGCTTCGTTATTCAAAGAATGAAGATCACATTGGCCTAAGTCTACAAGGCAACTCGGTTAGTCTAGTCAAGCAAAGATATTAAGGAAGTGTTAGCTAACACCAAGTAGGTAGATCACATGGAAAAATAGTTAGAATATAATAAGGGAGGGTTTACCTTCCTTTTTTTATCACATTAAGGACATGGCGACAAGGGTATCAGTGTGCCTGGTGAGCATCAAATTCCATGGGTCAGGGCACCAGGGAAAAATCAACAAGAAATTACTGAATATTACACATAAAATAGCCAAATGAATGATACTAAAGGTTTTTAATTATTTGATTAAGTAAAAATGATCTTTGTTTCAACAAAATTGTCCTAGAATTACTAGTTGTCAAACTAGTTATGTTTTGAGTGAAATTGTTGATCAAAAAATATATTGAATAACTTCAAACTTGAAAATATATGCTTATTGGTCTAAAATATTTTATACCTATAATAATATTAGAGATAAATCATACAATAATCACCTCTATTTTAATTAATGCACTACACAACCTTTATGTGCAATTCATATTAATAAAGAAAGCTAAAATAAGTTTATTACAAGATAACTTGCATTGCAAGTTAAGTCTAAAATTAGAAAATATAATATAATATTATTAGACCAATAATTGAAATTAAACTCAATTAAAAATATAATATATAAACTTAATTTAATTTATTATAAATATTTGGATATCATGCAATAAGCCTTCTTTAATATTGAAGTCAAACATGCAACTATTAGTCATCCTAATCAACTTAGAGTTCCAACTAAGCTAATTAAAAAAAGTTAACTCAACTTATATTTAATTTAAGTAATATAAACTACATGATTCCTCTTTTTGAATAAATTTATGATGATTTAGACTCAACTAAGTACTCAAATAGTGAACTAGAGTACACTAAAGTGAACTACAATGAATTGGAGTGAACTGGCAGTTCTAACTATTTATTAGTAAATCATTGAAAAGTGTCCCAAAGTGAACAAAACACTAATTAAGGTCATAAATTAATCAAATGACCTTAAAAAATTAAAATATACTAATTCTAAAAATAGAACTCAAGTGCCGATATTGGCATCATACTCAACATTCCCCACTTTGATGCAAAGAGGTGACATTCATATCATCTCCTTGAGTCTTCCATGAATTTGCTTGTGCAATCCTTTGGTGAGAATATCAATAAACTGATCATGAATTCTCATATATTCAATGAAAAATATTTTATCATTGACCAATTCTCTGAAAAAATGATGTTTGATTTCAATATACGTGGTTCTAGCATGGAAAACTGGATTCCCAAACAAATATATTACCCTATTATTATCACAAAAAAATTGTGTTGGCTCAAGTTGAGCCTCTTTGAAATTAGCCAAGAGTCTTCTCAACCACAAACCTTATGTGAAATCTGATGTAAGGGTTGTATAGTCAGCTTCAATAGAGGATAATGCAATTGTAGTCTATTTCTTTGAAGACCAAGAAATCAAGCCACTTCTCAGTATGAAGCAATAATCTGAAGTTGACTTCTTATCATCAAGAGATCCTCCCCAATCTGAATCTATGTATATAATGAGACATAATTACCTTATTGGTATTAAATAAATATCATTATTATAATAACCTCTTACAAATCTAAAAATTCCCCTATTTGCAAAGGCTTGAGTGACAGTTTCCCATAAATCTAGTAACTAGTGAAACTTCATAACCGATATCAGATCTAGTCATAGTAAGATGCATCAAACCTCCCACCATGCTTCAAAAAGTATTTTCATAAGTTTAAGGACTTCATCCTCTCTCATAATATTTTCTCCACTTACAATTGGAGTGTCTAGAGGCTCGAAATCTTGAAAATTGTACTTTTTTAATATATTCTAGGCATACTTGGCTTGACAAATGAATACTTTATATTTATTTTGATTAAATACCATGCCAAGAAAGTACTTCATAAGTCCAAGATCAGTCATCTCAAACTTTGATTTCATAGCTTCATTGAATCTTTTTGACATCTCCATAGAGCTACCTGTAAATGTCAAGTCATCTACATAGAGCCAAACATATAAAACATTAGAATTTATTGCTTGTATGTAAAGAGTTGGTTCATCTTAACTTATTCAAAAGCTTTGATCCAATAACGAGCTATCAATTCTTGAGTACCAAGCTATTTTAGTTTAATTCATCCCATAAAGAGCCTTACAAAACGTATATACCTAAAATTATTTACCCTTTACCTCAAAACCTTATGGTTGTCCTGTTGGCCATTTTTGGCCCACATAATAAAATTTTGACTTATTTGAATAGCTACAGATTCCATTAAAAAAGCTATGAAATCCATAAAAAAATATATGGACTCCATCAGCAAATCTACGAACTCCATCAATAAAACTTACAAACCTTGAAAAAGCTAAGTGCAAAATCTCTTATTCAACGAAGACTTTACTAGTTCTTTCTTTTGGATTGTGTGTGGACTAAGTGTTCTTTTTTTTTGGGACTCTTTTTGGCAAAGTGTTGAATTCTTTTAGATAATTTGTCCGAGACAAAGTTTTTCAAAAGGATAATTCTTTCAGACAAAATGTCTGAAGCAAAATGAAAAGACCTTTTCCTTCGAGAAAATTGTCTGGGATAATTTTTTTGAAGGATAACTCTTCAATAAAACGATCCTTTGAAAAATTCTCAAAGGTATTCTTTTCAAAAGAAAAGGACTTTTCAAGAAATTTTAAGGGTACCTTGCCAAAAGTTGAAGGGTCACTTTCTTTTCAAAGTGGACCATTGCAACTTTTCTAAAGGTCTTTTTCAAATGGAAATGGATGGTTGCAATTTTGCCGAAGGCTCATTTCAAAGCTTCAAGGGACCAATTTTAAATTTCTCGAAGGGCCATTTCAATTTTTTTGAAGGGGCACTTTCCTTCGAAAAAGTTCATTTGCGAAAATGCCAAAGGATCATTTCAAAAATTTTGAAGGGTTCTTTCCCTTCAGGAAAGTCCATTTCAAGAAACCTGAAGACCTAATTCCTTCAGACAAAATGCTGAAGGAATTGTTCGAAGTAAAAGGTCCAAAAAAATAGTCATTTGAATTTGAAATCCTAAGATGTTCCTGCAGATGTCAAAGATGGGTCTCATCAAATAGTCATTTCCATTCAAAAGAGGTCAAAGGGAGTCAGCGAATCTCAAGGTAAAAAGTGTACATGACAAGTGCCAAGGATGAATTCAACTAGTAAGAGATGGTAGGTGTGAATTAATGGAGAAGGCTTCATCCTTTTGTATGGCTATCACCTCTGACAAGTGACCACTCAATCAAAGGCATCATGGCTAGGCCCAGATTCATAGATATGGTGATTTTGTCTGTATCCAAGTAGAATAAAGGAGCACGCCAAGTTTTAAATGCAAGAGATCGAATCATGTACACTTATTGGGGACATGCATATACCCATGATATGTCTCTCTTAGCTCTAAAAAGGGAAGGGAATTGAATGCATGAGGGGCTCAAGGAGATTTGCGATGATCTTGGATGGTTCATTTCATGGTCAAGGTAGTTGCACACTTTGAATTCAAGGGATCTCAAGTACAATAGCAGGGGTCCTGATCATCAACAACCTCTTCTCTCAGTTCTCCTTGCTCTTACGATATTTTTTCTTTCTCGAGGCCCTTTTCTCTATATATATTATATGTTTTCCATTTTAAAGGGGTTCCCAATTTTAAAACTTTTTTTCATCTTTCTGGGAGATGGACATTCATTGAGATGCTGCAAAGTATGCTCCGCTTGATTAGGCTTGACCCTATTAAGTATATTGTAAGAACTACCTCTTGATGTAATACGATGATTTCTTTCCCTATCTCTTGTCATTGATCAGTGCTTTAGTATGTTTGTGATTGGTTGATTTATGAAGGAGATTCTTCCTAGTCTATCAGCCTTTTGCTTGCCTTGTTAATGTATTTTTAAGCTCTTACAAGTCTGGATTAGTGTTATGCCTAAACATCTTCTAGTGTGTTAACTTGATCTCGAGATTGTGTAAGCCATAGTTGTCTTGTGATTGATCTAGCGTGGGTTGAAGCATAGATGAGTGCCTATTTTACTTTGGTGCATTACTTGGTTAGCTTTCTTAGGATCCCTTATCCCCTTTCTAACCCTTTTCCCTATGAATCATTAGTTTAGGTGAGCATCAAAGAGGAAGCCAGCCTTTTCAAGAGGTTCAACCTCACTATAGGATACCCATAGCCTGAGGTTATCCCAATGCTTGTAGCTAGGAGTGAGAGAACCTAAGAAAATCTCCCACAAAGGGTGAAATTCTAGCCTACAATAATTTTTGGCATGCCTAATGGGACCAAGGTGAGGAAGATGTTGGTGTGTCTTTCCTTTATCATCTTTTGGAAGCAAGTAATTACCACCAATAACAGATCCAAATCAAAGCTTCTAGTTATGAGCAGACCAAGTTTTTCTCTTTGTAGATTTTAATCAGCTCCTACATCTCACTTGACGTATGAGGCCAATATGAATAACTATGGTGAATATCCCTATTATCTGCCTCCTTATCAATAGTCCCAATTTGGTCCTCACAATCCATATAATGCTTATATACCCTATCAAGACCCCTATCAAGGCTATGATGAACCTTGGCAAGTTCCTCATGATCCATATATGCAAGAATATTACCCTAATCCCTCCTATGGACAACAAGCCCATCATAATATTTCTCCTCATCACCCCTATCATGTGTCATCCATATCAACACTTAGGCAAAATCTAATAAGCCTTGGCAAGCATGCTCTAGAATTATGCTCACAAAAATGTTATGGTCAAAATGTCCCTACTCACCAAATCCATTATGTGAGAGGGTCATTAGGAAAAATAAAAGCAAAATAGGCCCTTGTTGAGAGAGAAAATTGGAGTAGACTCATAGGTGACATGATAGATATAGGCAGTTACATTCAGAGCAATGAAGAAAAGCTAAAAGGACTTGAGGAATAATAGGACCAACCTCGCCAACATTTTGTGCCTATATATACACCACCTCAACCTTCTTATATGCCATCTATTCCTCCTAAACTGACCATTTCAAGTGCTCCTTTGAATGTTCCAAGTCCTTCATATGTTCCTCAGACCTTTCCTTCTTGGAAATCTATTCAAAGGAGCTATCAAAAAAATCAAAGCTTGTTGTAGAATAGCCTACTATTGAGATCCAAGACTCCATTCTTCCCAAAGAACCCCTTATGAAATATTTTCAGGTTCCAACCTAAAACCAAGTGGTAAGGTCATGGGGTGGGCAAGAAAAGGTGGATCTGGAATTAAGAGTCCAAGACAAAGAAGGATATGAACCCCTACAAACCTCCATCATCCCTCTTCAAGAGCCTTCTTATATTCCTAAACATCTTAAAGAGGAGTTATTTCAAGAGAACATAGCAAAATGAATTAGAGAGTTAGAAGTGAATATAAGGAAAGAAGAGGAAAAGCATAATTAGAAGGTCAAAGGAGAGCCTCTATATTTCCCATCTTGGAAATCCATTCAGAGTAGTGGGTAGAAGAAGGAAAGGATGGTGATTCCTAAAGTCAAACAAGAGACCTTGTAGCCTCCACTCCTTTCCCCTCAAAATCCCAAAGCCTTTCCTCCATGGAGAGCCTTTCAAGAGGCAAAGAATCAGGAAGAGGAGGTGAAGGTGATCCAATTAGAGCAACTTCAGGAACAAAATTAGGAACTTATGGTAGCTTCCCTGAACCTTTCTCACCTTGTTGAGTGTTTTCAAGAATCTATTATGCCACTCTTTGATAAATATCCTCTTTTCTATGAGGAAAACCAAGAGATGCATCCAAAGAGGCTAGTGAAGAGGATGTCACAAGTGGCTATGAGGAAGAAATCACCATAGCCCCCCCCTCCCCGTCTTGGTAAACAAAAAATAAACTCAACCTTCTTGAAGGAAGGGGAACATATTGAAGACTCTTTTGTAGTTGTGCATGAAATAGACTACACTATTGAGGATGTAAAGCTACCACTTTATTTTGAAAATGAGGGGGTCAAAGTTATTAATTCCTTGGATAAACTACCATGTTATATAAAGGATGAATAAATGAATGAAATCGCTGATCAAACTGATGAACTTATGGAGCAAATAAAGGTTACCAAATAGTCAAAAGGCTCATTTGAGGAATTGTTGGAGATCTTGAGAGCTGGCTATTTTCTTTTCCAAGGCAACTATGGTCTGGTTTAATCCAAGGAGAGCAACTTTATCAAGCCAATTAAAGGGGATGTAGTGGGTAGTCTTTCAACTCTACCACCTCAAGAGTTCATTGTAGACATGAACTTATTTTAGGGCTTCTAAATAGGCCATCAGTGCCTTAAAGAACCTAAAAAACATGAAATAAAGAACAAGCCCTATCCTACTGAGGACACCTTAGAAAGCAAAGAGGTATGCCTTGTTAAGCCACCATTAGAGGTTACAGTTAAGGAGCCATATGAAGAATTTGAGACAGTCTAAATTCACATAGATGACCTAATTGGAGCCGCATGGTTCTCATTTAACATAATGACAAAGAAGCTTATATTTACAATTAAGAAGAAGTAGGCATCAAGACTAAGGGTCAAAAATCTAAATGCCTTATTCAATCCCTTATCTCATGATGCAAGAAAAGTATCAAACTTTTTTTTGATCCAAGAGGAAAGGGTACACATAGTTTTAGGGTATATATATTAGATTAGTTTTGTTCAATTTCCTCTAACTTCTATTTTAGGCACATTTGTTTGTTGTCTTTGTTTTTTTCTAGGCTAGTTTCCTTTCAATAAGTGCCTTGTGCACATTTCCTTTCTATTCTTTTTTCTTTCCCAAGTGCCGCAGGCACTTTATTTTGTTTTATCCTTATTGCTTCAGAGGAAGTTACAGAAAACGTTAGCCTTGTATCCAGTTTCAAACCAGCTCAATTGCAGAGGCTAATAACTCCATGCCCAATGGACTAGACAAGGCAGATTGGTCTAGGTTCTCAATCATAGCAAGCATGCTTCCATATGAGTCACCATATATCTTGGCCATTTTTGGCCCACATGCTAAAATTTTTACTGATTTAAAAAGCTATGGAGTCCAAAAAATCCACAAACTCCATCAAAAAAGCTATGGACTCCATCAACAAATCTACAAACTCCATCAAAAGAACATACGAACCTTGGAAAAGCTAAGTGAAAAATATTTTATTCAACAAAGTCTTTACTGGTTCTTTCTTTATAATTTCGCATGGACTAAGTGTTCTTTTCTTTTAGGACTCTTTTTGGCTAAGTGTTGAATTCTTTCAGACAATTTGTTCAAGACAAAGTTTTTTCGAAAGGATAATTCTTTCAGACAAAATGTCTGAAGTAAAATGAAAAGACCTTTTCCTTTGAGAAAATTATTTAAGATAATTTTCTTGAATGGTAACTCTTAAATAAAATGGTCCTTTTCAAAATTCCTGAAGGTATTATTTTCATGAGAAAAGGAATTTTCAAAAAATCTGAAGGGTACCTTGCCAAAAGATGAAGGGTCACTTTCTTTTTAAAGTGGAACGTTGCAACTTTTTCAAAGGTATTTTTCAAAGGGAAATGGACCATTGCAATTTTGTTGAAGGCACATTTTAAAGCTTCAAGGGACTAATTTCAACTTTGTTGAAGGACCATTTCAATTTTTTTGAAGGGGTACTTTTCCTTTTAAAATTTTCATTTACAAAAATGTTAAAGGATCATTCAAGAATTTTTGAAGGGCTCTTTCCCTTCAGGAAAGTCCACTTCAAGAAACTCAAAGACCTAATTCCTTTAGACAAAATGCTAAAGGAATTTTCAAAGCAAAAAGTCCAAAAAAATAGTGGTTTGAATTTGAAATCCTGAGATGTTCATGTAGACATCAAAGATGGGTCTCGTCAAATAGCCATTTCCAATCAAAAGAGGTTAAAGGGAGTCAAAAAATCTCAAGGGAAAAAGTGTACATGATAAGTGTTAAGGATGCATTCAACTGGTAGGAGCTGGTAGGTACAATTTAATGGAGAAGCCTTCACCCTTCAGTATGGATCTCACCTCCAACAAGTGGTTACTCGATCAGAGGCAACATGGCTAGGCCCAGATTCAAAGATATGGTGATTTTGTCCTTATCCAAGTAGAGTGAAGGAGCATACCAAGTTTTAAATGTAAGATATCAAATCATGTACAATGATAGGGGGCATGTAACTACCCATGGCATGGCTCTCTTAGCTCCAAAAAGGGAAGGGACTTGAATGCATGAGGGGCTTGAGGAGAATTGTAGTGATCTTGGATGGTTTATTTCATGGTCAAGGTAGTTGCATGCTTTGAATGTAAGGGAGATTGAGTACAATAGTATAGGTCCTGGTCATTAAGGACCTCTTCTCTTGGTTCTCCTTGCTCCCATGAGCCTTTTTCTTTCTCAGGGCCCTTTTATCTATATATATCATATGCTTTCTATTTTGGAGGGGTTCCCACTTTTTTAGAATTTTTTTCATCTTTCTGGGAGATGGACATTTATTGAGATACTACAAAGTATGCTCTGCTTGACTAGGCTCGACACTATTAAGTCTATTATAAGAACTACCTCTTAATGTAATATGATGATTTCCTTGCCTATCTCTTGTCATTGATCAGTGCCTTAGTATGTTTATGCTTGGTGAATTCATGAAGGAGATTCTTCCTAGTCTTTTAGCATTATGCTTGCCTCTTGAATGTATTTTCAAGATCTTGAAAGTCTAGATTGGTGTTCTACCTGAACCTCTTTTAGTGTGTTAACTTGATCTCAAGATTAGGTAAGCCATAGTTGTCTTATGATTGATCTAGTGTGGGTTCAAAAATAGATGAGTGTCTATTTTACTTTGGTGCATCACTTGGTTAGCTTTCTTAGGAGCCCTTATCCCCTTTCTAACCCTTTTCCTTGTGAATCATTAGTTTAGCATTAGTTTAGGTGAGAATCAAAGAGGAAACCAACCTTCTCTAGAGGTTTAACCTCACTACAAGATACCCATAACTTGAGGTTGTCCCAACCCTTATAGCTAGGAGTGAGAGAGCCTGAGAAACTCTCTCACAAAGGGTGAAATTCTAGCCTACAATAGTTTCTAGCACGCCTGGTGGGACCAAGGTGAGGAAGATTGTTGGTGTGTCTCTCCTTTATCAGCTTTTTGAAGTAGTAATTAGCACCAAAGGTGGCTCCAAATCAAAGCTTCTAGTTATGAGCATACCAAGTTTGTCTCTTTCTAGATTTTAATCGGATCCTACATCTCACTTGACATATGAGACTAATATAAATATCTATGGTGAATATCCCTATTATCCACCTCTTTATCAACAGTCCCAATTTGTCCCTCATAATCCATATAATGCCTATCTACCCTATCAAGACCCCTATCAAGGCTATGATGAATCTTGACGAGTTCTTCATGATCCATATATGTAAGAATATTGCCCTAATTCCTCCTATAGCCAACAAACCCATCATAATATTTCTCCTCATCAACCTTATCACGTGCCATCCATATCATCACTTGGGTAGACTCTAATAAGCCTTGACAAGCATGCTCTAGAATTGTGCTCACAGAAATGTTTTGGTGAAAATGTCCCTACTCACCAAATCCATTATGTGAGAGGGTCATTAGGAAAAATAAAAGTAGAATGGGCCCCTGTTGAGAGAGAAAATTGGAATAAACTCACAAGTGACATGATGGATATAGGCAATTACATTTAGAGCATTGAGTGGACTTGAGGAATAGCAAGGCCAACCTTGCCAACCTTTTGTGCCTACATATACACCACCTTGACCTTCTTATATGCCATCCATTTCTCCTCAAGTGACCATTTCAAGTGCTCCTTTGAATGTTCCAAGTCATTCATATGTTCCTCAGACCTTTTCTTCTTGTAAATCTATTCAAAGGAGCTATCAAAAAAATGAAGAGCTTGTTGTAGAATAGCCTGCTACTAAGATCTAAGGCTCTATTATTCCCCAAGAACCCCTTATGAAATCCTTTAGGGTTCTAAGCTATAACCAAGTGGTAAAGTCATGGGGTGGACAAGAGAAGGTAGATCTAAAATTAAGAGCCCAAGCCAAAGAAGGATTTGAACCCCTACAAACCTCCATCATCCCTCTTCAAGAGCCTTCTTCTATTCCTAACCACATTAAGGAGGAGCTAATTTAAGAGAACATAGAAAAATAAATCGGAGAGTTAGAAGTGAAGACAAGGAAAAAAGAGGAAAAGCATAATCAGAAGGTAGGAGAGCCTCTATCTTTCCCATCTTGGAAATTTATTCAGATCAATGGGAAGAAGAAGGAAAGGGTGGTGATTCTTGAAGCCAGACAAGAGACCTTGCATCCTCCACTCCTTTCCCCTCAAAATCCCAAAGCCTTTCCTCCATAGACAGCCTTTCAAGAGGTAAATTATCAAGAAGAAGAGGTGAAGGTAATCCAATTAGAGCAACTTCAAGAATAAAATCAGGAATTTATGGTAGCTCCCTTGAACCTTTCTCACCTTGTTTAGTGTTTTCAAGAATCTATTATGCCACTCTTTGAGAAAGAGCCTCTCCTCTATGAGGAAAACCAAGAAGATGCATCCAAAGAGGCTAATGAATAGGATGTCACGTGTATCTATGAGAAATAAATCACCATAGGCCCCCCCTTGGTAAAAAAAAATCAACTCAGCTTTCTTGAAGGAAGGGGAACATATTGAAGACTCTTTTGTAGTTGTGCATGAAATAGACTGCACTATTGAGGATGCAAAGCTACCACTCTATGTTGAAAATGAGTGGGTTGGGGCTATTAATTCCTTAGATGAACTACCACATTATAAAATGGATGAGAAAATGAATGAAATAGCTAATCAAACTGATGAACTTATGGAGTAGCTAGAGGTTACCAATCAGTCAAAAGGCTCATTTGAGGACTTGTTGGAGATCTTGAGAGCCAGCTATTTTCTTCTCCAAGGCAACTATGGTCTAGTTGCATTCAAGGAGAGCAACCTTGTCAAATTGATCAAAGGGGATGGAGTGGGAAGTATTTCAAATTTTCCACCTCAAGATTTTATTGCAGACTATAGACACCTAAATCTAGCCACTAATAACCTCAAACTAGGCTTTTGACCATTTTCTACCCAAAATGTATAATTTGACCTAAAAACATTAAAACACACTAAATGATATGAAACTAACGTATTCAAGTGCCAATTTTTGTCAAGGTATCACTAAATGGGGCAATTCAATTTATGAGCCAACTAACTTTGATCAGATCATTCTGATTCAAAATGCTAATTTTGCACCTTGGTAATCTGGATTGATCTTTCCTATCAAATCTCTTGTACAAGACATGTGCCTTTGTTATTTTTTTTGGTAACATCCTAAATGGGATAATTAATCCAATGTATCTAACATTGCCTTCTAATTCCATTCCATTCAAATTTTGGACTAATAACAAGGCATTCTAATCAATTTGAGTAATTTGTGCATAAAGTGTTTAATCATGCTTAAGAGCTAATTAAACCAAATTAGAGCCTAATCAAGAATTCCATGGAAACTTGTTGAATACTTTTTTTTAGAAATGAATTTTGAATATCTACATCATTAGGTGACCTCATTTCTTGGGAAGACATCCATAGGCTATAAATGCCATAAATATCAGGATTCATGCCCTCCATGCCTCATCAATGCCTTCCATGATGCCCTTCATGCCTCTTAATTTCCAATTATTCAAATTTCATGATGAGGATAATTATAAACTTAATTTAAAAAATTGAATTAATCCTCAACCACACATCTTAATCTTAGGATGGACGATTTAGGTTAATTTTAGACATTCTCAAAAATCTATAAATAGGAGGTCTCACCACATGAATTTTAAGACATGATTATGCAAAGTTATAATGCAGAATTGATTAAAAAGATTCAAGAAATTAGTGTTGCCATGCCAATTTGATTCCAATCCAAGCCAATCCATAGTCCAAAGGTGCCAAGGAGAGATGGAGGTAGCCAAGATTCCATTGATAAGGACTTCATGAGCACAAAATGAGCAAGCCACCACAACAAGCATTTTGGAGCATCCAAGGAAGGTAAAAAAGGATTTATTTTGCATTTTAGTTGTGTGTTTTATTCATGTTTGTTAACTAAGATCTCCCTAGTGTATAGGCCTAGAGATGTTATTCTAGTTAATGTGTTTCTTTCATTTTGTTTTCATTTTGAAACTAACACCATATTAACCATCCTCTCTTGAGTCAAATTCCTAGGTCACATATGGCATGCCCAGTGGGAAAAAATACATCCCACACATGAAGAATATTATTTTTCAAATTTAAAATCTTCATTTGGATCAATAAAACTCTTGCAATTTGATTTTCTAACTTTGTTTTGCCATTTTTCTTTGTCACAAGTTTACATAGTAACTGACATCAGTTAGTAAAAACATCATCAGATGGCATAGCCGTCATTAGTCACTGTTGGTATAACTGATGTTGGTTAGATAACCGTCATTAGTTAGTAAGTGTAACTGATATCAGTTACTATGTTTTTCTTAAAAACATAAACCTGAGAGCTGAATAGACCATTTTAAAATGCTTGGTTTGGGGTCATACGAACTTCACTTTGGATGATTTCTTTTTTAAACCATGTGTTTTCCCATAAATTTTTAGGATTTGACATTAGTTTAGCTTCAATTTTCATATATTTTTCACAAAAAAATTAAAATATATATAAATTTTTTCTAATCTAACATATTTGCTTTTGGGGTGATGCCTTAAGGGTAGAAAGGTAACCAACGGACTTGGAACTTGTTAAAACATGTTATTAAGACATCTTTGGCATAATTTTAAAATGAATTAGGAACCTTGTTTTGGTGCTTAATGAAAATTTTAGATGATTAAATGAATGTTTTTAAAGTTCACAATCTTAAGACCAAGGGGTCAAATGAACTCACATTTCCAAGCTTTTTGTATTCACTTAGTTGTTTAAATTAGATTTTTGTTTGGAAAAAAGAGGGGTGTTGAATGTATGCTCTCCATTTGTCCCCTTTAGGGAACCTTTGGAATCAAAATCACCATTCTTATTGTAAATATTCTAGTCCAAGGCTTAGAAAGAAAGTTGTCTAAAGCACTCCCCACAAACTCGTCAAAGTTTGGGTGACCTTGAAAATGACCCTAAAGTCTTTCTCTTAGTATTTTATTTTCATGCAAACTTGGCTTATGAGGGGGACATCATTACCTCCCATGAGTTCTTTAGGTAAGATTTGACTTGAGGTTTCATCTCTTGACATTGACTTCACTTACTCCTTTAGATTTACACACAGGACGTATCTGTATTTGGACATCACATTACACTAAGTGATTAGGAGGATGTAGTGGTTGTAAAAAGGACTAGACCTTTTTACAACTATAAAATGTTGTGGTCACCCAATTTTTGTGCTTATATTTTACATCATTTGATGTGAAATTCATTATGTAATTGATTCCCCTAGAAACGTTTGAAAGCTTGCTAGTTTAGTCAACCCCACATTGCCATACCCTTGCTAGGATTTGGACGATTATACTTAGTATATTTTGGTCATTTTTGCTCGATATATTTTGAGACTAAAACTTGTTTTTTTATTCATAAGCCATGTCAAAATAAATTTGTCTATATGTCACTCTTTTGTTTAAAGAGGCATTATGTTGTCCATTTTACACCACACTTGTGCCTTGAATTTTTTTCTAAACTTATTTGTGTGTGTCATTTGAATTGACGGGGGTAATGTTATGCTACCCAAATCATGTTAAAACCATATTTCCTTTGAGTCTTTTGAAGCATATCATAGATCACATCATTCGAGCATGCTTACGTCATTAGGCTACTCAATTTATTTCAAGACTTCTTTCACCTTGTGCTAAAAACCATTTATTTCACACCAAGTCACATCACCGTTTGGACCTTATTTGTGTCATCATGTTGTCTGATCTTGTCTAGCTTATTTGGTCAAATCCTAGTTTTAAACGTTGAGTTTTCAATTAACCTTGTTAATTTTAGATCCAAACATTGATTGATTTTTATTTAGGCCTTAATTCATGGGATTGATACACATATCTTTCTCTTTTGGGTTGCATAACTTCAGTTAATCGATTGCCCAAATTTGAAAACTATTGATAGTTTGTTTGTTTAAAGCCTATCCTCATCATTATTTGTGCCTATATTTAGGAAAACACAACCTTTCTCAAAGAGCCTTTTGTCTTATGCCTTATGCCAATTGATCATGTTTATGTTTAATTTTGTATGTCGGGTCTATGACAAGCTTGTTTCCAGACTTGTTAGACTAAATCAAATCACATCAGCATTTTTTTCAAGTCTAGATTTTGATGTCATTGGGCCAAAAGTCCTAGCATATGCCTGTTTATTTGAGCTTAACTTTTGACTCTGCGTTTGGACAAAAGACCTAGTAACTCAACTTTTCTCTTTCCTAGTTTAGACCTTGTTTGGAACACTTTGACCTAGAGCTTTGACATGTCAATTTTTATTCAAATGCTTGACCTTTTGTGTGTATGACATTTGATATTAGACATTTAATGTTAGGATATTTTATGCCAAGTCTTATCACAAATCATTTTGGAGATACAGCTCCACTTTCATACCATATTAGAGATATAGCTCCACCTTTTGACCAAGTTAGACTAAGCTTGAACCATTTATCCTTTGGACATAGTTTTTTAGAGTTTGTAGAACTCTAATACTTTTTATTTCAGAGATTTCATCATTTACATGGATATGTCTAGTTACACCTATGGTGGAGTCACGTACAATCCAACTTATGATAGAATGGCCAAATAAAATCCCACTAAGAACCCCTATAAAGAATGATTTTCTAAGGAGTTTTATTTTTCTCCCTATAATACTCCATATGGGGAGCATAGTAAAAATCCACAAAATCCAAATCGAGACCTTGATTGGCATGAAGAGGCTTGTGAGGAAGACTTTGAAGACCCAACTATAGATAATATTATTTTGGATACGAATCCATACCCTCTTTTCAATAATTAGTACATGAAACACAGTCAAGAACTAACTTATGAGCCAACTCATGACTAAGATGATATGGTTTATGAGGAAGACTTAGATGCTTTGGCTTATGCAAGTAATCATGCTCCACCACATCATATCATTTCTATTCCAGGACCACAATGTCACACCATTCTGATATCAAGACCTCGTCCTTTGGTTTGTGTGAGCAATCAAGCTCCACAATGCCCCTTCATCATTCCAAGACCTAGTCCTTTGGTTTGTGTAGGAAATCAAGCCCCACAATGCCCTATCATTACTATTTCAAGACTTTGTCCTTTGGCTCATGCAAGAAATCATGCTCCCCAATACCCTACCATTATCTAATTATAATTCATTCCTCATCCAGTGCTAATCCCATCCAAACCTCAACTAATCCAATCTTTCAAAGACCAAGCTGTGTTCAAAACTACTATTTTCCAACTCATTAGAAATCAAAGCCAAGACAACCAACTTATCCAAGATGTTTTTATTGAACCAACCACTTGTGATAAGTCAACCTATAATGAATCATCTATTGATCCTATCCCAATTGTCAAGGAGTCTCACATTGAAGAGCCAATATGTGATGAGTCACTTTTTATTGATTATAATTATCTTTGGGAAAATCATTACCTTGACCATGTGCCTATGTTTCAAGAGCCTTCTATTGACAAGCCAGTCTCTAAGGAGTTGTCTCTTGAATTTTTTCCCATCTTAGAGGAGTTCCACTTTGACAAACTAATTTTTTTGGAGCCCTTTATCCCATCACAAGTCATTATTTGTCCAAAACCAAATGTTCAACAAGACATCATTGTAATAAAGTACCCATCAGATCAAGAATCAGAGTTAGAGTCAGGTTCTATTCTTGAACTGACATCAGATTTAGCATCAAAATTAGAATCAACATTAGTCTCAACCTTGGATTCAGAGTCCCTTGAGTTGAAATTAGATTCAAAAGAAAAATATGTGCATGGTTGTTACAACATTGGTTATGCATGCGTCACAAATCAATTTGAATACATTTGTGATCCTTCTACAATTTTTTAGGATGAGTACTTTAGCTTCGACATGAGCTATCCTAATATCTTTTATGAGGATTATGTAGCTTCTCCCCATTCTATTACCATTCTATAGGCCATTACCATCAACCAAAATAGCCATATCATTGACATTTCATATACCACAAGAGTCAATTGGGATTCATAGAATCACACTTTATTGAACTACATCCATAGAAAAATAGTAGTTGAAGAAGATCAAGGAGGCCAAGACAACATTCATGTAATAGAAGAACACTCTCCTAGTGAAACCTTTTCAGATGCACTAGGGGACAATCAAAGTCAGAACTCAACATCTTCTAGTGAAACTTTTTTAGAAGTGCTAGAAGACAATCAAAGTCAAAAGCCAATGTTCATCAGTGAAACCTTCTCAAAGGTGCTATGGGGCAATCAAGATAAATTCATTGGTGAAAACCTCTTTGAGGCACCAATAGTTGAGCATAAAAGTTCTTCACTACTTGATGAAGATAAAATCAAAGATCAAATCAAAATAACTTCCTATCTATAGCCTAATCAGATGGTAGCTACTCTCAAGATCAAACAATAGAAAAGTTTGGTGGTCCTATGAAGAGAACAAGTCTTTTTCCCCACCACAACTAAAGTTATATTGAATCCGACATCAACAACATTATGTGTGACTGAAAGTCCTAAATTTCATGTGTTTCCATACCATTCCACATTCCATTATCATCAACCATTCCATTTCAAAATAAAACCTACCATTCATTATTTGTCTTTGTTTAACATCCATGGTCACACTTTCCTTTGTAGAGACTACAAAGATACCTTATCTTGATGTTTCAAGGAATCAAAATCAACGACCAATGAAGATCATAACAACATTCTTGAAATCACATTTTATAGGTAGTTCTTGATAGAGTAGTTATTTAGATGAGGTATGGGATAGCAATTAACATGATCAAGTATTATATTTATATCATTTGTTGATTAAGACATGCATCTCCCCATCAACAGGAATAATAGAATCAAAAACCACACCAAAGCCAAAAACATGTACCATACCATTTCACATTGCCATGCCATTGCTATTGTTACATATCCTTTTGCCATTAGTGCATATCCTGCCATTCACACCATCACTTGGGGGAAAACCCTCTTAACATTTTATCCATCCTATCATTCCATTCCTATCTAGACTAAAGCATGTTTTTAATCATCCTACCTAATCTTGTTTTGATCTTGGTTAATTTGGTTCTTCTTGCACCTTTTACCAGGGGATTCCAATCATTTTTTAGTAACAATCCAAGTCCATGTTTAAATGATGGTCTATGAAAGTAGTGTGACAGTTGATATAACAAGATATCTTTCATCCTTTCAAGTTTGTTTATGCGAGCCTGATAATAATCGCCTATGGGCAAATCAGTGTCTCACCAATCTTGATACTAATTATAACTGCCTATGGGTAAATTAGTATTATTGACCTATGTCATTGTATCCTAGTTATAACCACCTATGGGAAAACTAGGGGTAACACTTGTTTATCATGCATTGTCGTATCACCTTGCCATTACTATTTTCATTTGACTGGCTATTTACCGGTTTTGAAAACTTGTTGGGACCTAGTTAGTTTTTCCTCACCTTTTGTGTGCATGAAATTACTGTGACTTGAGGTCATTTTAGGAATATGTGGGTCATGCTCAATTCATGTTGAGGTCACCTTAGTCCCCCTTTCCATACACTCTCATTGTTTTGTGAGCAACCTAAGCCAAACACTCTCCCGTTTTGTGAGCAGGTATCTTGTCATTCTCTAACGAGTTAAGATACCTAAAAAATCTAAAAAATATTCATAACATTTCAAAAAAATCCAAAAATATTTGCGCTATCTAAGCCTAGTTATTTATCCTTGACCTACCTTACTGGGGCATAGTCATTGTTAGGATGCTTTCTTTTGCTTTTATTTTCAAGATTTTTGTTTGTTTATTTATTTTAGGTTGTTTGTTTGTTTGTTTTTCTATTTGTTTATTTGTTTATTTACTTACCTATTTGTTTGCTTTTAGCACTATTATCTTCACTTGATCTATATGCATTCATTGGGTGATTTCTCAAGCACATTATTCTTGAGTCCATCCATATTCATACGTCAACATTGTCATCATGTTTTTTATCATTGGTGCATTATTTTTGAGTTTATATTAGATCGAGAGTTAGTCCTTATGCATTTTTTGGCCACATATTCATAGTGTTCTATTATGATGCCTATTGTCACATGATACAGTATAAATTAGCTTCAAGAAGGTATATAATCAATGGAGCCACAGAAGTTTCTCCTTGGCACCTTGGCAAATCCTTTCATCCCACCCTTGATCAAATTAACCCATTGGTCATTCTAGTTGTATCATTGCTAATAAGTATGAGCATCTCCTCATTGGTAGGAACAACTAAATCATTCACACTAATCAATCTTATTCATATATTTCATCACTTTGCACCCACTCATCTTTAATCTATATTTCATGTTATATCCTTGAGTTATGCTTACTAATCATCCCTAACTAGGACACCATCAGTTTTAGCCAATCCAAGTTTGTTTAATGATTATAACCACCTATGGGCAAATCATTATTTTGACTTTTATTCCTAATTATAAATGCCTTTGGGAAAATCAACATATTTTTTACATCAATGCATGCAAGTGTTTTCTCATTTGGATTAATCTCAACCATGAATTAATTCCACATTTCTTTTTGTTTCTTTTTGAGGGACCATCCATCAACAAATGTAACGACCACTCCCTCGAGGGGGAATCATCATAGGCTTCCCAAAACCATTTGGAGCTTTGTTCTTCAACCATCATCTTATTTTTTGGCATACAGCCATCTCTCATTATTTGAGAAGACATTGATTTGCCTACGATTTACAACATCTTCCCAAATAAGGGCAAAATGTAGACACCTAAATCTAGTCACCAATAATCTCTAATAAGGCTTTTGGCCGATTTCTAGTTAAAATACACAATTTGGCCTAAAAACACTAAAGCACATTAAAAGATTTGAAACTGACATATTCAAATTCCAATTTTGGCGAAGGTATCCCTAAATGGGGCAATGCAATTTATGGGCCAGCTAACTTTGATCAGATCATTCTGAGTCAAAATGCCAATTTTGCACCTGGGTGCTATGGATTATTCATTCCTATCAAATCTTTTACAAAAGACATGTGCCTTTGTTATTTTCTATTGACAACATCCTAAATGGAATAATGGATCCAACACATCTAACATTGCCTTCCAATTCCAATCTAGTTGAATTTTGGACCAATAACAAGGCATTCTGATCAATTTGAGTAATTTGTGCACAAAGTACTTAAACATGCTTAGGAGCTAATTAAACTAAATTAGAGCCTAATTAATAATTCCATGGAAACTTGTTGAATACTTTGTTTTGGAAATGAATATTGAATATATGCATCATTAGGTGACCTCATTTCTTGGGAAGACATCTCTAGGCCATAAATGCCATAAATATCAAGATTCATGCCTTCCATGCCTCATTAATGCCTTCCATGATGACCTCCATACCTCTTAATTACCCCTTATTCCAAATTCATGATGAGGATAATTACAAACTTAATTCCAAAAATTTAATTAATCCTCAACCACACATCGCAATCTCAAGATGGACGGTTCAAGTTAATTCTAGACATTTGCAAAAATCTATAAATAGGAGGCCTTACCACATCATTTCTAAGTTATTTTGGTGACAAGTTATAATTTACAAATATCTTTAAGAATCCATTGCAATTAGTGTTACCATGCTAAATTGATTTCAAGCCAAGCCAAGCCACAAGCTAAAGGTGCCAAGGAGAGATGGAGGTAGCCAAGCTTCCATTGCCAAGGACTTCATGAGCACAAGCTAAGAAAGCCACTACAATAAGCATTTTGGAGCATCCAAGGAATGTAAAAGAGAGTTTTTTTTGCATTTTAATTATGTGTTTTATTCATGCTTGTTAATTAAGCCCTCCCTAGTGTCTAGGCCTAGAGATGTTATGCTAGTTAGTGTGTGTGTTTCATTTTGTTTTCATTTTGAAACTAACACCATACTAACCATCCTCTCTTGAGTCAAATTTGTATATTAACATAGACATGGACTTGTTTCAGGGCTTTGGAATGGGCCATAACCTCCTTGAAGAACCTAAAAAACATGAAATAAAGAACAAGCCCAATCCTACTAAGGACACCTTAGAAATCAAAGAGGTATGCCTTATTAAGCCACCATTGGAGGTTATAGTTAAGGATCCATATGAAGAATTTGAGACTATCTGGATTCACATAGCTGACCTAGTTGGAGCTGCCTAGTTCTAATTGAGCATAATGATAAAGAAGCTAACAGTTGCAACAAAGAAGAAGTAGGCATCAAGACCAAGGGTCAAGAAGTTCCATACCTTATTCAATCCCTTATCTCATGATGCAAGAAAAGTATAAAACTTTCCTTTTGATCCAGGAGGAAAGGGTACACATATTTTTAGGGTGTATATATTAGATTAGTTTTGTTCAATTTCCTCCAAGTGTTGTTTTAGGCACATTTATTTGTTGTCTTTATTTTGTTATAGGCTAGTTTCCTTTCAATAAGTGCCTTGTGCACATTTCCTTTCTATTATGTTTTTCCTTTCCCAAGTGCCTTGGGAACTTTGTTTTGTTTTATCCTTGTAGCTTTAGAAGAAGTTCCAGAAAGGGTCAGCCTTGTATCCAATTTCAGACCAACTTAGTTGTAGAGGCTAATGACTTTATTCCCAATGGACTAGACAAGGCAAATAGGTCTAGGTTCTCAAGCATATTAGGCATGCTTCCCTATGAGTTGCCAAAAATGTTAGCCATTTTTAGCCCACATACTAAAATTTTGATTGATTTGAAAAGCTATGGACTCCAGCAAAAAATCTATGGACTCCATTAAAAAAGCTACGGACTCTATCAGTAAATCTACAGACTCCATCAGAAGAACATATGGACCTTGGAAAAGCTAAGTGCAAAATATTTTATTCAACAAAGTCTTTATTGGTTATTTATATTGGATTTTGCATAGACTAAGCATTCTTTTCTTTTGGGACTCTTTTTGGCAAGTGTTGAATTCTTTTGGACCATTTGTCCGAGATAAAGTTTTTTGAAAGGATAATTTTTTTGAACAAAATGTTCAAAGCAAAATGAAAAGACCTTTTCCTTCAAGAAAATTGATTGAGATAATTTTCAAGAATGGTAAATCTTCAATAAAAGGGTCCTTTGTAAAATTCTTGAAGGTATTTTTTTCACGAGAAAAAGACTTTTTAAGAAATTCGAAGGGTACCTTGCCAAAAGTCGAAGGGTCACTTTCTTTTCAAAGTGGACCATTATAAATTTTCTCAAGGTATTTTTTAAAGGGAAATGGACCATTGCAATTTTGTTGAAGGCTCATTTCAAAGCTTCAAAAGACCAATTTCAACTTTCCCGAAGGACCATTTCAATTTTTCTAAAGGGGCACTTTCCCTTCAGAAAAGTTCATTTTCAAAAATGTTGAAAGATCATTTTAGAATTTCCTAAGGGTTCTTTCCCTTTGGGAAAGTCCATTTCAAGAAACCTGAAGGCCTAATTCTTTCAGACAAAATGCTGAAGGAATTGTTCAAATTAAAAAGTCCAAAAAATATCCATTTGAATTTGAAATCCTAAGATGTTCCCATAGACGTCAAAGATGGTTCTCATTAAATAGTCATTTCCATTCAAAAGAGGTCAAAGGGAGTCAGTGAATATCAAGGGTTAAAGTATACATGACAAGTGTCAAGGATGAATTCAACTGGAAGGAGCTGGTAGGTGAGATTTAATGGATAAACCTTCATCCTTTGGTATGGCTCTCACCTTCAACAAGTAACCATTCAAATAGAGGCAACATGGCTAGGATTGGACTCATAGATATGGTGATTTTGTCCTTATCCAAGTAGAGTGAAGGAGCACACCAAGTTTTAAATGCAAGAGATCAAATCATGTACACTTGGCAGGGACATGTAGCTACCCAAGACATAGCTCTCTCAACTCCAAAAAGGGAAGGGACTTAAATGCATGAGGGGCTCGAGGAGATTTGTGATGATCTCAGATGGTTCATTTCATGGTCAAGGTAGTTGCACGCTTTGAATGCAAGGGAGCTCGAGTACAACAGCAGGGGTCCTAATCATCGATGACCTATTCTCTCAATTATCCTTGTTCCCATGAGCCTTTTTCTTTCTTAGGGCCCTTTTATCTATATATAAGATGCTTTCCATTTTGGAGGGGTTCTCAATTTTTTAGACTTTTTTCATCTTTCTAGGAGATGGACATTCATTGAGATACTGCAAAGTATGCTCCGCTTGATTAGGCTTGACCCTTTTAAGTCTATTGTAATAAATACCTCTTGATATAATACGATGATTTATTTGCCTATCTCTTGGCATTGATCAATGCCTTAGTATGTTTGTGCTTGGTGGTGGATTTGTGAAGGATATTCTTCCTAGTCTATCAACATTTTGTGTACCTCCTTAATGTATTTTCAAGCTCTTGCAGGTCTAGATTAGTGTTCTACCTAAACCCCTTCCAGTGTGTTAACTTGATCTTAAGATTGTGTAAGCCATAGTTGTCTTATGACTGATCTAGTGTGGTTTCAAGCATAGATGAGTGTCTATTTTACTTTGGCGCATCCCTTGGTTAGCTTTTTTTGGAGCCCTTATCCCCTTTCTAACCCTTTTCCTTGTGAATCATTAGTTTAGCATTAGTTTAGGTGACAATCAAAGAGGAAGTCGGCCTTATTTGGAGGTTCAACCTCACTACAAGATACCCACAACCTGAGGTTATCCTAATGCTTGTAGCTAGGAGTGAGAGAGCCTGAAAAACTCTCCCACAAAGGGTGTAATTCTAGCCTACAATAGTTTTTTGCATGCTCACTGGGACCAAGGTGAGGAAGATTGTTTGTGTCTCTCCTCTATCAGCTTTTGGAAGCAAGTAATTAGCACTAATGGTAGCTCTAAATCAAAGCTTCTGGTTATAAGTATACTAACAGGCAAACAGGTAGGAACCGATGTCGGTCACCTGTGCATCCAAAATGCTATTTCCGTGGACAAAACAGAATGTTTACATGACCTTAGGATTAAGTGTTAGTCTTAAGTCTGCATCTCTATTTTAAGTAAGACTGTTTAGAGCCCTTGATTACGAGGTGCATCTAATGGTTGTAGTTGTATGCTCATGTTTCCTAATATTATATAATATGATAGATCTTCTTAGCTTATGTAATGTTGAATTGGACAAGTACAGTACAGTATTGTATATGTGTATCAATCCAGGTTGTTGGAGTTGATTGTAATTGAGAGAGAGAGAGCTCTTGAGGGAAAGAGATCTAGAAAGAGATCTGTACATCTGTGAGAGGTGTGGAAGAAAAGAAGTTTCTTCAATTGTATTCCTTCTGTAAAGATTTAATACAAGTTTTCAGGGTGGTTTCTTGTATCTCTTGTTCTTTGCTATTTCTGATTCTAGTTACTTATCTTTCTAATTTAATTCTGCATTTAATTGCTTTCATATAGTAATCAACATTGTTGGTTGATCCCCAATAAGTGGTATCAGAGCTCAGGTTGACTAACAAGTGTTTCAGATCTGGTTAGTGTGTATTGATTACAGGTTACTCACAGGGA
Organism: Torreya grandis; assembly: GCA_037957365.1. Lineage (NCBI taxonomy): Eukaryota > Viridiplantae > Streptophyta > Pinopsida > Cupressales > Taxaceae > Torreya > Torreya grandis. The sequence continues at coordinate 1,937,096 of JARHVA010002479.1, forward strand.
TTTCTGTTTGAGTGGGAGAAGCAATGGCAGAAGAAAGTAAACTGAGAATGGAAAAGTTTAATGGCAAGAATTATCAACATTGGAGAATGTAGATAGAGGATTATCTGTATCAGAAAGATCTATACTTACTGTTAGGTGGGGTTTCAAAGAAGCCCAAAGACATGGATGATGAAGAATGGGAAGTTCTTGATAGAAAGGCTCTTGGATCTATAAGATTGAGTCTGGCATCTACTGTGATATCTAATTTATCATAGGCAAAGACAACGGTAGAGTTGATGACTACTTTATCAAATTTATATGAAAAACCCTCAGCTTCAAATAAGGTATATCTTATGAAGCAGTTATTTAATTTGCAAATGCATGAAGGTGGATCTGTATCTAATCATCTAAATGATTTTCATGGAATTGTAAATCAATTAAATTCAGTCAAAATAGTGTTTGATGATGAAATTAAGGCTCTTTTAATATTATGTTCTTTGCCTGAAAGTTGGCATAGCTTGTTAATGGCAGTTAGTAATACTGCATCTGCTTCAAATATTTTAAAAGTAGAAGATGTTGTTAGTGTAATCTTGAATGAAAAAATTCACAGGAAAAGCACAGAGGAAACATTAGGGAACGCTTTAAGTTTTGAGAGCAGGGAAAGGCAAAAAGAGAAGAGCAAGAAAGGGAGATCAAGGTCTAAGTCAAAGATGAGAGGTAGATCCAAATCTAGAAATGGCAGGAAGCCACAATGCTAGAATTGTGGAAAGATAGGGCACATAAGCAAAGATTGATGTTCAAAACCAAAAGAGGACAATCAGCATGAAGGTAAGGAAGAAGCAAAGGTTGCAGGTATTGCACAAGATGCTCTTATATTCTCTTTGCATAATAATATAGAATCTTGGGTGTTAGATTCTGGTGCCTCTTTTCATGCTACCCCTAATAGAGAATATTTTAGTGACTATATCCATGGAGATTTTGGAATAGTGTATTTAGGGGATGATGAGCCTTGTAAAATTATTGGCAAAGAAAAAGTACAGTTGAAAATGCAGAATGGCAACACATGGGTGTTGAGAGATGTCATGCATGTTCCCAGCTTGAAGAGGAATTTGATTTTTGCAAGAAAGTTAGGGGATGAGGGTTGTACAGTAACTCTCACAGCTGAATCTTGGAAGGTGACCAAGGGTGCACTTGTATTGGTCAGAGGTAAGAGATTAGGTACTCTCTATTTATGTAATTGTGTTACTAATAATTATCCTTCTGTATTATCTACTTCAGATGTGGATGTAAAGTTGTGGCACTCTAGGCTCGGCCACATGAATGAGAAGGGAATGTCTATTCTTAAGTCAAAAGGTAAGCTTTCAGATTTGAAAAGCATAGATCTAGATTTTTGTGAGCACTTTGTTTTTGGAAAACAGAAGAGAGTGAGTTTCCTCAAGACTGGATCAACAAAAAAGAAGCACAAATTGCAGCTTGTTCATGTAGACGTGTGGGGACCAGCTCAGGTTGCTTCTATTAGAGGATCACAGTAGTTTGTCTCTTTCATTGATGATGCTACAAGAAAGGTATGGGTCTATTGCATAAAGAAGAAATTTGATGTTTTTGACACTTTTAAGATTTGGAAAGCTATGGTTGAGAATGAAACAGGTAGGAGATTGAAGTGCCTGAGATTTGATAATGGTGGTGAGTTCTACAGCCACAAGTTCAACTGGTATTGTTATATGCATGGAATCCACAGGTAAAGGATGGTTCTAAGGACACCTCAGCAAAATGGAGTTGCTGAAAGGATGAATAGAACAATAATGGGGTGTGCACGGTGTATGAGATTGCATGCTGATTTGCCCTTAGAGTTTTGGGCAGAAGCTGTGGATACTGCAGTGTACCTGATTAACAAAGGACCCTCTACAGCTCTAGATGGTGGAATTCTAGAAGAGGCATGGACAGGTAAAAAGGCAGATCTCTCATTTCTCAAAGTTTTTGGTTGTGAAGCCTTTGTGCACATTGATAAGGAAAATAGAAAGAAGCTAGATGCTAAGTCTATGAGGTGCACATTTATTGGCAATGGCTTTAATGATTTCGGATTCAAGTTTTGGAATCTAGGAACTAACAAAATAATTAGGAGCCATGATGTTGTTTTCAATGAAAAAGTGATGTATAGTGATCAGCTCAAAAAGCTGAATCAATTTGGGCAGAGCAATGGAGAATTAGACGAGGTGACGGTCCAAAATGAGCTCGCAAAAAAAATTAATCACAGATAGGAAAACACAAAGACCGACATCAGTCAGGAAAGAACTGACGTCGGCAATACAGGAACCGATGTCGGTCATACCGTGACCGACGTCAATCAGGCAGGAACCGACGTCGGCTAGTAACAGGCCTGAAAGTGACCGAAGTCGGTCACTGTCAGAGAATTTGGGTGGACAGCATGTTGTGAATGAGTCTTAAATGCCCATCAAGAGGTCAAAAAGGGTAAGTAAACCTCCAATTCAATATTCTCCTTCATTATTCTATTTATTACTTAGTAATGGTGGAAAACCAGAGAGTTTTGAAGAAGCAATACAGGTGGAATCTAAGAATTAGTGGGAGCTAGGCATGAATGAGGAGATTGATTCCTTGAGAGAGAACCAAACATGGGATTTGGTTGAGTTACCAGCAGGAAAAAAGACACTGAAGAACAGATGGATCTACAAATTGAAGGAAGGTGAGAATCGACAGATGAGATATAAGGCCAGGTTGGTAGTGAAAGGATTTGCATAAAAACTAGGTATTGATTTTAGTGAGATTTTTTCTCTTGTTGTTAAAATGACTTCTATACGGACTGTACTGTCTTTAGTTGCTATTGAGGATTTGCATCTTGAGCAGCTTGATGTTAAGACAGCATTTCTTCATGGAGATTTGGATGAAGAAATATATATGGATCAGCCAGAAGGATTTGAGGTCAAAGGTAAGGAGAAGTTAGTGTGCAGATTGAAGAAAAGCTTGTATGGCCTCAAGCAAGCTCCTAGACAGTGGTATTTGAGATTTGACAAGTTTATGACTGAGCATGGCTATAGTAGGTGTCAATCTGACCATTGTGTTTATTTTAAGAGATTGGATAATGGTAGATATATTATTCTATTGTTGTATGTAGATGATATGCTAGTTGCAGGATCACACATGCAGGATATCTCTGAGCTTAAGGTGAAATTAGCTCACACATTTGCCATGAAGGATTTTGGAGTAGCAAAGAAAATCCTTGGCATGAGCATTAATAGAGACAGGAAAAATCATAGGTTGATTTTGTCTCAAGAGGATTATGTGATCAAGGTGTTGAAATGGTTCAATATGCAGGATGCAAAACCGGTAAGCACACCTTTGGCTGGACATTTTTAATTGAGTAAAGAACAATGTCCTAATTCACATGATGAGGTAGAGTACATGAGTAGAGTTCCATATGCTTCCATAGTAGGGAGCTTAATGTATGCAATGGTTTGTACTAGACCGGATATTGCCCAAGCAGTGGGAGTTGTAAGTATATGGCCGATCCAGGGAAGGAGCACTGGAAAGCAGTTTAGTGGATCCTTAGATATCTGAGAGGGACCAGCAGTAGGCATTTGTGTTATGAAGGTTCAGATACTTCTCTACATGGTTATGTAGATTCAAATATGGCAGGTGATTTGGATGGCAGAAGAAGCACCACAGGATATGTTTTCACTGTTGGTGGAACGACGGTTAGCTGGATATCAAAGTTGCAGAAGGTTGTTGCCTTGTCAACTACAGAAGCAGAATATATTGCAGTCACAGAGGCTAGCAAAGAGATGATATGGATGACACGGTTCATGAAAGAGCTAAGAAAGGAGCAAGAGAGTTGCAAATTATACAGTGATAGTCAGAGTGCAATTCATTTGGCTAAGAATTCAGCCTTTCATTCAAGAACAAAGCATATACAGCTTAGGAACCACTTCATTAGAAAGGTATTGGAGGATGGTGAGTTGAAGCTGGAGAAGATCTATACAGATAAGAACCCTACGGATATGTTAACCAAGCTAGTAACAAAAGAGAAGTTGAATCTTCATTCAACTTTTGTAGGTCTTCATGATTGAGTTTGAAGATGGAGGAGCTAGAAGATGTTGTTGTACAGGTACTGCTGCAGCTGTTTATCTCCAAGTGGGAGATTGTTAAGGTGTGGAGCTAAAAGCTTCACCAAATGAGAAAATTTGCAAGTTGGTGTCAGTCAAAAGCGACTGACGTCGGTCAGGAGTCGACTAGGAGATGCCAGCATCGGTTATGTTCGACCGACGTCGGTCACAGGCAAACAGGCAAGAACCGATGTCAGTCACCTGTGCGTCTAGAATGTTATTTCCATGGATAGAACATAATGTTTGCATGATAGGATTAAGTGTTAGTCTTAAGTCCGCATCTATATTTTAAGTAAGACTGTTTAGAGCCCTTGATTAGGAGGTGCATCTAATGGCTGTAGTTGTATGCTCATGTTTCCTAATATTATATAATAGGATAGATCTTCTTAGCTTATGTAATGTTGAATTGGACAAGTACAATACAGTATTGTATATGTGTATCAATCCAGGTTGTTGGAGTTGATTGTAATTGAGAGAGAGAGCTCTTGAGGGAAAGAGATCTGTACATCTGAGAGAGGTGTGGAAGAAAAGAAGTTTATTCAATTGTATTCCTTCTGTAAGGAGTTTAATACAAGTTTTCAGGGTGGTTTCTTGTATCTCTTGTTCTTTGCTATTTCTGATTCTAGTTACTTATCTTTCTGGTTTAATTCCACATTTAATTGCTTTCATATAGTAATCAACATTGTTGGTTGATCCCCAACAAAATCTACATGCCTTATTCAATCTCTTATCTCATGATGCAAGAAAAGTATCAAACTTTCTTTTTGATCTAGGAAGAAAGGGTACACATAGTTTTAGGGTGTATATATTAGATTAGTTTTATTCAATTTCCTCCAAGTGCTATTTTAGGCACATTTATTTATTGTCTTTCTTTTGTTCTAGGCTAGTTTTCTTTCAATAAGTGTCATGTACACATTTCCTTTCTATTCTATTTTTCCTTTCCCAAGTACCTTGGGCACTTTGTTTTGCTTTATCTTTGTTGCTTCAGAGGAAGTTCCAGAAAGGGTCAGCCTTGTATCCAATTTCAAACAAGCTTAGCTCTAAAGGCTAATGACTCCATACCCAATGGACTAGATAATGCAAATTAGACTAGGTTTTCAAACATAACATGCATGCTTCCCTACGAGTTGCCAAAAATGTTAGCCATTTTTGGCACACATACTAAAATTTTGACCGATTTGAAAAGCTAAAAACTCCATCAACAAATCTACAGACTCCATCATAAGAACATACAGACGTTGGAAAAGCTAAGTGTAAAATATTTTATTCAATAAAGTCTTTACTGGTTCTTTTTAAAGACACCTAAAACCAGCCACTGATAACCTCCAACCAGGCTTTTGACCAATTTCCACCCAAAATACATAATTTGGCCTAAAAAAAATAAAGCATACTAAATGAAGTAAAACTGACATATTCAAGCCGATTTTGGGTAGGGTGTCCCTAAATGGGGCAATGCAATTAATGGGCCAGCTAACTTTGATCAGTTCATTTCGAGTCAAAATATCAAATTTACACCTAGGTACTCTAAATTGTGCTTCCCTATCAAATCTTCTACACAAGACTCGTGCCTTCATTATTTATTGTTGATAACATCCTAAATGGGAATACGGTTCCAATGCATCTAATGTCACTTTCCAATTTCATTCCAATCAAATTTTGGACCAATAACAAGACATTCTGATCAATTTGAGTAATTTGTGCACAAAGTGCTTAATCATGATTAAAAGCTAATTAACCCAAATCAAGGCCTAATTAATAATTCCATGGAAACTTTTTGAATACTTTTTTTTAGAAATGAATATGGAATATTTGCATCATCAAGTGACCTCATTTCTTGGGAAGGCATCTCTAGGCCATAAATGCCACAAATATTAGGATTCAAGCCCTCTATGCCTCATCAATGTCTTCCATGATGCACTCCATGCCTCTTAATTTCCCCTTATTCTAGTGCCATGATGAGGATAATTACAAAATTGAATTAATCCTCAACCACACATCTCAATCTTGAGATGGATGGTTGAGGTTGATTCTGATCAAATCCAAAAATCTATAAATAGGAGGCCTCACAACATCATTTCTAAGCTTTTTTGATGCAAAGTTATAATACCAAATTGGTTCCAAAAGCTTCAAAAAAACTAGTGTTATAATGCCAAATTGATTCCAATCCAATCCAAGCCACAAGCCAAAGGTGCCAAGGAGAGATGGAGGTAGCCAAGATTCCATTGCCAAGGACTTCATGAGCACAAGCCGAGCAAGCCACTTCTATAAAGGCATTTGGAGCATCCAAGGAAGGTGAAGGGAGTTACTGTGTTTTCATTCTTTGATTTTTAGTTGTACTTGTCATTTTTATTTGTTAACTAAGCTCTCCCTAATGTCTAGGCCTAGAGATGTTATGTTATTAGTGTGTTTATTTCATCTTGTTTTCATTTTGAAACTAACACCATACTAACCATCCTCTTTTGAGTCAAATTCCTAGATCACATATGGCACACCCGGTGAGATGAGACACATCTCACACCTAAAGGAGATCATTTTTCAACTCTAAAATATCCGTTTAGAACTTTAAAACTCTTACAAATTGATTTTTTAACTTTATTTTGCCATTTTTTATTACCACGGATTTTCACAGTAACCAATGTCAATAGGAAATACCGACATCAATTACTTGGCTCAACCGACATCAATTAGCAAAACTAACATCAATTAGATCTTGGTTGGCCATTACCAACATCAATGGTATATAACCGACGTCGGTCACTATGTTTTCTTAAAAACACAAACCCAAGAGATATTTTAAAAAGCTTGGTTTGGGGTCATACAGACTCCATTTTTGGATTTTTTTTTTTAAACCACGTGTTTTCTCCTAAATTTTTAGAATTTGACATTAATTTAGCTTCAAGTTTTATAGATTTTTTACAAAATCTAGAAAATATATTTAAAATGTTTCTAATCTAACATATTTGCTTTCGGGGTGATGCCTTCAGGGTAGATAGGTAACCAATGGATTTCAAATTTGATAAATCATGTTTTAGAACATATTTTGCATGTTTTAAAATGAATCAGGAACATTATTTTAGTGCTTAAAGTAACATTTAAGGTGCTTAAATAAGTGTTTTTAGCATTAGTTTTCAAAGTTACAACTAAGACGAAGGGGTCAAATGAACACCACCTCATTTTCATTTGGGCTTAAAAATGAACTCATCTTTCCAACATTTTTGTCTTCAATAGTTGCTTGATCTAATTTTTGTTTGGCAAGAAGAGGGATGTTACGTGTATGCTCTTCCATTTATCCCTTTTAGGGAACCCTTGGAATCAAAAGCGCCATTCCTGTTACAAGTAGCCTAGTCCAAGGCTTAGAAAGGATGTCATCTAAAGCACTCCCCAAAAACTCATCAAAGTTTGGGTGACCTTGAAAATGACCCTAAAGTCTTTCTATTAGTCTTTTATTTTCATGCAAACTTAGCTTGTGAGGGGGACGTCATTACCTCTCATGAGTTCTTTAGGGAATCTTTGACCTAGGGTTTCATCTCTCGACATTGACTTCACTAATTCCTTTAGAGTTGCACATGGGACATATTTGTATTTGGACATTACACTATACTGAGCAAATAACAATTTGTAGTGGTTGTAAAAAGGACTAGACCTTTTTATAACTAACCAATACTATAGTCACCTAATTTATGTGCTTATCTTTTACATTGTTTGATGTGAAAGTCATTGTGCAATTGATTTCCCTAGAATAATCGAAACCTTGCTAGTTTAGTAAACTCCATCATGCCATACCCTTGCTAGGATTTCGATGATTATACTTAGTGTATTTTGGTCATTTTTTCTTGGTATGCTTTGAGACTAAAAATTGTTTTTTTGTTCATAAGCTATGTCAAAACAATGTATTTGAGTTGTGAAGGGTAGTGTTATGCTGCCCAAATCATGTCAAAACATTTTTGAGCCTTTTTAGTCTTTGAAACATAACATTGATCACATCATTCGAGCATGCTTATGCTATTAGGCTGCATAAATTATTTCAAGACTTGTTTACCATTGTATCAAAACCATTTGTTTCAAACCATTTTGTGTGTACCATTTGGACCTTTGTCTTGTGTTGTTATGCTGTCCAATCTTGTCTAGCCTTCTTTAGTCAAATCCTAGTTTTCAACATTGAGTTTTCAATTAGCCTTGTTAAGTTTGGATCTAAACATTGATTAATTTCTATTTAAGCCTCAATTCATAGGGATGATACATAGATCTTTCTCTTTTGTGTTACATAACTTCAGTTAATTGATTACCTAAAATTGAAAACTATTGATAGTTTGTTTGTTTAATATTTATCCTCATCATTGTTTATGCCTTTATTTGGGAGAGCACGGCCTTTTCTCAAAGAGCCTTTTGTCTTATGCCTTATGCCAATTGATCATGTTATGTTTGATTATGTGTGTCAAGTCTATGTCAAAGCTATTTCCAAACTTATTAGATTAAATCAAATCACATCAACCTTTGTTTCAAGTCTAGATTTTGATGCTATTTGGATAAAAGTCCTAACACATACCTATTTTTTTGAGCCTAGCTTTTGACTCCATGTTTGAACAAAAGACCTAACAACTCAACTTTTCCCTTTCTTAGTTTAGGCCTTGTTTGGAACACTTTGACCTAGACCTTTGACATGCCAGTTTTTATTTAGACACTTGACCTTTTGTGCATATGACATTTGACATTAGACATTTGATGTTAGGTTATTTTATGCCAAGTCTTAGCATAAATTATTTTGGGAGATACAACTCCACTTTCAGATCATATCAGAGATACAGCTCTACCCCTTCGACCAAGTTAGACCAAGTTTGAACCATTTGTCCTTTAGACATAGTTTTTTAGAGTTTGTAGAACTCTAAGTCTTTTTGTTTTTTAAGATTTCATAATTTATGTGGTTATGTCTCACTACATTTATAGTGGAGTCACTTACAATCTGACTTATGATAGAATGGCTACACAAAATGACTTTTATGGATTTTGTCAAGACCCTAATGATGTTAATATGGTTTGTGAAATAGATTTTTATCCACCTCATATTAATCATTCATGGAAACAAAGCCATGAATCAACTTATGATCCAACTCGAGACCTTGATTGGTGTGAATAGGCTTGTGAATAAGACTTTGAAAACCCAACTAAAGATAATGTTGTTTGGGATATGAATCCATACCCTCTTTTTAATAATCAGTACATGGAACACAGCCAAGAACTAGCTTCTGGTCTAACTCATGATTGGGATGATATGGTTCATGAGGAAGACTTGCATGCTTTTGCTTATGCAATCAATCAAGTTTCATGACATCCTTTTGTTATACAATCATTGAATACCCCTAACCCTCCTTTGGAATATATAATCCATCAAGCTCCATAACACCCAACCATTTATATACCAAGACCTTATCCTTTGGTTTATGTAAGCAATCAACCTCCACAACACCCTTTCATCATTTTAGGACCTAGTCCTTTGGCTTGTGTAAGCAATCATGCTCCACACTGCCCTATCATTAGCATCTTAGGACTTTGTCCTTTAGCTCATGGAAGCAATCACACTCCCCAGGGCCCTACCATTATCCAACTAGAAGTCATTCCTCATTAGAAACAATCACATCCAAACCTTAACCCATATAATCCTTTGAGGACCAAGTTGTGTTCAAAACTTATATTTTCTAACTCATTAGAAACCAAGACCAAGAGAACCAACCAATCCAAGATTTTTTTATTAAATCAGCCATTTGTGATAATTTAGCTTGTGATAAATTACCTATTAATCCTATATCAGTTGTCGAGGAGTCTCACACTGACAAGTCAGTCTTTATTGAGTCACTTCTTAATGATTATAACTACCTTTGGGAAAATCATTACCTCGACCATGTGCCTATTTTTCAAGAGCCTTTTATTGATAAGCCAATCTCTAAGGAGTTGTCTCTTGACCTATTTCCCATCCTAGAGGAGTCTCACTTTGACAAACCAGTCTTTATGGAGCCCATTATGCCATTACAAGTTGTTACTTGTCCAAAACCAAACATTCAACAAGACATCATTATAATAGAGTACCCATCAGATGAAGAATCAGAGTTAGATTCAGGTTTTATTCTTGAATCGACATCAAATTTAGCATCAAAATTAGAATTAACATCAACTTCAACATCAGATTTAGAGTCCTTTGAGTCAAAATCAGATTCATAAGAAGAATATGTTCATGGTTATTACAACATTGGTTACGCATGCCTTGCAGATCAATTTGAATACATTTGTGATCCTTTTATGGTTTTTTAGGATGAGTACTTCAGCTTTGACATAAGTTTTCCTAGTATCTTCTACAAGAATTGTGCAGGCTCTCTCTATTTCATTACCATTTCATAGGCTATTACCATCAACCAAAATAGTCATATCATTGACATTCCATCTCTCACAAGTGTTGATTGGGATTGACAAAATCACACTTTTTTGAACTGCATCCATGGTGACATAGTAGTTGAAAAAGAGCAAGGAGGCCAAGATAACATTCATGTATTAGAATAACACTATCCTAGTGGGACCTTTTCGAAGGTGCTAAGGGACAATCCAAGTCAGAACTCAACATCTTCTAGTGAAACTTTTTTAGAAGTGCTAGAAGAAAATCAAAGTCAAAAGCCAATGTTCATTAGTGAAACTTTCTTGAAGGTGCTACAGGACAATCAAGACAATTCATTGGTGAAAACCTTTTTGAGGCACCAATAGCTGATTATAAAAGTTCTTCACTACTTGATGAAGACAAAATCAAAGATCAAATCAAAATAGATTCCAATCTACAGTCTAATCATAGGGTAGTTATTCCCAAGATCAAACAACAAAAAATTTTGGTGGTCATATCGAGAGAACAAGTCTTCAGCCCCGTTACAACCAAAATTATGTTGAATTTGGCTTCAACAACATTACGTGTGATTGAAAGTCTTGATCTTCATTTATTTCCATACCATTCCACATTATATTATCATTTGCCATTCCATTTCACAATCAAACCGACCATCCATTATTCATCCTTGTTTACCATCTATGGCCAAACTTTCCTTTAAAAAGGCTATAAAGAAACCTTGTCTTGACATTTGAAGGAATCAGAATCAATGACCAAAGAAGAACACAACAACATTCTCGACAACCAGATCTACATCAAGTTTTTGATAAAGTAGTTATTCTAATGAGGTGTGGGATAGCAATTAACATGATTGAGTATTCTATTTGTATCATATATTGAGTAGGACATGCATCTCCATCTCAACAGGAATCATAGAATCAAAAACCATACCTATGCCAAAAACATGTACCATACCATTTCATTGTCATGTCATTGCCATTGTTACATATCCATTTTCCATTATTATAGATCCCAGCCATTTACCCTATCACTTAGGGGAAACCCTCTTACCATTTTATCCAATCTATCTATACCATCATTATCGTTAGCAAGACCATTCCATTCCTATTTAGACCAAAGCCTATTTTTAGTCATCCTACCCAATCCTTTTTTGATCTTGGTTACTTTGGTTCTTCTTGCACTTTTTGTGAGAGGATTCCAATCAAGTTTCAATAATAAATTCAATCCATGCTTTAATGACAATCTATAAAAGTAGTGTGGTAGTTGATCTGGCAATATATCTTTCATCCTATCCACATTTGTTTCGTGAGCTTGATTATAACTGTCGATGGGAAAATCAGTGTCTCATCAGTCTTGCTACTAATTATAATCACCTATGATCAAATTAGTATCATTGACCTATGTTATTGTATCTTAGTTATAACCATATATGGGAAAACTAGGGGCAATATTTGTTTACCGTGCATTATCACATTACCTTGCCATCGTTGTTTTCATTTGATTGTCCATTTATCATATTTGAGAACTTGTTCAGACCTAGTTGGTTTTTCCCCACTTTTTTTTTGGATGGAATTACTATGACTTGAGTCATTTCAATATTATGTAGGTCATGCTCAATTCATGTTCAGGTCACCTCAGTCCCCGTTTCCATATGCTCTCACCATTTTGTGAGAAACCTAAGCTAAACGCTCTCATCATTTTGTGAGTAGGTATCTTGTCATTCTCTAACGAGTTAAGATACCTCAATATTTCAAAATCTAAAAACATTTATCCTATCTAAGCCTAGTCAATTATCCTCGATCCACCTTGCTGAGGCATGGTCATTATTAGGATGCTCTCTTTTGATTTTATTTTTAGGCTTTATGTTTGTTTGTTTAATTGTTTGTTTTTATATTTGTTTATTTGTTCACTTGCTTATTTGTTTGCTTTTAGCACTATTGCTTTGACTTAGTCTATATGTATGCATTGGGTGATTCTTTACACACCTTATTCTTGAGTTCATCCATGTTCATACGTCAACATTGTCATCATGGTTTTTATCATTGGTGCATTATTTTTGAGTATTTTTTAGATCGAGAGTCAGCCCTTACGCATATTTTGGCCAAGTCTTCATGGTGTTCTATCATGAAGCCTACCATCACATGATATAGCAAAAATTAGCTTCATGAAGGTCTATAATCAATGGAGTTGTAGAAGTTTCTCCTTGGCACCTTATCAAATCCTTCCATCCCACCCTTGATCAAATTAACCCAATGACCATTCTAGTTGTATCATTGTTAATCAATATGAGCATCTCCTCATTGATAGGTACAACTGAATCATTTTCTGTTGATCAATCTTATTCTTCTATTCATCTCTTTCATTACTTTACACCCGCTCATCTTTAATCTATATTCCAGGTTATATCTTTGAGTTATGTTTGCTAATCAACCCTAACTGGGGCATAATCATCTTTGACCAATCTAGGTCTCTTAATGATTATAACCCCCTATGGGCAAATCATTATTTTGACTTTTATTCCTGATTATAACTGCCTTTGGGCAAATCAGCATCCTTTTTACATCAATGCCTACAAGCATTTTCTCATTTGGATTAATCTTAACCATAGGTTAATTCCACCTTTCTTCTTGTTTTTTTTTGAGGGACCATCCATCAACATATATGATGGCCACTCCCTCGAGGGGGCATCATCATAGGCATCCCAAAACCATTTGAAGCTTTATTCTTCAACCATCATCTTCTTTTTGGCATACAGGCCATTTCTCATTCTTTGAGAAGACATTACATTGCCTATGGTTTGTAGCATATTCCCAAATAGGGGTAAACTGTAGACATCTAAAACTGGCCACCGATAACCTCCAGCCAGGCTTTTGACCAATTTCCACTCAAAATGCATAATTTGGCCTAAAAACACTAAAGCATATTAAATGATGTGAAACTAACATATTCAAGTGCTAATTTTGGGTAGGGTATCCCTAAATGAGGTAATGCAATTTATGGGCTAGCTAACTTTGATCAGTTCATTTTGAGTCAAAATGTCAAATTTGCACCTAGGTGCTCTAGATTGTGCTTCCCTATTAAATCTTCTGCACAAGACTCGTACCTTCATTATTTTTTATTGGAAACATCCTAAATGGGAATATGGTTCCAATGCATCTAACATCACTTTCCAATTCCAATCTAGTCAAATTTTGAACCAATAATAAGACAATCTAATCAATTTGAGTAATTTGTGTACAAAGTGCTTAATCATGCTTAAGAGCTAATTAACCTAAATCAAGGCCTAATTAATAATTCCATGGAAACTTGTTGAATACTTATTTTTAGAAATGAATATAGAATATATGCATCATCAAGTGACCTCATTTCTTGAGAAGACATCCCTAGGCCATAAATGCCACAAATATTAGGATTCATACCCTCCATGCCTCATCAATGCACTCCATGCCTCTTAATTGCCCCTTCTTCCAATGCCATGATGAGGATAATTACAAATTTTAATTGTAAAATTGAATTAATCCTCAACCACACATCTCAATCTTGAGATGGATGGTTGAGGTTGATTCTGATCAAATCCAAAAATCTATAAATAGGAGGCCTCACAACGTCATTCTAAGCTTTTTTGATGCAAAGTTATAAAACCAAATTGGTTCCAAAAGCATAAAAAAATTATTGTTATAATGCCAAATTGATTCCAATCCAAGCCAAGCCACAAGCCAAAGGTGCCAAGGAGAGATGGAGGTAGCCAAGATTCCATTGCCAAGGACTTCATGAGCACAAGCTAAACAAGCCACTACTACAAAGGCATTTGGAGCATCTAAGGAAGGTGAAGATAATTCTTGTGTTTTCATTCTTTTCTTTCTAGTTGTGCTTGTCATTTGTGTTTATTAACTAAGATCTCCCTAGTGTCTAGGCCTAGAGATGTTATGTTATTAGTGTGTTTATTTCATCTTGTTTTCATTTTGAAACTAACACCATACTAACCATCCTCTCTTGAGTCAAATTCCTAGATCACACTTTCTTTTAGATTTTGTGTGGACTAAGTGTTCTTTTCTTTTAGGACTCTTTTTTGCTAAGTATTAATTTTTTTTCGGACAATTTGTCTGAGACAAAGTTTTTTGAAAGGATAATTCTTTTAGACAAAATATTTGAAGCAAAATGAAAAGACCTTTTCCTTCAAGAAAATTATCTAGGACAATTTTCTCGAAGGGTAACTCTTCAATAAAAGGGTCCTTTAAAAAATTCCAGAAGGTATTCTTTTCACAAGAAAAGGACTTTTCAAAAAATCTGAAGGGTACCTGTTGACGCAGTATATTGCACCCTGGGCAGGAGGCCGAGCTCCTGCCTTCCACACATCAAAATGGAAACTCCCCTCTTGCCTATGGGACTGGTGAAGCTAGAGGGGAGAGTCTCTAGATAAGGGCTCGCTCCCTTTGATGCATCTGAGTTATTCCAATAAGTGCTAATACATATATATACATATATATATATATAATGGGGGGGTGAAAAGGGAGATGGATTATAGGAAAACAAAACCTACTCTAAAGGGTGATGCACCAAATGATTCGACCTACTCACACTCACACTCTGAACCATACAAACACATACGTACACTTTAACTGGTAAAAGGACTAGGCTGCAGGAAGCTTAACAGGGAGGCTTTAATGGAACACACAGAAAAAGGACTCACCATAGGTGCTATATAAAAAGCACACTGTCTAGTAACCTCCTTCTATCTCTGTGTTCTAGGTATAACTCTTCTTGTCACTTGCAGGAATGACGCCTTATAGATACCAAATGCATTGGTGTCAACCTTGTGAAAGCATTAGAAAGTAATGACTAAACACAAGACTAACACTAAGACACACTCAGAGATATCTAACCAGAATAGAGGTAAAAATGCATTTTATTGATTCCAGGTGAAATTTTCTAGGGCTTCACCTTACATTGTGAAAGATCGATCCTTTTAAAATGAGAAGTTATAATATATATATAGAGAAGAGGGAATAACAACACCTTTTTTGAAAAAGACTTTTGGCACCCTTTGACAAGTGGCCCATTCGCGTCCCAAGGGCATTGGGAAGAGGAAGTTGCTAAAATATAAATGTTGTGTCAGTTCTAATTCTGAATTTAGGTATTTTAAAAAATAGGCTGTGTCATTTCTCTATAACCAAGACTGGTCCTTGAAGGCACCCATGCGGTTTGTCTACTCATAAATGCAAAATGGAGAAAAAATGGGTCAAGCTGTTCACTGTTTGCATCCCATTTATGACCACTGTTCCAACTGCTGGAATAACTCCTTGAGTCGATGCCTTCCTTCACCACTTGGCCTATTTTGTCTGTTTCTACACTTGGCTCTTTTGTCTTTTCCTTGCCTTGTCTCTTCTGGCTCCTTTAGCCCTTGAGGGCTATCTTCTCATCCTTGCTGGCTCCTTGGGCTCTTTTATTAGCAAGTCACTGAGTTCATTCTCAACCTCTGTCTTTTTTCAGTATCGTCTTCTTGGTTTTGTCCTTTTTGCTGGCTTCCATCTCTTTGTTCTCTGGGCTCTTTTCTGGTTGGTGCTCAAGAATTCAAAGATCAAATGGCTATTTCTCTATTGTAAAAATGACGTTCGCGGGCCTGTCACCATTTGAAAAAATAATAGCTAGTATATTTCCTTGAAGTTGAAGACTTCAGAGATGTCACCATCCTTGGCAAATTCCTTCAGGCCTTTCCCTTTTCTTTGGCTTCTTGTTGCATCCTCCTGAAGGGAAGGTGACCCTTCAGCTTTGGGGAAGTGTCCTTTATTTTGGCAGCCAAGAGTCCCCCGCAAGGGCACCTACCCTTCGGGGTCCTTTAGTGGCCTTTTCCCCTTGGCTATTTTCTTATAGACAAAATGTCTACAATAATGTTTCGCTCGCTTCTTTTCTTCGAAACCTTTCCCCATGGACTTTTTTCGTGGACATTTTTTCGCAGACAAAAAGTCTGCAAGAATTGCCTTGTCTACTTTGCCTTCAGAAATTCTCTTTCAGGCTTTCTGCTGCAGCTTCTCGAATTTCTTTAGACTTTTTGTCTGAAGGAATTCCTTCAGACAAAAAGTCCAAAAGAATTCATTTCTTGCCTTAGTCTTTTCTACGCTTTTCTTCGGGCTTTCTGTTTTAGACCCTCTGAATTCCTTCAAAAAATTTGTCTGAAGGAAATGGTCCTTGTCTTTTCTTTGCCTTTAAAAGTGCCCTTCGAGAAAGTTGAAAATGACCCTTCTGAAGGGTGATGTTGCCAACCAAGTGCCCTTTGCAAGGGCACTTGTCCTTTGGGAGGCTCTCTTGAAATTTTTTATTGAACCAACCGTTGAACTTTGATTGAACTTTGCCGTTGAACCAAAACATTGAACCAAGCTTTGAACCGGTTCAATGGTTCAACGGTTCAAAGATGCTAACTCATGGAAAGATCATATCATTGAACCACTTTTCCAACCTTAAGAAAAAGTGTCTTTGAACCATTTCAGCTCTCTTTCCTTGTGAATTTCTTTAGACAAGAGTCTGAAGAAGCTTTGTAAAACCTTGCACTCTTTGAATTGGTTCTTCATATGCCGAAGGAACAACTTGCAGAGTCCATAGAAATGGACCTATAGAGTCCATAGAAATGGACCTATAGAGTCTGTAGAAAACCTGTAGAGTTCATAAAAATTTGCAAGACTTGTGAAAAATCAAAAATGAATTGGCTCAGTGTGATGAACCTCCTACAGCAATTTACCTCTTACAACAGATTTAATCTAAATATGCCAAAATAAAATAACTCTTACCAATAACAGAAACACAGAAAGCTTATATTGATCGCAGGCCTCTTCGAGGGGGCAACCTCCTTTGAGCAAGCTCAATACAATGAATTCGTGGATGCCTTTATTCGGCCTCAACACTTACTTATATACTAACTCTATTCTAACAACTACTACTTCCCTTGTATGTGGGATAATTCGAATAAGCTCTAAGGGACGACTTACAAATCATATGCGTCCATAGCAATTAAGCATGGGTTCCTAACATCCCCTCCCTCTTAAAAAAAGCTTTGCCCTCAAAGCTTCAAATGTGGGAATTGTTGTTGAATTTGGAAGAGTGGTTCCCATGTTGCATCTTCTGGTTGCATGTCGTGCCATTGGATTAAGACCTCTGTGATGGAGCAGGATCGAAGTTGGTGGGTGTGCCTATCCAAGATTGCTTCGGGCTCGAGAAGGATGGAGCCTTCATTATCAAGTGTTGGTAAAGCTGTCTGCACTCGGATGTTGGATCCAAGAACTTGTTTTAAACAGGAGACATGAAAGACGGGATGAACTTGGGAGGAAGGTGGAAGCTCTAACTTGTAAGCAACTGACCCAATCTTTTGGAGAACCTTATATGGCCCATAAAACTTTGGAGCAAGCTTTTGGCGCCCTTTTTGTTTTAGTGATGATTGCTTGTAGGGCTGCAGACGAAGAAAGACCATATCACCAGGTTGAAAGGTACGCTCAGAGCGGTGTTGATCAGCCTGCTGCTTCATTCGGTTCTGGGCCATGTGGAGATTGTCTCGCAAGGTGCAGAGAATCTGATCCCGGTTTCAGAGAGTAGTGTCAACTGCCTGAACTGGTGAGCTACCAGGATGATATGGAAGAAGTGGTGGCGGTGCTTGACCATAAACTGCCTCATAGGGAGTCATTTTGGTGGAAGTGTGGTATGAGGTATTGTACCACCATTCAGCTAGGGAAAGCCACTTGGCCCATTGATGTTGTTGTTCTGAAGCAAAACAACGAAGGAAGGTCTCCAAGCATTTGTTGATGATTTATGTCTAGCCATCTGTTTGTGGGTGGTACCTAGAGCTCATTTTCAACTGTGTGCCTGTGCGACGAAATAGTTCAGTCCAAAAATGGCTAGTGAAAGTGGCATCACGATCTGAGACAATTGAAGAAGGAATGCCATGAAGACGGAAGATCTGATCCAAGAAAACTTGTGCAACTGTGGACACGGTGTATGGGTGGCTGAGTGCACAAAAATGACTATATTTGGAGAGGCGATCAACAACAACTAGGATCACTGTCTTTCCCCCAGATTTAGGGAGGCCCTCAATGAAATCCATGGAAATATCTGTCCAGATCCTAGTAGGAATGGGCAAGGGCGTGAGCAAACCAGGAGTCAATGTGGTTTCACCTTTGTGTCGTTGGCAGGTTTCACATTCAGCGACCATCTATTTAATTTCAGTTTTCATGCCTTTCCAAAAGAAGTGTCGACGTGCCCGCTCATAGGTTTTGAGAAACCCTGAGTGCCCTGCTGAGGGGGAAGCATGGATTTCATAGAAGATAACCTGATGTAGGTTTGAAATTTGGGGAAGCACCAAATGACCCTTATATCGCAGAGAAGCACCATCCCATGAATAATGCGATATGGCAGAGGGGTTAGTGGCCAATTGATGAATGATGTGGCATAAGGAGGGATGATTTACATACCCTTGTTGGATAGATTCCAACCATTTAAGAATGGGCATGGAGATGGCAGAGATGGAAGGGTGGTCCTCAAAGGTTCTTGAGAGAGCATCAACCACAACATTGTCTTTTCCCTTCTTATAGGTGATCTCATAGTCATAGCCCATGAGTTTGCTGACCCACTTCTGCTGAGCTGGGGATGAGACCCGCTGTTCTAAGAAATATTTCAAACTCTGATGATCAGTTTTGATGCAAAAATGGTTTCCCAGTAAGTAGGGTCTCCATTTTTGTACTGCATGTAAAATTGCCATCATTTCCTTTTCATATGTAGACAAAGCTAAATTGCGGCTAGAAAGGGCTTTGCTGGTGAAGGCAATTGGTCGGCCCTCTTGGAGAAGAATAGCACCCAAGCCAATGCCACTAGCATCACTTTCGATGGTGAAAGTTTTGGTGAAGTCTGGCAGTGCCAAAATTGGTGTACTACACATAGCCTGTTTGAGTTGGATGAATGCCTGATCAGGTGTTGCACCCCAGGTGAAAGCATCCTTCTTCAATAAGGAAGTCAAAGGAGCCGCGATCTTTCCATAATCTTTGACGAACTTGCGATAGTATCTTGTCAGGCCTAAGAAACCACGAAGGCTCTTGAGGGTGGTTGGTTGAGGCCAATTCTGCATAGCACTGATTTTTTCTGGGTCCACGCGAACCCCATTGGCTGAAACAATGTGCCCCAAATAGTCAATTTCCTCTTGACCGAATGAACACTTGGATTGCTTGGCACATAATTGATTGTCGGCTAACAACTGTAATGCCCTGTCAAGATGTTGGAGATGCTCGGCCCATGTGCGACTGTAAATCAAAATGTCATCAAAGAAAACTAAAATAAATTGACAGAGAAAAGGCCGAAAGATTTTATTCATGAGTGCTTGAAAAGTGGAAGGGGCATTTGTAAGGCCAAATGGCATGACAAGGAGCTCATAGTGACCCTCATGTGTACGGAAGGCTGTCTTGGGAATGTCATCAGGATGCACTCGAATTTGATGATAGCCAAAACGCAGATCCAACTTGGAGAAGAATTTGGCCCCATGGAGCTCATCAAGAAGCTCATCGATGACAGGAATTGGGAATTTATCCTTGATAGTGAGGTGGTTAAGGGCTCAAAAGTCAATGCAAAGGTGCCATGACCCATCCTTTTTGTGGACAAGAAGCACTGGGGAGGAATATGGGCTACTGCTGGGGCGGATAACGCCAGACTTGAGGAGTTCCCAAACTAAGTTCTCAATTTCAGTCTTTTGCAGATGGGGGTAACGATATGGCCGAATGTTGGGTGGAATGCTTCCTGGAAGGAGAGGAATGCGGTGATCTTCAGGGCGTGAAGGGGGTAGCCTTACTGGTTCTAAAAAAATGGTTGCATGCTTGTCGAGTATGGCTTGTAAGTCTGTAGGGTGGTTAGAAGTAGCAGAGGGCTGGAGTTGAATGGAATGCAGTTGTGCAATGACCCCATGTGAGCCTTTTTTCAAAAGTTTTCCCATGCGATGAGAACTGATGATGCTAGCAGATCCTGGTAATAACCCTTTTAAGGTGTGTTTCTGACCATTATCTGTGAACTGCATCCAAAGCTCAGAGAAGTCCCATAAAATAGGTCCTAATGTGTGAAGCCATTATGCCCCTAAAACCACATCACACCCACCTAAGGGTAGGGCAAACATATCAGAGCGACAATTATAATCACCGATTGCAAGACGCACATTTTGACACTTCCCTTTACATGGCAATGTGCCCCCATTAGCAATCATGACTTCAAAGCTAGAACAAGGGTATATAAAGCAGTCTATTGCCTTAGCAATGCGAGGATCAATGAAATTGTGAGTACTGCCCGAGTCAATGAGGATTGTGAGAGGGATCTTTTTGAAGCACCCTTTGACCTTCATGGTTTGGGGAGTAGTGACACCTGCTAGTGCATGTACTGAGATCTCAAGTTGAGTCTCTTGAACCATTGGGTCCTCTTCAGTGTCAGGTTCATCTTGAGCATCTTGAAATTTTGGAATATCAATCTCGCTGTCTTGTTCTGGTGGTGACTCCACATCTAGTAGGTAAAGTTTTTGTTGGACGCACCTATGACCCTTAACCCATTTGTCATCATAGTTGTAACATAATCCTTTTTCTTTAAGAGCCCACATCTCTGCCTCAGTCAGGCGCTTGATTGGTGTGGTTATGGTTGTCCGCTAATTCACTGTGTTCTTTGCTAGTAAAAAGGTGGGAGGTCGACGCTGTGTGGAGAGTTTATCTTCTGCTAACTTAGCCAGACCCAAAGCGTCCATCATATTTTTAGGTCGAAACATTTTTACCTCTGAGTGGATCGGCTCTCTAAGGCCACTAACAAAGTAACTTTTGAAGAAGTCATCTGACAACCCTTCAGTGTGATTAGCGAGTTTTTCAAATTCAAGTTGATATTCTCGAACAGTACCTGTTTGACGAAGTTTGGTGAGAGCACCTGTGAAATCCTTGAATGCTGAGGGACCAAACCTACCCAAAATTAAGGATGCAAAAGTTGACCAATCAGGTTCATCATTGGTCTTGAGATACCAATGGTACCACTGAAGTGCTTCTTGTTCCAAATGAAAGGAAGCAATTGGGACTTTGTTTGCAGAATAAGTATTGTGGAGGTTGAAGAATTGTTCAGCGCGATATATCCATCCTGTAGGATCTGTACCATTGAACCGTGGAAAGTCGAGCTTAGGTCCACGGGAGGAGTTGGAAGCAAAGGAGTGACGGTCTGAAGAAGACTCCTCCTTCTGCATTCAGTTGAGCAAGATGTTATTCTGTTGATTCAAGCCACGCATCATATCGGTTAACTCTGTAACCTGAGATTTCAATGTGGTGATTTCTTCCTCCATGATTTTTGTGCCTACACGAGTGGTGACCATAACCAAAAAAAAATTTGGACTTTTTTTTTCTTTTTTTTTTTGCTGCTGCTGTTTTTTTTTTGCTGCTGTTTTTTTTTTTTTGCTACTGTTTTTTTTTAGCGGCTATTTTTTTTTTTAGCGGATGTTTTTTTTTTAGCGGCTGTTTCAGGAACGGATTCTCTACAACTGTGTGGTTCGAAATATCATCAACTGTGGATATGCTATTGTTTGCTCTCTGAACCTGATAAGTTGGATATAGACCCTAGGTTTGTTTGGCTGCCTAAAGGATTTTTAAATTCTCTCTGGCCACCAAAGCTGTCTGAGCGAGTACCGCTCTCCAAAAAATTTTGGCCGCGGGTTTACCCCTTAATGACAGATTTTGGTTTACCTCACGGGTGGGATCTAGTCAATTAGGATGGGGTCGTTGCCCTTTTCGCTGGCAGGTCCTTTCAATGGGCCAGCTACTTCGGGGTTCCTGTGGTACTCCTCACAATGAGTTTTAGGGCTTATGCCCAAGCACTTCCCATAGTTAAGCGGATAGGTATTTACCCAATCCAAAATGATGGAACCTGCAATGAAAAATTTCTTGCCAGAAAATGGCGCAGCTCCTGGAAAGCCTTGCTTGAAAAAAATTGCTCCAAATCTACCCACAAAGCCAAGAAAGCGCTCTGATACCAAATGTGATGAACCTCCTACAGCAATTTACCTCTTACAACAAATTTAATCTAAATATGCCAAAATAAAATAACTCTTACCAATAACAGAAACACAGAAAGCTTATATTGATCGCAGGCCTCTTCGAGGGGGCAACCTCCTTTGAGCAAGCTCAATACAATGAATTCGTGGATGCCTTTATTCGGCCTCAACACTTACTTATATACTAACTCTATTCTAACAACTACTACTTCCCTTGTATGTGGGATAATTTGAATAAGCTCTAAGGGATGACTTACAAAGCATATGCGTCCATAGCAATTAAGCACGGGTTCCTAACACTCAGAACAGCAGGGAAAGAAGGGGACCAGTTTTTGGCCTGTTGGGAAAAAAATGGTCAACAAATTAGCGACTCCCAAGGGAAGCATGCCTGCTATGCTTAGAGACCAATTGCTTTTTAGTCCATTAGGCATGGAGTCAAATGCAGCTTTGAAAGAGTTAGCAACTACCTTGAGGGATCCTAGAATCAATCATGAAGCCTTTTACCCCAAACACAAGGGAAAACACACACAAGGCTAAAAACACTACTTGTGCAAACAGCACTTAGGGAAAGCAGGAAAGAAAACTAAAAACAAACTACTATGTACAACTAACTAGGTATATTTGCTTCCCTCCTGGATCAAAGGGAAATTTTTTTAAGTCTCCTTCATGGCAAGGAAACTTATGGTGCCAGACAAGTGGCTGAATGGAAAGGAGATTTGGTGACCTACTCCTCTTGCTTGCCACCTTGATCGGCTCGTACCCAAATGAATCAGGGGCAAACATGCTTCCAACATATATGTATTCTTCTTACTCTTGGAAGCTTGCTTCATGTTGGTTCTTCATGCTAGTGTGTCTTATCAAGAAATCAATCATTGTTGGCTCATCACCATAATCCCCTTGATATGCATCATTGATTGGCTTGTTCCCTTCTGCCTCATGCTCAAGTTCCATGGCATGATCATCCTCCTTGATGACTTCAAAAAAAATATCTTCAGGTTCACCAACCTCTCGAAAGGGTAAATCTGAAAGCTTGCAGTGCTTTTGCATACTTATTTGAGTCCCAATATTGCCTTCTCCACCCTTAGTCAGCTCCTAGCCTCCTTGAAGAGGAGTGCAACCTACCCCAATGACTTCAAACGAATCATTCAAAACATGAATAAGAGATTGTCCATGCTCCTCCATGACATATATGGTGATCTCCTTCTCATCTTTACTCATGGGGTCTCCCTGATTAGTCATGAACTAAGTAGACTCCTCTTTACTTGCCCCTTTCAAAACAGGTTCCTCCTTGAGAAGGGGTGAAGTGAAAGGCTGATAGATGAACTCATGTGGAAGAGGAGGCAATCCTTGAGCTAGAATAGAATGATTCTCCTCTTTCCATTTGGCCAGCACTACATCTATATCAGGTGTGGCCTGATAGCTCTCTTGGAGGTGTGTAGATGGGGTGTGTTCAGACATGGAATCTCCTATTTGGTCTGAAACATCCATCACACATTGGCTGAGGAATCTCACTCTAGACTCCAACTCTGAAATTTGCCTATCTATATCTTCTTGGAAGAGCCTTTCCTGGAGGTCACAAGCATCATCATGATGGGTAGGAGCAGCTTCATCTTCTTCAAGGTTTTGAGCAAAACCTTTCTTCTCCTCCTTCCTGCCCCAAGATTCCACTGTTTGCTTCCAACTCATGACCTTGGGATTAGAATTTTGCTCCTGTGAATAAGCAGCAACTTTATCCTCTTTTTATTCCTGAGCTGGTTCATAATGTTCCTTCTTCCAGCTTGGGATCTGGAGATCATACTGAGAGACCTGAGGATGTTGGGGAAGGTTAGGGAGGGTCTACTGATGTACAAGAAGAGCTACTTCAAGAGAGATGGATTCCTCAACACAAGAGAAACATTCTTCATTCATCAATCAAGGAGGTGGAACACAAGGATTATCAAAATCAGGTTGGGAATGGGAAGCAGGGGATCCTTTTAAAAACTTATGAGAAAACGGGGGCAGACCTTGGGCCAAAATCACTTGATTTTCATCTCTCCACTTTACCAAAACTTTGTCAATATTGAAATTAGCTTGAGGATTGGTAGAAGGGGTATCTTTTGGCGTAGGCTCCTCTACAAGGCCTGAAAGTTCCATCTCTCTTTTACTAAGCAGTCTCACCTTAGCCTCTAATTCCTCAATTTGCTTAGCTAGATTATTCTGAAAGAGTCTTTCTTGGAGCTCATAGGAATCATCATAGAGATGGGGAGTGCATGAAGGCTACCATGAAATACAAGAAGATTCCTGAGGAAGGGTGGGAGGGACTTGAAAAGGACTAACCTCATTTTATACCTCACACTCTTGGACAATGTCTTTCTCTTCCTTACTATTCCATGACTCAACTCAGGTATTTATTCCTGTAGTTGGAACAGTGCTACCAAGTGGTCATTAAATGGTGCGAATAGTAAGCAGCACGGCCCATTTTTCCTACAGTTGGAACAGTGTTGCCAAGTGGTCATCAAATGGCATGAACAATAAGCAGCGTGGCCCATTTTTTATCCATTTTGCATTTATGAGCAGACAAACCATGTGGGTGTCTTCAAGGAGCAGTCTTGGTTATAGAGAAATGGCGCGGCCTATGTTTTAAAATTCCTAAAGTCAGAATCGAAACCAACACAGCATTTATATTTTAGTGGCTTCCTCTTCTTAATGCCCTTGGGATGCATATGGGCCACTTGTCAAAGGGTGCCAAAAGTCTTTTTCAAAGAAGGCATTGTTGTTCCCTCTTCTCTATATATATTGTAACTTCTCATTTTAAAAGGATCTATCTTTCACATTGTAAGGCGAAGCCCTAGAAATTTCACCTAGAATCAATAAAACGCATTTTTACCTCTGTTCTAGTTAGATATCTCTGAGTGTGTCTCAGTTTTAGTCTTGTGTTTAGTCATTGCTTTCTAATGCTTTCACAGGGTTGACACCAATGCATCTGGTATTTATAAGGCATCATTCCTACAAGTGACAAGTAGAGATGTACCTGGAGCATAGAGATAGAAGGAGGTTACTAGACAGTGTGCTTTTTCTACAGCACCTATGGTGAGTCCCTTTTTCTGTGTGTTTCATTAAAGCCTCCCTGTTAAGCTTCCTATAGCCTGGTCCTTTTACCAGTTAAAGTGTACGTATGTGTTTGTATGGTTCAGAGTGTGAGTGTGAGTAGGTCAAATCATTTGGTGCATCACCCTTTTAGAGTAGGTTTTGTTTTCCTGTAATCCTTCTCCCTTTTCATCCCCCCCATTATGTGTGTGTGTGTATTAACACTTATTGGAATAACTCAGATGCATCAAAGGGAGCTAGCGCTTATCTAGAGACTCTCCCCTCTAGCTTCGTCGGTCCCACAGGTGAGATGGGAGTTTCCATTTTGATGTGTGGAAGGCAGGAGCTCGGCCTCCTACCCAGGGTGCAATCCACTACGTCAATAGTACCTTACCACCAAAAGTCAAAGGGTCACTTTCTCTTCAAAGTGGACCATTGCAACATTTCTGAAGGTATTTTTCAAAGGAAAATTGACCATTGAAATTTTACCAAAGGTTCATTTCAAATATTCATGGGACTAATTTCAACTTTCCCAAAGGACCATTTCAATTTTTCTAAAGGGGAACTTTCCCTTCAGAAAATTTTGTTTACAAAAATGTTGAAGGATCATTTCAGAACTTTTGAAGGGCTCTTTCCCTTCAGGAAAGTTTATTTCAAGAAACCCAAATACCTAATTACTTCAGATAAAATGTTGAAGGAATTTTCTAAAGCAAAGAGTCTAAAAAAATAGCCATTTAAATTTTAAATCCTAAGACATTCCCACAGATGTTAAAGATGGGTCTCGTCAAATAGCTATTTCCATTCAAAAGTGGTCAAAAGGAGTCAGTGAATCTCAAGGGTGAAAGTGTACATGACAAGTGTCAAGGATGCATTCAATTGGTAGGAGCTAGTAGGTGGAAATAAATGGAGAAGCCTTCATCCTTCGATATGGCTCTCACCTCTGACAATCAACCACTCAATCAGAGGTAGCATGGCTAGGCCTAAATTCATAGATATGGTGATTTTGTCCTTATCCAAGTAGAGTGAAGGAGCATGTTAAGTTATAAATATAAGAGATCAAATCATGTACACTTGGCAGGGACATGCAGCTACCCAAGACATAGCTCTCTAAACTCCAAAAAGGGAAGGGACTTGAATGCATGAGGGGCTTGAGGAGATTTGTGGTAATCTTGGATGGTTCATTTCATTGTCAAGGTAGTTACATGCTTTGAATACAAGGGAGCTTGAGTACAACAGCAGGGGTCCTGATCATCAATGACCTATTCTCTCAATTTTCCTTGCTCCCATGAGCCTTTTTCTTTTTCAGGGCCCTTTTCTCTATACATATCAGATGTTTTCCATTTTGGAGGGGTTCCTAGTTTTTTAGACTTTTTTTCATCTTTCTGAGAGATGGACATTCATTGAGATATTGCAAAGTATGCTTCTCTTGATCCAGCTTGACCTTGTTAAGTCTATTATAAGAACTACCTCTTGATATAATACAATGATTTATTTCCCTATATCTTGTCATTGATCAATGCCTTAGTATGTTTGTGCTTGGTAGATTCATGAAGGAGATTCTTCCTAGTCTATCAACCTTCTGCTTACCTCTTTAATGTATTTTCAAGGTCTTGCAGGTCTGGATTAGTGTTCTACCTGAACCCCTTCCAGTGTGTTAACTTGATCTCAAGATTGTGTAAGCCATAGATGTCTTATGATTGATCTAGTGTGGGTTCAATCATAGATGAGTGTCCATTTTACTTTGTTGCATCACCTGGTTAGCTTTCTTAGGAGCCCTTGTCCCCTTTCTGACCCTTTTCCCTATGAATCATTAGTTTAGTATTAGTTTAGGTGAGCATCAAAGAGAAAGTCAGCCTTCTCGAGAGGTTTAACCTCACTACAAGATACCCATAGCCTGAGGTTGTCCCAACGCTTGTATCTAGGAGTGAGAGAGCCTGAGAAACTCTCCCACAAAAGGTACAATTATAGCCTACAACATGTCCCACATATACTTCTTCTTCAATCACTCCATTAAGAAATAAGATGCTAACCTTTATCTTGTAAACCCAATTTGTACCAATGACATTTTTATTCAATCGAGGTTTCACTAATGTCCATGTTCCATTCCTCTCAATTGACTTCATCTCTAATATCATAGCATCAATTCATTCTTTCTTTTGACTAGTTTCTGCATAACTTTTAGGTGCAAACATAGTATTTCATCATAAATATCATCAAATAAGTTACCTTTTTTATGTTTTATCCTTGTGATTATATTATCATAATTTTAATCCAATATTTGATTCATTGTATGAGGATTCAATAAATGCTTGTTCTTTCTTTGCGTTGATGTAGATAGATGACTAGTCTCTTGCAAAGAGCTAGTTTTTTTTCCTGGTAAACTAGAAACCTGTGTAGAACTATATAATCCCTCAAAATATAAAAAATTACATTATGACTTGTGAAATATTTAGCTACATTATTATAATCAATATATACCTTGTTTTTAAAAAAAATCAAAGCTTATGAATAATTTTGGATTTATTAGTGGGATTATAAAACTTGTATGCTTTGATTTTATCACTATATACTATGATATTGTGATCAACACTCTTAAGATCAATTATATCACCCTTAAATTTTCTTGTCATGAATTTCATGCCACTGTTTCTTTTAACTTGGATGTGTTTTACATCTTTTAATTTCTCTTAGCTTTTAAAGGAATCATTTAACTTGTTGAAATCATCTCTGCGACTTATCACCTAATTTGAGCAATATGAATTAAGAGACAACAATTTTTTTATTACTCTATTCCCAAAAAATATGTCAGACAATAATTTTATCCCTCTTGAAACTCACTTTGTTCAGCTTGAAAATCCCTCTCTTCCCTTTCTTGATTGGCTTGATTCTTAGCTACTCTAGCAATCTTTTATCATGTGTCCTAATTTCTTACAGTAATTATAAATAAAGTATTTCTTGATCTTACCTGACTTGAAAGCCCTCACTTTCCTTTATTGATTCTCTTGATTCTTAACTACTATTATATTGTAATATTTTATCACGTGTCCTGGTTTTTTATAGTAATTATAAGTAAACTAATTCTTGATCTTAATTATGAAGTTTGTTTTAGATTTTACCTTTGAATTTGAGTCTTGTAAACTCACTTGATTATAAATTTTTATTTGTCTTTTTGGTATTTGAAACCCTTGCCTTGGTTTAAAATTCTTGTTTTAGACCATGTTCTAAATCTCCTACATATCATCTCAATTTATCCTCATGAGACAAGAGAGAACCCACTAACTCATTAAAACTTATAGTGTTCATGTCTTTACACTCTTTAAGAATGATTATAATGTACAACCATCATTTTCTTAAAGATCTCAAAATATTTATTACTATAACACTATCATGTATAGTATCTCCATAAACCCTTATTTTATGAACTAAATCATTTACCCTTATGAAATAATCTCTAACTCTTTCAGAATCTGACATTCTCAAATTCTCAAAATTCATTTCAAGGGTTTAGAGTTTTGATTATCTTACTTTAATAGATCCCTGATATGAATTATCCAAGGTATTACATGCCTCATTTTCATTCTTTCATCCTACAATTTTGGATAAATGCTTAGGTCTATGTCACTCTAAATATAGAAGAAAACTTGTGCATCTCCTTTTTTCATCCTTTTTTGTTCTTCTCTGATATTGTGTCAAGGTATTCCAATATTGATGGGGTGTGTAAACATAGATAACATTATTTCAAACTCACTTACACATAATGATTCTCTTCAATTGATCTCTCAAATACTCAAAGTTATCACCTTTGAAAATATGAATATTCATGGAAGTAGAATTCACTGAAGCCATTTTATATTTTGAAAATGGCCTAAAAAACCTTTGAAACCTTGTTTGAACCTAGATATGATATCAAATTAAGTTTTTTAATTATTGGATTGAGTTAAAATAATATTTTTCTCTCTCTAAAATAGAATCTATGTATCAACAAAACTATCTGATAATTTCTAATTGTCAAACTAGTTGTGTTGTGAGTGAAATTATTGATCAAAAAGTGTATTGAATAGCTTCAAACTTAAAAATATGTGATTTATAGTCTAAAATATTTTATATATTCAATAATTTTAGAGATAAAACATATAATAAGTTCATCAATTCGAATTATTGCACTACACATTCTTTGTGTGTAATTCTTATTAATAAAGAAAGCTAAAATAGGTTTATTACAAGATAACTTGCATTGCAAGTTAAGTCTAAAATTATAAAATATAATATAATATTCCTAGACCACTAAGTTAACTTAGACTCAAATAAATATAGAAAAAATAAACTTAATTTAACTTACTTGGACATCATGCAAGAAGCCTTCTTTAATAATAAAGTCAAACATGTAACTACTAGTCATCCTAGTCAACTTAGAGGTCTAACTAAGTTAATTAAAGAAATTTAACTCATATTTAATTTAATTAATATAATAAATAAACCATTTGATTCATTTTTTTAAGGTTTGGATAATTATTAAACTCAACTAAGTACTCAAATAGTGAACTGGAGTACACTGAAGTGAACTACAATGAACTGGAGTGAACTAGTAGTTCTAGCTATTTTTTAGGAAATCATTTGAAGGTTTCCCAAAATGACCAAAACACTAATTAAATCCACAAATAAATTAAATAACCTTTCAAAACACCTAAAAAATAAAATATACTAATTATAAAAATAGAACTCAAGTGCCCATATTGGTATCATACTCAATGGCTACAACATCTCCAAGTTCCTAGCATATTTAATCATTAAAGGTGTAAAAAGGTGCATAGGCCTAGAGAGAAGTTTAAATACAGTGAAATCCTCGTGATGTTGTTATTTTATGATATTTTTATACCTATATGTTCTCAATAAGGCCATTGGATGTATCCCCTTCATGATAAATCCTTGATATTGAAGTATCATATCTATACTTGCCATGAGGTGATCTCCTCCAAATACAAAGCGAAGGTGGATAAGTGGTTTTCCCAATTAAAGGATGTCATAGGGTATGAATAACACATACCTATACTATTTTGATAGGTGATTGATGGTTGGGCCAAGTTTTTTGTCATGCAACATTATTCATTGGTGCGGATCAAACTAGTCAATGGCAATATGATTGGTTAGTTGAGGTTACCTCATGGACTCACAACACTTTGATGTAGTGAATGGCATCTCCCATGTGCAAAAATTAATGATGGACATGGAAATAATAGATTCAGATGTCCACACCCTCCATATTAAATATGTGTGCCAATAAAAAGTTACACTAAATGAGGATGAGGAAGATACTATTGCGTTTGTCATCAACCCAATGCAGAATGTTACCATAGAGGGTCAACTACACAGGTCTTTTATATAATTAAGCCCAATAAAAATAATATGGGTGTGGGAGCATAGGGTTAAGGTGATATATAACTACTACTTACATTGAAGTGGAGCATTGTATTCACCTTCCATTCTCAAAAGAAGAAGAGGAAGAAGAGGAAGTTTGTGTCGATATCTCATGTGCGAGAAGACTTAGAGGAGATAGTCAAAAGAGGAACCTTTGAAGAAAAATAAACAACAACTTGTGTGTCCAAAGTTTATTGACATAAGGTTTCTTCCCCATAGAATCATGTGCCATTCAAGATAAGTGTGGAACAAGTAAGACAAACACCATAGAAGGCCCCAAAAATAATGGCACATTTGATCTAGGAATTTGACTCAAGAGAAGATGGTTAGTATGGCGTTAGTTATAAGATGAAAACAAAATGAAAGAAACAAACTAATAATATAACATCTCTAGGCCTAGACACTAGGGAGAGTTTAGTTAACAAAAACAAATGATAAACACAACTAAAAGTAAGGAATAAAATACAATAATTCCTTTACCTTCCTTGGATGCTCCAAATGCCTTTGTAGTGGTGGTTTTCTCAGCTTGTGCTCATAAATTCTTCATCAAAGGAGGCTTGGCTATCTCCTCTTCTCCTAGGCACCTTTGGCTTGTAGCTTAGCTTGGCTTAGAATCAATTTGGCATGGTAACACTAGTTGCTTGAAGCTTTTGGAACTAATCATGCATTATAACTTTGCACCAATTAAGCTTAGAAATGATGTTCATGGCCTCTCTATTTATAGATTTTTTAGAATGTCTAGAATCAACCTAAACCATCCATCTCAAGATTGAGATGTGTGGTTGAAGATTAATTCAATTTTTGGAATTAATTTTGTAATTATCCTCATCATGACATTGGAAGAAGGGGAAATTAAGAGGCATGGAGGGCATCATGGAAGGCATTGATGAGGCATGAAAGGCATGAATCCTGATATTTATGGCATTTATGGCCTAGGGATGCCTTCCCAAGAAATGAGATTACTTGATGATGTAGATATTCAATCTTCATTTCTAAAAACAAGTATTCAACAAATTTCTATGGAATTATTAATTATGCCTTAATTTGGGTTAATTAGCTCTTAAGCATGATTAAGCACCTTGTACACAAATTACTCAATTTGATCAGAATGTCTTTTTGTTGGACCAAAATTTGATTGGATTGGAAGTCAATGTCAGATGCATTGGAACTATATTCCCATTTAGGATGTTACCAACAACAAATAACAAAGGCATGTGTCTTGTGCAGAAGATTTGATAGGAAAGAGCAATCTAGAGCACTTAAGTGTAAAATTGGCATTTTGACTCGAAATGATCTAATCAAAGTTAGCTGGCTCATAAATGGCATTACCCCATTTAGGGATACCCTAGCCAAAATCATCACTTGAATATGTAAGTTTCACATCATTTAGCATGTTTTAGAGTTTTTAGTCCAAATTGTGCATTTTGGACGAAAATTGGCCAAAACCCTGATTGGGGTTATCGATGGCCATATTTAGGTGTCTAAAGTTTGCCCCTATTTGGGAAGATGTTGAAAACTATAGGTAAAGCAATGTCTTCTCAAGTAATGATGGATGACCTGTATACCAAAAAGAAGATGATGGTTGAAGAATAAAGCTCCAAAAGGTGTTTGGGAAGCCTGTGATGATGCCCCCTCGAGGGAGTGGTCATCATATTTATTGATGGAGGGTCCCTCAAAAAGAAACAAGAAGAAAGGTGGAATTAATCCATGGTTGAAATTAATCCAAATAAGAAAATACTTGCATTCATTTCTATTAAAAAGATATTAATTTACCCAAAGGCGATTATAATAAGAAACAAAAGTCAAAATAATGATTTTCCCATAGGCAGTTATAATCATTATGAGGACCTAGATTAGCTAAAGATAATTGTGCCCCAGTTAGGGCTGATTAGCAAGCTTAACTCAAGGATATAACTTGAAATACAAATTAAAGATGAGTGGATGCAACGTGATGAAAGAGATGGATAGAGGAATAAGATTAATCAATGTGAATGATTTAGTTGTACCTACTAACAAGGAGATGCTCATCCTGATTAACAATGATACAACTTAAATGGTCAATGGGTTGATTTGATCAAGATGGGTGACAGGATTTGCCAAGGTGCTAAAGGAGAAGCTTCTATAGCTCCATTGATTGTAGACCTTCTTGAAGTTGATTTTTGTTATAACATGTGATGGTAGGCTTCATGATAGAACACCATAAAGACTTGGCCAAAATATGCTTAAAGACTAACTCCTGATCCAATAAACACTTGAAAATAATGTACCAATGATAAAAAACCATGATGACAATGTTGGTGTATGAATATGGATAGACTCAAGAATTATGTGCTCGAGGAATCGCCCAATGAACACATATAAATTGAGTCAAGGCAACAGTGCTGAAAACAAATAAACAGGCAAGCAAATAAACAAATATAAAAATAAACAAACAAATAACCTAAAATAAAGCAACAAATAGAAAGCCTAAAAACAAAATCAAAAGAAAGCATCCTAACAATGACAATGCCCCCTAGTAAGGTGAATCGAGGATAACTGACTAGGCTTAGATAGGACAAATGTTTTTGGATTTTAAAATATTATGAATGTTTTTGGAATTTTGAGGTATCTTAACTCGTTAGAGAATGACAAGATGCCTACTCACAAAATGATGAGAATGTTTGGCTTAGGTTGCTCATAAAATGGTGAGAGTGTATAGAGTGTATACTAAGGTGACCTCAACATGAATTGAGCATGACCCACATAGTCCCGAAATCACCTCAAGTCATAGTAATTCCATCCACATAAAAGGTGGGGAAAAAACAACTAGGTCCCAACAAGTACTCAAATTTGGCAAATGGCCAGTCAAATGAAAATAGTAATGGCAAGGTGATGCGGCAATGCATGATAAAAAAGTGTCGCCCCTTGTTTTCTCGTAGGTGATTATAAATAGTATACAATAGCATATGTCAATGATACTAATTTATATATAGGTGGTTATAATTAGTAGCAAGACTGGTGAAACACTAATTTGCCCATAAGTGGTTATAATCAAGCTCCCATAAACAAACTTGATAGGATAAAAGATATCTTGCCAAATCAACTATCACACTACTTTCATAGACTATCATTGAAACATATATTGGATTGATTATTGAAACTTGATCAGAATCTTCTCACAAAAAGTGTAGGAAGAACCAAAGGAACCAAGATCAAAATAGGATTGGGTAGGATGACTAAAAATAGGCTTTGGTCTAAATAAGAATGGAATGATAGGATGGTATGGTCTTTCTTAGGATAATGATGGTCTAGATAGATTGGATAAAATGGTAAGAGGGTTACCCCTAAGTGGTGGGGTGAATGGTTGGGATCTACAACAATGGCAAATGGATATGCAACAATGGCAATGGTATGGTACATGTTTTTAGTCTAGGTGTGGTTTTTTATTTTGTTGTTTCTACTAATGGGGAGATGCACATCCTAATCAACAAATGATACAAATAGAATACTTGATCATGTTAATTGCTAGCCCACACCTCATCAAAATAGCTGCTTTATCAAGAACTCGATATAGATTTAGTTATCCAGAATGCTTTTGTGATCTTCATTAGTCATTGATTATGATTCCTTCAAACATTGAGACTAGGTATTTTTATAGTCTCTACAAAGGAAAGTACAACCATGGATGGTAAATAGGGACAAATAATGGATGGTGGGTTTGACTGTGAAATAGAATGGTAGATGATAATAGAATGTATAGTGGTGGAGAAATAAATGAAGA
The DNA here is from genome assembly GCA_037957365.1 of Torreya grandis. Lineage (NCBI taxonomy): Eukaryota > Viridiplantae > Streptophyta > Pinopsida > Cupressales > Taxaceae > Torreya > Torreya grandis. Next base: position 1,971,844 of record JARHVA010002479.1, read on the forward strand.
TCAGGACTTTTAGTTACATGTAATGTTGTTGATGCTAAATTCGACATAATTTTGGTTGTGGTAGGGCCAAAGACTTATTCTCTCGATAGGACCATCAAATTTTTTTGTTTTTTGGGATTGAGAGTAGCTACCATCTGATTAGGCTATAGATAAGAAGCTATTTGATTTGATCTTTGATTTTATCTTCATCAAGTAGTGAAGAACTTTTGTGCTTAGCTATTAGTGCCTCGATGAGGTTTTCACCAATGAAGTTGTCTTGATTGTCCCATAATGACTTTGAGAAGGTTTCACTAATAAATATTAGCTTTTGACTTTGATTATCTTCTAGCACTTCCAAAAAAGTTTCACTAGAAGATGCAGAGTTTTGACTTTGATTGTATCCTAGCACCTCTAAAAAAGTTTCACTAGGAGAGTATTCTTTTACTATATGAATGTGATCTTGGCCTATTTGCTCTTCTTTAACTACTATGTCGCCATAGATGTAGTTCAACAAAGGGTGATTTTGTTGATCCCAATCAACACTTGTGGGAGATGGAATGTCAATAATATGGCTATTTTGGTTGATGGTAATGGCTTGTGGAATGGTGATGAAATGGGGAGAGGTTTCACAATCCTCGTAGAAGATATTAGGATAACTTATGTCAAAGCTAAAGTAATTATCCTCAAAAACTATAGAAGGATCACAAATGTATTCAAATGGATCTACAAGGAATTCATAACCAATGTTGTAACAGTCACGAACATATTTTGTATCTAAATCTGATTCTAACTCAAAGGACTCTAAATCCAATGTTGATTTAGATTTTGATGATAAATCTAATGTCAATTCAAAAATAAAACCTGACTCTATCTCTGATTCTTCATCTGTTGGGTACTCTGTTACAATGATGTTTTGTTGAATATTTGGTTTTGGATAAGTAACAACCTGTGATGGCACAATAGGCTCCATAAAATTTGATTTATCAAAGTGGGACTCCTCTAGGGGGAAAAAGGTTAAGAAATAATTCCTTAGAGACTGGCTTATCAATAGGATTCTCTTGAAAAATAGGCACATGGTCGAGGTAATGATTTGCCCAAAGGCAGTTATAATCATTAAGAAGTGACTCAGTAAAGATTGGTTCATCAGAGTGAGACTCCTCGACAACTAGTATAGGATCAATAGATAATTTATCATAGGTTGACTTATCACAAATGTTTGATTCAACAAAAACATCTTAGATTGGTGGGTTCTCTTGGCCTTGGTTTCCAATGAGTTGGAAAATACCATTTTTTAATATAGTTTGGTCTTCAAAAGATTATATCGATTGAGGTTTGGTTGGGATTGGTATGGGAGGAAGAATGGCCTATGGTTGGATAATGGTAGGGCATTTGGGAACATAATTTCTTGCATGAACTAAAGGACAAAGTCCTGAGATGGTAACAATAGGGTGGTGTGGAGCATGATTGCACACACAAGCCAAATGACTAAGTCTAGGAATGGTAATGGTATTCCTTAGATGTTGTAGAGTTTGATAGCTTGTATAACCCAAAAGAGGGTTAGGTGTAATCTATTATTAGATAATAAAAGGATGTCATGAAACTGGGTTGCTTCCATAAGCAAAAGCATCCAAGTCTTCCTCATAAACCATATCATCCTAGTCATGAGTTGGCTCATAAGTTAGTTCTTGACTGTATTCCACATACTGCTTATTGTAAAGAGGGTATGGATCTATATCCCAAATAACATTATCTGTAGTTGGATCTTCAAATTCCTCCTCATAATCCTCTTCATACCAATCTAGGTCTTGAGTTGGATCGTGAGCTGGTTCGTGACTTTGTTCTCCATATGGAGTATTGTAGGGAGAATAATAAAACTGCTTAGAAAATATTTCTCTATAGGGGTTCCTAGTGGGATTTTGTGTGACCATTGTACATGAATCCACCATAAATGTATCTATACATATCCATGTAAATGATGAAAGCTCTGGAACAAAAAAGCTTAGAGTTCCACAAACCCTAAAAAACTATGTCCAAAGGACAAATGGTTCAAGCTTGGTCTAACTTGGTCGAAGGGGTGGAGCTATATCTCCAATATGATCTAAAAGTGGAGCTGTATCACTAAAATTATTTATGCTAAGACTTGGCATAAAATAATCTAACATCAAATGTCTAATGTCATATGTACAAAAGTTCAAGTGTTTGAATAAAAATTGGCATGTCAAAGGTCTAGGTCAAAGTGTTCCAAACAAGGTCTACACTAGGAAAGGGAAAAGTTGAGTTGCTAAGTCTTTTGTCCAAATGCAGAGTCAAAATCTAGGCTCAAACAAATAGGCATGATATGATTTGATTTAATCTAACAAGTTTGGAAATAACTTTGACATAGAGCCATCACACTGAATCAAACAAAAACATGATCAGTTGGCATAAGGCATAAGATAAAAGGCTCTTTGAGAAAGGTTATGTTCTCTCAAATAAAGGCATAAACAATGATGAAGATAGGCTTTAAACAAACAAACCATCAATAGTTTTTAAATTTGGGTAATCGATTAACCGAAGTTATGCAACCCAAAAGAGAAAGATCTATGCATCAGCCCCACGAATTAAGACCTAAAATAAATCAATCAATGTTTAAATCCAAACTTAACAAGGCTAATTAAAAACTCGACATTGAAAACTAGGATTTGACCAAACAATTTAGACAAGATTGGACAGTATGACGGCACAAGACAATGGTCCAAATGGTATGCATAACATGGCTTGAAATAAATGGTTTTTGGCACAAAGTAAACTAGTCTTTAAACAAATTGAGCAGCCTAACAAGGTAAGTAGACTCTAATTATGTGGTTAATGTTATGTTTGCAAAAGACTCAAAAGGCTCAAAAATGTTTTGACATGATTTGGGTAGCATAACACTACCCTCCTCAACTCAAATACATTGTTTTGACATGGCTTATGAATAAACAAACAAGTTTTAGTCTCAAACATACCAAGCAAAAATGACCAAAATACACTAAGTATAATAAACCAAATCCTCGAAAGGGTATGTCAATGTAGGGTTGACTAAACTATCAAGGTTTACATCATTCTAATGGAATCAATTGCACAATGACTTTCACGTCAAACAATGCAAAAAAAAGCACAAAAATTGAGAGACCATGACATTGGCTAGTTGTAAAAATGTCTAGTCTTTTTTACAACCACTACATCCTATTATTCGCTCAATGTAGTGTGAGGTCTAAATGTAGATACGTCCCATGTGAAACTCCAAAGGAGCAAGTGAAGTCAATGCCGAGAGGTGAAACCCTAGGTCAAAGCTTCCCTAAAGAACTTGTAGGAGGTAATCACGTCCCCCTCGCAAGCCAAGTTTGCATGAAATAAAAGACTAATAGAAAGACTTTAGGGTCATTTTCAAGATCACCTAAACTTTGATGAGTTTTTTGGGAGTGCTTTAGATGACTTTCTTTCTAAGCCTTAGACTAGGCTATTTACAATAGGAATAACACTTTTGATTCCAAGGGTTCCCTAAAGGGGACAAATGGAAGAGCATAAATGTAACATTCCTCTTCTTTCCAAACAAAAATTAGATCAATAAACTATTGAAGACAAAAATCTTGGAAAGATGAGTTCATTTTTAAGCCCAAATGAAAATGAGGTGGTGTTCATTTGACCCCTTGGTCTTAGTTGTGACTTTGAAAACTAATGTTAAAAACACTTATTTAAGCACTTTAAATGTTACTTTAAGCACTAAAATAATGCTCCTAATTCATTTTAAAACATGCAAAATATGTTCTAAAACATGATTTACTAAACTTGAAATCTGCTAGTTACCTGTCTACCCTTAAGGGATCATCCTAAAAGCAAATAAATATGTTAGATTAGAAACATTTTAAATATATTTTCCAAATTTTTTTTAAAAAAATTATGAAAATTGAAGCTAAAATAATGTCAAATTCTGAAAAGTTAGGAGAAAACACATGGTTTTAAAAAAAAATCATCCAAAACAGAGTCTGTATGACCCCAAACCAGGCATTTTAAAATAGCTCTTAGGGTTGTGTTTTTAAGAAAACACAGTGACCGATGTCAATTATATAATCAACATCAGTTACACTTACTAACTGATGATGGTTATTTAACCGACATCAATTACACAAATAATGACCGATGATGGCTATACGAATCGATGACGATTTTACTAATCGATGTCAGTTACTGCGTAAACTCGTGACAAACAAAAATGACAAAATAAAGTTAGAAAATAAATTTTAAAGAGTTTTAATGGTCCAAATGAATAGTTTAAAGTTGAAAAATGATCTTCTTCATGTCTGGGATGCATCTAGTCCCATCGGGTGTGCCATTATGTGATCTAGGAATTTGACTTAAGAGAGGATGGTTAGTATGGTGTTAGTTCCAAAATGAAAACAAAAGAAAAGAAACACACTAATAACATAACATATCTAGGCCCAGACACTAAGGAGAGCTTAGGTAACAAAAACAAATGATAAACACAACTAAAAAATAAGGAATAAAACACAATAATTCCTTCACCTTCTTTGGATGCTCCAAATGCCTTTGTAATAGTGGCTTGCTCGGCTTGTGCTCATGAAGTCCTTGGCAATGGGAGCTTGGATACCTCCATCTCTCCTTGGCACCTTGTGGCTTTGGCTTGGCTTAGATTGGAATCAATTTGGCATTATAACTTTGCATTATCAAGTCTTTTGAAGATATTTAAACATAATAACTTTGCACCAAAATAGCTTAGAAATGATGTTGTGAGGCCTCCTATTATAGATTTTTGGATTTGATCAAAATCAACCTCAACCATCCATCTCAACATTGAGATGTGTGGTTGAGGATTAATTCAATTTTTGGAATTAAGTTTGTAATTATCCTCATCATGACATTGGAAGAAGGGGCAATTAAGAGGCATGGAGGGCATCATGGAAGGCATTGATGAGGCATGGAGGGCATGAATCCTGATATTTGTGGCATTTATGGCCTAGGGATGTCTTCCCAAGAAATGAGGTCACTTGATAATGCAGATATTCAATATTCATTTCCAAAAACAAGTATTCAACAAGTTTCCATGGAATTATTGATTAGGACTTGACTTGGGTTAATTATCTCTTAAGCATGATTAAGCACTTTGTGCACAAATTATCCAAATTGATTAGAATACCTTGTTATTGGTCCAAATTTGAATGGATTGAAATTAGAAGTCACTGTTACATGCATTGGAACTATATTCCCCTTTAGTATGTTACCAAAAACAAATAAGAAAGGCACACATCTTGTGCATAAGATTTGATAGGAAAGAGCAATCTAGAGCACCTAGGTGCAAAATTAGCATTTTGACTCAAAATGATCTGATCAAAGTTAGCTAGCCCATAAATTGCATTACCCCATTTAGTGATACCCTAGCCAAAATTGGCATTTGAATATGTTATTTTCAAATATTTTAGCATTTTTTAGTGTTTTTAGGTCAAATTGTGCATTTTGGGTGGAAATTGACCAAAACCCTGATTGGAGCTTATTGGTGGCCAGCTTTAGGTGTCTACAACACATACTAAGCCAAGGTTACCTTTGCTAATTTTTGAGAAAGAACAAGAAAAGGCACGAGACCAAGATAAATCACCAAATTGTTCACACCTATATACATAGGATATAATATATTAATGCATATGGATTGATGGAGATGTCAACATGTGGCACATATACCCCTTGATTAGTTATATGAGTCTAGTATATTAGGATAAATGAGTAACTTATGTAATTACTACATTTGGTAATGGTTGCCCTGCATTGGGATTAAGAGGTTTCCCATTCAATATTAGTTCTATAAAGGTCTATCTAAAGGATATGAATATCATTTTAAATGATATCAATAAAGTAAGTGTTGAGTCTTTTATTGTTAGAAGGATATTGGAGGTGTCCCACTCAAAGTGGCACTATGGAGTTATTCTTTCCTAAATGACTATTGTATGGTGTTGCCCTGCCTTAAGGGTATTATTTTATTTCTGCATATATTGATTATTTGGGTATCCTATCCCACCAATATATATTGTGTTGTGTTATTCTACATTATATTTTATGTATTTCAATTATTATAAGTGTGGATCATAACAAGTGGTATCAAATCATCGATTTGGTAAAATATTGTGGAAGAAACCCTGGTTTTGGAGAATCACTTATATCTTACAATTTTTTGTAAAATTTTATATGATTTTTTTCAGAGATGGATACTATTTCAAGGAAGTCAAAAAAAATCAAGGTTTGATGATCAATTTTGTGGGAGATATTGTTATTTTAAGGTTTGTAATAAATTCTTTGTATCTGTCAAAATTTAAATAATTTTTATGTGAATTTTTTTTTGATTTAGTATCATCATATGAGAAATATACAGTCAAAATTTGAGAATTTTTTGATATGTTTTATGTGATTTATTGTAATTTTATGATTATTTATATATACACTCTACAGGCCAAAATGTTTGGTATTTTTCTACCAAATTTTCAGTTGAGGTTGCAATAACATACATGGAATATATAGTCAAAAGTTTGGACTTTTATGATCAGTTTCACATGAGTTATTTAAATTTAAATTATTCTTCATTAACCATAGTTTTTGTGTGGACCATGGAGTTACATGAATATTCTAATAAGGGGATTACAAATCCGATAGTGGGTATGCAAAAGATAGTGTTAGAATTAAAAATAGATTGGGTAACTATGGAGATTTGATAGTGGGTATGCAAAAAGCAATGGAAGATAATAATGGAAATGAGGAAAAACATGTAGGTGATGATGAAGAAAAAGAAATAGAGCTTAATGTTGATGATGAGGAGACTACAAATGGTGTACAAGGAGAGGTATAGGATCTCGAAGAGGAAGAAGTATTGGATGATAAGGGTTCAAATAGTTTGGCTCCAAAGAGATCAAAGTCAATTTTTTCAATTTCTTAGATGCATTCAATGAAATAATGTCATTTTGTCCATAAACCCTAACATCAAGTATAACTTTATCAATCTTGATGATGCTCAAAATATACATGTTCAAGCAAAGAATATCAAGGAATCTCAAGTGGATGGTAAGAATATTCAAGTTTTTAAATATTTAAAGCTCGATATGGATAAAAATGCTTTACATTCATATTTTTATGCTTTGGATATGAATGGTGTGGATATGGTTCTTGGATATCCTTAGTTAGAGACAATGGGAATAATAAATATTAATGTGCATAAGCATTTCATGAAGGTTTGGTATAATAAAAGGAAGGTTATTTTACATGATATCATAGTTTCAAATGAACAAATAACAATCAAGGAAGAGTATGAAAATGAGATTGAATCAGGTGAAGAAAAGCATGAGGAAGATTCGGATGAAGAAATAGATGAAGAAACAATACAAGTAAATAATAACTCTTCATCTACTCGAGAGACAAAGGAACCACCAACTGAAAAGGTGCAAGAGGTAGAAGAAAAAGTTGTTAAGGTTAAAGAATCAAAAAAAATGATGTGTATAGACACACACATCATCATGAGAGGAAAAAATCATGGATTCGTGTTAGGGGGTGTGATAATAATAATAATTTTGGCTATGCATGGAAGCCAAAGAAGAACTATTATGATCATGTTTGGAATTAGAATAGACTTAACATGGAATTAGTGGGAAATCACTATGATTATGCATGCAATCCACAAAATAACTACTATTATCATGCATGGAATCAAAGTAGCACAACAGAATATGGAACATAGAATCAAAGTAGCATAATAAAATATGGAACATGGAATTTGAGGAGGAATCATTATGCATGACTACCAAGGAGGTATAGTTAGGATCATGAATGGAATCCAAATAACACAATGTTATTTGTAAACAAGATTTTATGGCTATCACCTACCAATATAACATATGGGTGGTTGGATGATCAAGTAGGGAGACGTGTGCAATGATTTGAAGCACACTCAATATTTGATTTCTTCGTATGTTTTGGGGATGAAACATGTCAAAGACAGAAGGAATGTTATGTACCCAGGGATATGATATATTAATGTATATGGGTTGATGGAGATGTTGACATGTAGCACACATTCCCCCTTAGTTAGTTATATGAATTCAATAAATTAAGATAAATGAGTAACTTGTGTAATTATTACATTGGGTAATGGTTGGCCTACATTGAGATTTGTAGGTTACTCATCCAATGTTAGTTATATAGAGGTCTATATAAAGGAGATGAATATCATTGTAAATGATATCAATAAAGTAAGTGTTGAGTCTTCTACTATTGGAAGGATATTGGAGGTGTCCCCTTGGAAGTGGAATTGTGAAGTGATTCCTTCCTAAAGGAGTATTGTATGGTGTTTCCCTACCTCAAGGGTATTATTCTATTTATGCATATATTGAATGTTCAAGAATTTTGGCCCACCAATATATATTATGTTGTGTTTTTCTACATTATATTTTGAACATGTCAATTACTATGAGTGTGGATCATAATAGTGTTAGTGCACAAGGGCATGTTGAGGAAAAGGTAGTGCAGGACTCCCCTTGCATGAGCAAAAAGGAGCCATAAGTAGAGTAAAAGGGGCACGTAAACCTAGAGCCATGCACAAAAGGAGAGTATGAAGTGGGAGTGGATATCATTCAAGACTTAGAGGTAATAATGAACAAGGGAATCTATTCCATTATGGAATATTTTAAGGATATATTCCATGGCATAACCCCAAGGAGATCAAGCCATTGGAAAAGTGTTAAAATAACCACAATGGGAGGATGAGGAAGAAGAAAGGAAAGGGGAAAAAAGATATGGGTAGAAGGCATCCCCTCATGAATAAAAGAAGAGGAGGAAAATAGCATCCACATTAGAGCCCAAATCAACGTGAAGGAAGAAGAGTTCTACATGTGGCAAGTAATGAGGCCTAATTGTGACACAATAATAATTTGTAAGTAGATGTCCTTTACTTTGGACATATATCAAGAAGAGTCATGGTTTGAAGTCCCCATGAATGTGTCATATTACTTCAAGATATTTGAACATCATAAAATGCATGAAACCCTAGGATTAGGTGAGAACAAGATGTAAAACACAAGGGAGCTTCATAAATGTTCATTAATAGATCAACCCAAAAGTACAAATGAGGTACATTATATAATGAGATATTAGGTCACCATAAAGGTAGCAACTCAACTCACAATTAGAAAACACATAAAGTGTATTTCTCTTAATGGACTTAACAACCCTAAGCAAGCTGACTAATAACTATGTAGGTAAAACCAAAAGTGAGATAAATCCTACACTAACATCTCCTTGAAGCATAGCTTAGGTGGGTAATAAAATTGGGTGCCGACAACAAGGCATGATGAGGTACCCAAAAACAATACAACTTTAAAAAATAAAGCTAAATAGAAAACTTCTAAGATAAAAATCCTCTCTTAAAATAGAGCAAAGAAGATAAATACATGTTCTACAGACGTCAAGCACAACTAAAAATGCATCCACAAGTGAGAGAAATGAAGCACAAAGAGAAGAGAACTAAGAAGTCTATATAGAAGATGTTGAAGATGCCTACAGTAGAGCTCATAGAATGATGAATATAATTGATGAGTTCTTATGCCTGAGGACTAAAGAACCTCCATCCGCATTGAACAATGTTTATTCCCATTGTCAAAGGAAGAACACAAATGGTTTACTAGAAGTCTGCCCATTCCACAATGGAAGATGAAAGAGGAAATATTACAAAAATCTTTAAGTAGGGTCCAAACAAAAGTGTGACATAGGTCTAACAAGATCGTGCACAAGGACTAAATGTAATGACAATGAAGTGAACCTATCAAAAGTAGGTGCAGTGAAGAGTGGATCACCCTAGAATGATGAATGTGTCCACCAAGTGCCTAATGGATCTTTAATTAAGGTGTGGTTCCTATATAAAGAACTATGCTCCTCATGCATAATAAGAGGGCCAATTACTCTATGTAGTGATGATGCAATGAAAGCAAAGGCTGAAATAGACTAAAAAATATCATGCACTTGTGAAATAGACTACTTGATGTTTGAGGTGTCTTGGATCAATATACATGTTCCCTATAATGTTAAAAGTGGACCAAAGGTAGTTTAATAAGAAAATAACTCCTCGATATCTACAATGTGATAAGGAGATGGTGGAGGTGTGTCCCCATCACTATAGTAGTCATCTATGGTAGCAAGAGAGTCATTAATCTTAGAGATGTACTCAAGCTCAAAAGTATCATCAAGTATAGATGAGTCTAATGAAGAATAATGGCATGGAGCATTCATTGAAGGAATGTCCATGTGAAGTGGAGAGCACAACTCAACAACCCTTAAAGCTAAAAAAGAGACTAAAAATGAATTACATGGATCCACACACTAAATATCCATAGAAAAAAAAGAGTTATTGATGTTCTCACGAGGTTTAATCTCACCATAAAGAGTATAGTCCTCTAAATTACTAATGTGTTATGGCTCTGGAAGAAGAACATCATGCACAAGAATGAAAGTATAATCTACAATGGGATAATTAAGGTTGGGTAGAATTTTATCTTGTAGTGATGGATCGATAGAAGGAAGAACATTGTCCACCATGGATGTGTTGTCATAGGAAATAAGAGTAGGAGGAGAGAGTACAATAGTCTCTAAATAGACAATAAGAAGAGGAGTATAAGTGATATAAATCTCAACAAGATCTCTAAAAAGAGACTAAAGGATTCTCCAAATAGATCTAGGATACATGATGAGTTGCATATGGTAATGGAGATCCCATGAAATGTGCAACAGTAAGATACCACAAACCTTGTCACAAGTATTAGTCCACTTGATGTACTTGGAAGAATTAGTGGGAGCAAGAATTTGTCAATACAAGAATGGAATGCAATTCTTTCCATTTTCATGAACAAATGTTTTATATAAGCACACCAAGAAGCATAATTAGTCTTTCCAATAAGAACCATTGGTGTATAATCAACTTTCCCCCATAAGTGTCTCTCAAGTGAAGTCAACATTATTGAGATAAGACACCAAAGAAGTGCATAACTACATAAAACAACCGCAATAACCCCTAGTTACAATAACAATGCATGCTCATGAAGAGGATGTCGGGCACAACTAAGAATGCATCCAAATGAATAGTAATGCAAGAATCAACATAATATAGAAAATGAAAATGTGAAAAAGAGACACGAAATAATGCACATCACCATATAATACCCCCTTAAAATTTTCAGCAATGACCCCCCCTTAAAGTTTTAAACACAAGCATAAGTATAAGGAACTGGAGGGACGTCGGGCTCTATTTTTAATACATATAAGAGTGTAAAATAATTAGTTGTAGTAAGTCCAAAATTATTGCTAATGCATAGAGCACAAAAAATAAGTAATTTTAAAGAAAATGACACTCAAATCCAAGCTACGAATCAAAAGTTATGTGTTTGAAAATCTGCTCACATAGAAATTTTGGTGGAAAATTATGGTGGAATTTTTTTTGATCAACTTCTCAAAAAAAAGCTTTAGTCCCTTTGGAGCAAAAGATTGAAAAAAAAATTGAATCGATTTCTTTTAAAAAAATTATGCTTCCATAGAGCAAAAGTTAATCACTTTTGAGTTGAAAGTGACCAAGGGATTATTTCCCATATGACCAGGGTTAAGACCTATTTTAGGTGCACCCCATCCCTTTTTGATTGATGGGGGAGTGACATCATCAAAAAAATACCTCTATTTTGAAAATGAATAGTGTTACTTTCCATTGTCCTGAATTTGATGATCTCTCACACGTTAAACAATCTGAGCTTAAATTTGACATATTTGTGGTCATCACAAGTGCAAAAGAGGTGATAAAAAATAAGAATTTATATGCATAGGTGGTGGATTATGTTTTATCTACACACAGGTGGGACAAAGTATGAGGGGTGTTTATGCATTATTTTGAATCTGCTTAGAATGCTTGCATGTCAATTGGAGTCTGAAGGTTACTTTTGTAATTGATGGGATTTGATGATGTGTTGAGCATGTTGTTGTGTTTCAATGGCTACTCAAGCAGGTGTCAGGTTATTAAGTATGTTTGTTCATGGTCAAAATTCCACTGAGTGTTAGATGTATGATGGATTTCAAATGTCCATCAATGCCTATTTTTTGACACCCAAAGTTTGACAAACGTAGGAAACAACCAAAATTATCTGTATGATTGGAAACTCTACTAAAGTTGGAAAACATAAAAAAATTATAGATTTGGTATGGCTCCTCTAAAAACTAGAAAAGACCCATTTGAAAACTTGAAAAACTCAAAAACACTTAAAAAATATTTCCTGATTTAAGAATCCCATTGTACAGGTATACGTGAAATGATCGAAGAACCCTAAAATCCTCAAAAAATGGTTAAAATTATTGTCATGAATCTAGGTTGTGGTTATAGTCAATTTTAGGTTTTTGATGCCTTTTAAATTTGATGGTGTTATTCATTTTATGATAGGAGACTCCAACTATATAGTTTACATAGATTTTCATGAAATTTCATCAAACCTAATAAAATTGAAAAAATAAGAAAACTACCAAGAATGCATGCATGAAATATCTCACTAAATATTTCAAAAATGACAAAATGGTCATCAGATCAAAACTATGATACCATGTCAAATTACTCCAATATATATGAATGTCACAAAATGTATGAAACCTTAGGATTACGTGAGAGCAAGATGCAAAGCAAAAGTGAGCTTCATAAATGTTCATTAGCTGATTAACCAAAAATTATAAAGGAGGCACATTATATAATGAGATATTAGGTCACCATAAAGGTAACAACTCAACTCACAATTAGAAAACACATAAAGTGTATTTCTTCTAATGACCTTAACAACCTTAAGCAAATTAACTAATAGCTATGTAGGTAAAACCAAAAGTGGGAAAAAACGTACACTAATATAATGCAAGATTAAATCTTATAACAAAAGTCATCGAGGGGTGAGACTTATTTTTTTGTGAACCCCTTGAACATGACTAATGTGCAAGTAGGGAGTACAATGGTGAAGTTAGTTGTAGATATTGTTAGGCAAAACTTGTTGATCAACACAACTTACAAGAACCAAAGGTGCATTATTACATAAGTATCTCTGGCGCTTGAAGAAGAAGAAGAAAATGCTCTTCAATAGAAAGTGCACTCAAGGAAGAGCAGGAGAAGTGCAAAGTAACATAGTGGGAGGTGGCAACCCTAGAGCTTAAAGATTTAAAGTTGGTCGAATGCATTGTTAAGGAGTAACCCAGTCTGCTAGATGGAGTTGAGATAGCTTAGACTAAGCACATGGAGAAGTTGGAGATAATAATTGTTGAACTCTTAAAGTGAGGAATAGGCACCAAAGATTCATTGGGATAAATCATTAAAGCTAAAATTGAATTTGCCAAGCAATTACAAAATTACGAGGACACACTAAATAATCTCTTAAAAAGTGCAATAACGATAGAGCAACTATTTTTAATTTTCTCCTAGAAAACAACCATAATAAACACACACCTCCACAAGGAAGCATAGGAGTAGAAGGTGATATTAGTCTAGATTTATAAAAATATAACTAAGGAGGAGTGCACAAAGCTTTTGTAAAAAAATGAAGAAATGGGTTGAATGATAAGTGCAAAGTAGTTCGAGTGATGCTTATAGGAGCTATAATTAAAGACCTTTGATGAAGAAATCTCCCTTTATAAACAATAAAGGGAGCCACAAAGAAGATAAATAAGGTCAAACAATAGGCTAAGAAACTCCATGAACAACCCCTAATATTAAAGGAATTAGACATGCAAATAGTAAGTGTCAAGGTAAATATATAGGGTGCACTAGAAAAATGGCCTAGTCTTGAAGAAGAGTTGAAGTTGGATGCCCCTTAATTATATAATTCAAAAAAACAAAGTAGTTGGATCCCAAGTTATGACTAAGAGTGGAATCATATTCTTTGACTAAGGGTGAAACCAAAAAAACATGCAAGAAGTTTGTGGTGAGATAACAGGATGATCCTGGAGTAGGAGGAACTAGAAGGAGAGATAAAACACATGATGGCACAAAATACTAACAAAAAGACACCCAATGTTACATCTTGATTCCTCATCAAACAAACTTGATAGATTATCTGAGGATATTTATAGCCAATAAATTCAAATTTGGCTATTTTTAACTAAGCTTAAGGTATGTGTTATTATGGGATAGTAGAATATTGCTTAGATACACGATGGTACATGATTGCTTTATTGTGAGTTAACTATAATGTACACATTTACATTTTGAGTGTATTAATGTGTTGTTTTAGTTATATTTTATGCTGCATGCTTATCACGTTGATATGATCTAACTATCTACTTTGGTCTGAGGTGGACACATGAGAACTCATCCCCTAGAGTGTGCCAAAGGGAGAGCATCATCAGAGAGGATGATGTAGATCATGATGTCGAAGGATGACAGAGAAATTGGCTAGTGCCCTGTACACATCACATTAGCCAGCACATGGTTAGATGCATAAATGAATGGTTAGCAAAGTTGGTTTAATGTCGTTTGCATTAGATAGTCATTTATACTTGGTTTGCTAACATAGTTTAATGGTTTGATGGAATTATCTTTCATGATTTGTGTGTTAGTCTAGGTTTATGCTTGGGTGATTTTATCTTGTGTGGTTGCATTTTTTACCATTAATGTTTTAGAGATTAGTATAAATTGATTAAATTCATAATTGTTGATTAATTCGTCATGACATAAGGAAGTGTTAATTAAATTAGTGAATTTGCTAATCTTTCTAATTAATGTTAAAATGTATAAAAATAATTGTAAATTATGTTTTAACAGGAAAATAGAAAAATAAAAATAATAATTAAAAATTTGGAAAAATAAAACTAAAATGGAATAAAACAAAAAGAAAAAAGAAAGAAATTCATTATTAAAATAATAAAATAAAACAAAAAGAAAAAAGCTAAAAACGATGTTACCCCCTTTTTAATCTCAATAGAGATTATGAAAGGCAATCATTATGAGAATAAATGGGAGGATAAAAGAAGGGTGTAAAAACAAAAGAGAGGGGAATGAATACGAGGAAGTAAAGGAAATAATTAAATGAAAGGTTTTGCCAAGTAAGTTTTGTATTCAAATTTTAGATAATTATTTGATCTATTTCTGATTTAATGCCCCATTATTTATGAAAACAAATACTTGTACAAGGCAACTTCCATGTAAGTGATTAAGTTGTTGAATATATGGATGGTAGGCATACAATATTAATTTTAGTGACTTATTTAACAGGGATCTAGGACTTATCACTAATTTGTTGCTATTAATTAGACTAATATCTGACTTATCAAAGGGATGAGAAATACATAGAATAACATTATATTGTAGACTACTCATATTTGCCTATATATAGTTTGATGGTTAAATATATATCACTAATTTATATATATATATATATATATAGTGTATTTAGGTCCTTATATATTGGGCATCTGATAAAATATGAATGTCATTTCAGATATGTTGGGCGAAATCCTTATTGTGGCGATTTATAATTTTATATATTTTTTAATTGCAGCAATTTGTTTTATTGCTATAGTTTACCTTGTAACTAGCCACTTGTAATATTATGAGCCATACATTATAACCTTATAATCATGAAATCATTGAGTTTAAAATAAGGAAATCACCAAGTTTAGAATCATGAAATCGTTGAGTTTAGAATCAAGAAATAGCTGAGTTTAGAATCATGAAATTACTGAGTTATTACTATAAAAAAATGTTGAGTTTAAATATGGGACCTCATTGCATGCGTAAAAAGAAAACAAGCAGCGCCTTATATGGCTTGATTTACTAAAATTATTTTTAGTTTTATTTTTAATTACAACATGCAAAGGTGCCACTTATAGTTTGCCTAGCTTGTTTAAATAGTTAGAATAATTGTTAGTTGTTGACTCAATTTCATTGCCTTATCTGAACAATCCTCAACCATTATGCTTATGGCATTGCTGGAGACTCTCTAGAAAGTATAGAAATTGTTTAATACTATGCAAATATGGTGATCATAATGTGTACAGTTATTGATAACAGTGAGCGATATGCATACGAAGGAATATGATTATATATATAATGAGGTGTACACTTATTTAATATAGACTATTACTCTCATCTTATTATGTTTTAGTATTATTCTCACCTTATAATGCATACAAAATGTTCACCATGTTAAAGTATATCATTGTAATCAATATAAACTGTTAACAATAAGTAAATATATATATGAGTAATTAAATATATTTGAACATTGATTGAGTATACCTATGTTTAATTTAAAGAAGTAGCCACTAGTAAAGGTATACCTCTTGTCTTCTAGAATTATTTTTTGTTTTGGTAATCTGGATATGTGTTATAAAGTGACAGTATTGTGTATATATGTTGTTTTAGATGTATAATATTTTGTATGTTATACTCATAGGAATTATGTTGCGTGACAACATTTAGATTTATCTATGCTTAGTCGAGGACATTTCCTATTTTGCAAAGTTAGTGCATATATAAACTAAAATATATCTCTGTGCAAATAAAGGATACCATGAATTATTTTTGTAATAAATGTTCATAAGTATATAATAATGATTTTATAGATGTGGAATTGTGTATATATATGCAAGGAGACATAAAGGTGTCATAACACTTTTGCACCAACATGAAATTATGTGTGTGTGTGTGTGTGTGTGTGTGTGTGTGTGTGTGTGTGTGTGTATCTTACAAATAATGTATATTATGAATGCATTCCATTATTTATTAATACAATGATTCAGAGGTCCCTTGAATGGCTAATTTATATTTGATGATTGAGTAATTGAAAGTCATGCCAAGTCTATATAAGTATAGTTGTAGAATTGTCGATACCATGATGTTGGTAGTTTCATAGCTGTGAATGTTGAATACTAGTATACTTGTATTACTAAAAGTGGATCTAGTGGTTATTAAGTTAGTTTATGCCTTAATTATCCATGATTCATTTTTTATTTGTGTGCATATAAACACTCATGTAGAGGACCTTGCTCTAATGATTGGCACTTCTGAACCATAATGGTAGGTATGTCAATGAACATATTTATATTTGTAGGTGTCATTGCTACCTGAATAATCTATGAGTATTGGGTGAATATAACATAGAAGAATTGGTCATAGGAATCGAGGGATGTTAAAATTGTGTCAAATAAAGTTCCAGGCTCCTATTATAGTATTTAATGATAGATACATATTTATAACTAAGTATGGGTCTTCATTATCTGGGGATAAGTTATGTAATTTAAGATCCTTAATTAGAGTTATAAATGTTTTTAGGGAGCTCTTGATTAAATTATAAATGAATAGTGGTATAGTATTTGCATATCCTTTTAGTACCTACATATAGTACATGTCCAAGTACTTGTATATAGGGATTATACCTATAATTAAGTGGTTGAATAAGTTGTAAGGTACCCTAGGATCGAAACTATAACCATGAGGAAATGATCACCTAGAAAAGGAATTAAATTAATTAAATAAAAGAACATGGAACAACTTAGATAATGAGTTATCTAACTCTTTAAGAAAATCAGGACTGAATTGTTGAATAAATTGCATACAATAGTAAATACTTGTGTATAGTGCATATTGTGATTATATTTTATACAAGTTTTTAAACATATCTAGCATATAATGGTGCATTGTGATGCGTGCTTATAGTTATGTTACTTTGAATGTTGGTAGAAGTTTAAACTTAAGGTATACCCAGGTGGTATAATCCCGTACTTACTTGATTGTTATCATGTATGTGAGCCGTTTGATTCTTGAAAAATGTAAGTTTAGTTATATGTGTTTATGTAGTTGTGAACTATGATAGTATGTATATGCTCAAAATTTTGGATTAAATATATGTTATTAAATTTTAATAATAAAAACCCAAAACCTTAAACACACTAATAATAATGCATAAGAAAGATAATTAGCAATATAAGAAACTCCTTACCATCACCTTACCTTCTTATAGCTTCATTCCAGGATTTGCATTTGGATAATGAACATACTTTGACTCATAATTTGGACAACATGATGGCTTGATGTTGGATCTTGACAATGGATACAAGGATAGATTGGTTATGATAATGCTTGTTGAAAGATCAAATTAACATGATAATGTTATGAAAATTGTTGTTAGTTTGCCATTGCCCAAGCATGGCTTTTTATAGGATAATGGAGGAAAATTTTATAGAATTTAAAATTATTTAGAAGTCTTTAGTTTAGAGACTTCTAGAGACTTGGAGGAGCTTCTTCAATTCTAAAGGCTTCTCCATAGGTTTAGGGGATAATGAGGGGGATTAGATAGGATTAATGAGGATTAGGGCTCATAAGGATGTAGGAATGGCTAGGGAGGTAGGGTAGTTAGTGTGGTAGGTGAATAAATATGAATTTTAAATTATCAAGTTGGTTTAGGGGGTATGTTAGTAGGTAATAAGATCTATTAAGGGCTTAATAGGGAAATTAATTGATTTTAGGATGGGATAAATGTTATGCAGGATATAGGAATGGGATACGGGTATTAGGTTAAATTAGTAGAAATTAGTATAATTAACGGAGCAATCACATTTTAGCACACACAGTATGAGATATCATAGAGTAATACAGTGTAATGTATGTTAAACCTAGATGGTACATACTTTAATTGATATGTTTAGACTCACACCTACATCTGATAATTTAAATGTATATGCGATGGTTATTAATATGAATAGTATGTTTTGTGACAGTTAGTGGGACTTTATGTATAAGTGCATACGGCCTTGAGATTTTAACGAATGCTATGATAAAATATTATTATGTTCTGTGGGAACTGTATTTCATTTTAATCTGATTTCTATAATAAATATATTCGCTTCATTCAAATACACACACACACACACACACACACACACACACACACACACACATATATATATATTAAAAAAATATCATTTGCTATTGGCAATGGTGAGTGGGATTTCCTAATTATGTGAATTTAAAATTATTTAAATGCTTGCACTAAATAAAGAGGAAGAATGGTGCAAAGTAGGGTAAGCATAATAAATAACTAGTGGTAGACAAATTAAATAACCAATCTACTGTGCTACCCTTGCAAGACAAAGGAAGTTGGTATTAAATTCTATCATTGACTAAAATGAATATTTTTATCTTGCTGACCCATTGTGCCACATGGGGGGATAGTGAAATAGATGAAATAAATAGTGAAGTGATCCATATAGTGGGAATATTTATTGAGTGGATGCCTTATAACCCAGAGATAGTGGTCCAAAAGGTGGGGGAAGATGTTATGTTTTTGTGGATGGGATGAATATGGTAGGAGATTATACGTTGAAAAAATAAAAAGAAAGGGGTTCCATGGAGGAAGAGGGAGGAGCATGAACTAGGAAAAGCGACTAGAGCAATGATCTAAGAATGGAAAGGTGATTGGAGACGAGTGGGATCAAACACCTATTACTTGTTTTTTCTCTTTGCACCTTTTAGCTTTTGTTGTTCATATTCCAAGTGAGTTTTGCTCGATTTCTTTGACTGGTTTTTAACTTTATGAAATGAAATGACTTGGGGATGAAAGGAGTCTATGAGTTAGCAAGGAGGAAGTAGACCTGAGCTTCTATGCAGGCAAGATACTTTAAACTATGAAATCCATAACTTCTATTCATGTTATAAATAAAATATAGTAAGAGGATAATTAAATTAATTACACATAAAATGGATTAATCTCTGGAATGCATACAACTTAATTTTATTCATCATGTATAATTGAGAGCTAAATAAAATTTGGTACTATGTTCCCTATCAAATATTTTGTGAGCACACAAGTTATTCAATTTGGAGGTGTTTGAAGTTGTTTTACCACTAGTAAGCCCTTCTATTGCAGTATATTAATTTGTAAATTATCTAGAAGATGTAATGATCTCTAAATTGATCGTGCATAATATTTTTGAGACATAAAGTAATAAGAATCCTTCGATCATTATAATATTAAATAAATAAATAAATAAAATTTCAAGTCATCAACTTGTTGAGTCAATCACCTTTCTTTCCTAATTATGTTAGTGCCATCTTCAAGGAACAACTGTGTAGAAAATGGTGAATTAATTTCATCATTATAAGGTGTTAATCTGAATGTTTTGATTTGAATATCCCCAAAAGTATTGTCTAGCTACATAATTATTCTCTTATTGTTTAGATCATATATAGTCTTGTGACCATCTATCTAAATAATTGTAGTATAGAGAGCAATTTTTGCATAACTAGTTATTTACCAATATTGGGGCATTATTAAATGAATCAGGGAGATTGAAATAAAATAAAATAATCAACTAATCATGGCACAATTTTGATTGGAAACTACAAAAGGAAATTAAAGTAAAACTATGTGCTTTAGGTTGAGTATAGTTGGTCATACTTTTAGCCAGTCAATCTTGTTTTCTATTTTTCGATTAAACTTGATAGAAGCATAATTGTTGCTTCCAATTGGGATAGTATTAGATCATACCGTTTATGGGTTTTATGCACCTTAGAAATATCTTTTCAAAACATTTTGAATCATTAAATTTCACTAATAAGTGACAAAGTTCTTTTAATTTTAGTGCTCGTGGTTTCTATATTTCACCCTGCATAAATAGACAACTGTCCACAAATATACCTATTATTCTTTTGACAATCTACCTATTTTATATTTTAATAGTTGTAATTTTATACTCAACATATAATGTGTATATATTATTTGACCCTATGTATTTTGGATTGTATGTGTAAACTAGGCTCTAATATTTTGAAGTAGTGGAATCTAATTATTAGTTTATGAAGTTACAAGATATTTAGAGATATGTTAAATTTGATTGAGTATCCATAAATCTTGTATTGATTGTATCCAATCAATAATATATTATCTTAATGCATGGTCATTAAATATTTTATAGATATAAAATCCATTTAATTATAGGATCATTTTTAATGGTTAAAGAAATAAATAAAAGGAGAGGATATATATCATGACATTAGGTGAATTACTATCAATTGGAACTATGATTGCCATTAATATTTCTACACCCTATCTCATTAAGGGGATTTATGCTATAATAAATTATCCTCCTTGTGAGATGTGGTAAGGTAAAATTTTAATATTAAATTTTGAGATCGACTTCGTTCTCACATAACCAATTAAGGATTGATGAGCAAGTGAATTATTAATATTGCACCCTTAAATTATCATTTCATAGTAATTTCAATAAATCTAACGTTAAAAAAATAACAGAGTCAAACTTAACAGTGGAAGCCCTTTAGAATCATAAGAGGAATACTCATTATTGTGTCAAACCAAAATAGGCCTTATATTGGTTTCAAACTATATTATATTTGATAATAAGCATAGTTCATAAGAAAGGAAGCCCTATGCTTTTATTTGTGCATTAATGAATTTTTACATTCTTTCCACAATCCCATTGTAGAAGATTACAAGAAAGAATTTTGGTTTATTATTTATTAATTGGGATTGTGTGATTTATATAATGTTATTGTTTGCTTAAGGGTTACTTCATATAAGACACGTTTGATCTATTTTTAGAGGTTTTAACAAGTGAAAAATCAAAAGGAAAGTAATATAATATTTAACTTCTACACCTAGTTATTCTTGGATAAATGAACATTCGAGATAACTTAATGCCCTTAATAAGAGGACAAGTGAACTTCGAAATGTACCTTTGTAAATAGAGCATCTTTCACATTATTACTTAAGGAAAAGTACTTTGACCTTTTGCATTGCTTTGAAATGATTTGGTTGCCTAGTAATAGTCCAATATGTTCAAGTCTAATTATCATTTTACGTATATTCTTTATAAACCTCAGTAATGTCATATTGGGGTAAGATGAGGTATTATAACATAAGGACTCTTGAGTCATATAGTTGCAAGAGCAAAAGCATATTCATTCTATGGATAAATAACCCATCTATATGCAGATGTTATTACTTTGAAGATGGTATTATGGTTTGGAATTATTTAGGGGTGTTCTTGATATATATTGGTCTAAGTGACAAACTATTTGTTACTCTTTTTGTATGTGGCTAAAGTCCATAGTCTAGCAGTATATGAGGACATGAGAGTGATGGTGGACATCCCTAGTCCTAGATTATATAATTTTTGATGTGAGTGATATGGTTATAAATAATTTTGAGTGTTCTCTTTGTGATTAAGGAATGTATTTGTACCTACCTCTTTGTATGCAGTCGTGTGAGAAAAATTTTGAGTAAATATTTTTACCTTTAGTAGTTTTAGAGAACTACATCTAGCCCTAATTCTATGCATGTAAGTGACATTGCAGATATGTATGGTAGCTCGAGGAGTGAGTGAGGGCATAGGAAACTAACCCTAACATGTTTTCCCTTCGTGTGACATTTATGATTATCTAAGTGAATTCTTGAATAATGTGTATAATCATTTCAATCCTATAAAACTTATACATAGTGTGATTGTTCTATGTTTTATCCATGTATTCATAACTATGAAAGATTATTAAGGTGATTCTTTATGGATTAAGGAATGTGGAGTCCTTCATCATTGATAGTATCTAAGTTTTGATGTGAGAATGCTTGGGCAAACACACAAGCTTGGATTAGTAAGGTGTTATGTTATACACAACTTGAGTGTGTTATATAGTTATGGGATTGATGATCAGAGCTTTAGAAGCTCATCTATGTCACAAATAAATTGTTCCCTATTTGGTTTAGAGTATCAACCTCTTTCGTGATGATGTCTCATGGAGGAGACCATCACAAGTGAAAGGAGAACTATATCAAACCCTAGTTTTGAGGAGCATATATGTAGGTTGATCTAATTGTGGTCAGGGGAATCGAGTCTAGATCATTAGGCTAGGTTAGGGTTAGCTTGATTTCGTAGCAAGCCTTGTGATCGAATGCATTAGTTCCAGTGTTTGGCACATGTTTTGCATATTTTGATAATGTCACTAGTGAGGTAGTGAACATTTAGTGTTGCATAATTATTCTAAGGTTTCTTATCATGTTCTGTGTAAACAATGACCCAATGAGTAGTGATGCTTCACACTTGTTGTATTAAAGAAGGAAGAGTAAGAATGCCTTTATGGGTAAATTATATCTATATACATACATACATATTATATATATATATATATATATATATATATAATCTGATACTTTTTTTTATACCTAACTATAGGGGTTCTTAAATTATGGTATCATAGCTCTAGGTTCAACACTCAGCTTAATGTGCTCCTTCACAAGTTTGTGAAAGATATTTTTCATATATTACTCAATTAAATTGATTTGACATTACTTTTGACTAACGTCACATCTAGTGTTTACATATTTGGATTCTATTTTTTTCTAGTATAGGCAGTGCAACATCACCGTAGATAGCCAATCATAGTATAATATACAACTCATATACCAAGACATATTATTTAGTATTTTTAGTTGTCTAGGACACTATTGTGTGTGCATCACAAAGCCCAAGTTAAACACTGGGAGCAATGAGATAATTACTTATGTGCATTTGATCTTTTGAACTGTTGTTACTCTCACATGTGTTTGCATAAAGTCACATGATGAAAGCATAGGTAGTTCTAGCCATGGGTTTTAGCATGAAGCTCCTAGTGCACAGATTTTTAAAATCAACATATCAACGTTGTCAAGGGATGCATAATTACATTCACTCAAGGAGTTTATCTATGTGACCTGCACTGATGATTGAGGAATAAGGATGACTCACCATTATCCTAAAGGATTCAATGTTTTAAGACAAAAAGCATTATTGGTTCAAGTATAGTTGAATGCACATGGCTGATGGATTAGAATCAACACAAATTCTAAGGGTTGTCAAAATGATAACCATCATATGGCGTGCCCTAGACCATCGAGACCATGAGGTAATTAGATGTGGAATCAAATTATGGTTTAATCACTTGCATCATATATTATTTTATTATTGTTATGATAATTCATTATGTATTGTTGAGGATTTCAGTCCATGTTATTTTATTGGTGGTTTGATACAAAGCAAATGGGAAAAGATGATAGGTGATATTAAGTTTTTCATTGGATGAATGAACCCTTTTTCCATATGTTGTTATCTTACCCCTTTAGTGAAGTGAGTATGAGATGTCTTGTGGTTCCCTCACCCTATGCAAAGAGAGTAAAATCAATGGGAGTGTGTTGTAGAAGCCATTCCCTTATTCCATAGATGTTAAATCTTTCCATGCAAGTAATACCTAGGAGGAGTTCATGTATAATTATTTTTCCTTATCTGAAACCTTGTCTACATGGATCTTGGATGGTTTCATACATTTTTTATCCATTCTGAATCGAGAATCTATGATATTGTACATGGTTTACATCATACATGTTCACTTATATGCAAGTGTGCGAGGTGAACCTTGGTTAGGGTGATAAATTAATGATATCACATGGATAACCTTGATAGCGAACCTCATATGAGTTCTTTTTTATGTGTTGTCTCTTGGTGGTGGATGGCTTGTCTCCTTTGATAATGAGATGTGTTGGTCAACTACACACTCAAGAGAGTTTATCTAGTGGAGTTGGGTATTAAATTTCATTAAGATAAGTTCTTGTAGGTCATCGAGACTTTTTCGCACCAATTAGGTGTAGGCATCGATCTTTTATAGATTTGATCATGTTAGATTATGAATCTAACCTATTGAGGGCATTTACTACCTTCGAGGAAAAAGGTGATCCAGATGTCATGTTTTATATTATCTCACATAGGATAAATGATCTTTTTGTGGTCAACTATTACCTTTTCACTCTAGCGGAGTGAGTTGGGAAACTTATGGTGTTTTCTCTCACCTGAAGGATTGAGAGTAGAATAAATTTGGGTGCATAGTAGGACCTTGGAGGGTATTTACCCCTCATTATTACTAAGCGTATAAGAAACTCCTACTATGATAAGTTATTCTAGTGTCTTAGAGATTTTGTTTAGCACTATTGGGGCTATTAGTGACACTATGGTGTCGACTTATTTGTTCTTACATGTCATGAACATGGTTTTTATGATAAAATTATAAGATGTCCATGCATGCTAGATCATGTAGCATGTGGTTTATCCTGGATTGTGATATCTAAACCTTTATGGGTGTCAACCTTTTGAATTAACTTTTCACTTTTCATGTTGACTATTGCATCATTTTTATAGTACATGTTGTACAACTCAATGAGCAATTTGATAGCATGCAATACCATACTTGATAATTGAATTGAATCTTGGGCTTGTATTGCCTCATTTGTCAAATCATGCCACACCTGTAATTGGAGTTGTGAGTCTTAAGAGAATCTTGTGGATGTCTTGATGGGAAGTATAGGTGTTATACACCCATGATTCTTGGGGTTATGTTTACCTATGAGGATAAATTTTTTAAATGAAAGAACTTATGAATCAATTAAGGAGTCATATTTGTATTTTGAATCTTTATTGATGTCTTTTCACCTTTTTAGGTTGTCCTTGATTATGATACGGGTTACACTAGAAATCAACTAGTCTTTATTATCTATCTTTGGTTTGGTTTGTCAAAAGAACATGTTTAACATAATCTCGTGGTGTGTGGAACATCATGATAGAGGAGGGG